>JAQQZR010000006.1:10093614-10125419 GCA_030068235.1 Notoglanidium macrostoma | reverse complement strand
TGTGTGTGTGTGTGTGTGTGTGTGTGTGTGTGTGTGTGTGTGTGTGTGTGTGTGTGTGTGTGTGTGTGTGTTTTACATGTTACAGAGAAGCCATCATGCGCCAAAGATCAAGAAGGTGGGTTAAATCTAGTTTTAATTTCTAGTTTTAGATTTTAATTTCTAATTTTAATTTCTAGCTTTAGATTTTTCTTATACAATGTATGGTTTTATATGACTATTAATAGTAAATCTCATTTTAGGTTTAAACTGCACGAGAGAGTTCCCAAACATGAAGGCTATCACATCAGTACCACATCAGATGAACAAGGCATCAGCTGTGACCATATGTTGGGGAGGTACAGCGGTCACGGTTCAATTCTCATTATTTCTTGACTAAACCCACATTTGTGCTTCAAAATAATGTCAAAAACATCCTTTCTGTTTTCTTTCAGGTGTCTACATTCTACTGCTAGTGATAGTCATTGCGTTTTGCCTCTAATGCAATTTCCTGTAGTAAAAAGGCTAAACTACAACACTTACTGGAACAGTGACGAGACGTTACTCTTCATATAGCAGCCACTGTACACGTGTATTTTTATGCATAGTTTCATGCAATTGTGATCTTCATTCATAAAGACACATTCAAATAATGATGTCGTAACAAAGTCATGTTGTGTTGACTCATGCTTATGGCACATTGGAAGTGGCTGACCTGGATAATTGGCTTTTTTAATATGGATTTGAGAGCACTCGAAAATGCCAGGTTAAATGAAACCCAATTTGAGTAATTTCTGTGACCCGGTGCTGTCTCGATACACTGGGCTAAACTGGGTACACACTGGTGTGTGGTTTGCCAGGTTGATGGAACTCCTCAAGATGCAGTTCATTGTGACCTGGCCATGGGCCCTTTTACTCTTCTTTTTGAGTTGTTCAACCTGTTCATTATTATTTATGAGCTTTGAAAACATTTACATAACAAAATAAAAAAAATAATTTGAAACTTGCTTTTTGTCTGGAGTGTAATTTATTTGCCATAAATTTATTTTCAAAAACCTTTAAATAAATACTTAATAATATTTAAATATATAATATCACCCAAACACCACAAAAACTAATAAAAATGACCAAATACAAAAAACAAAGAACAAGGCAATAAACTTCTCTCAGTAGTGAGTCTTGATGATGGACTTATGCAGTCATGAAGTCATTGCATTACCAATAAGGGGAAATCCCCACTTTGGAATTGCTGGGTTTTGTGGTATCATAACAGACAGACATGTCAAAACATGCCCTACTCTCTAGTCACAGATGGTGATGGTCCTGTTTGACTTTTGAAGCCCTTTCCGGCATGCGTGCATATTGTTGTCCTCAAAGGAGTGCCTTTTACTTATAGGTAGATATGTCCTGACCTGAGGAATCATGTGAATGTTAGCTAATACTTTAGCCACAACTTCACAGTTTTAGCCGTGAGCATGTGGGCCTTCAGCTTGCATTTTTAATTCCATTATCTAGCTGGAAAAATGGCTAGATCTTTGTGGTGATAACCTTGTATATCAGTCTAGGCTGTTGAAATATCATGAGAGAGTCTCATATTTATGACATGTGACTTTTGACTTAATGGAGAAAGTTTTTGTTAGCTGTGGTTTCCATTTTCATCCCGTCATTCTGAAACACATAACCTTTTCCCCTAATCTGTTTTGACCTTTGCTTAATATGATTACTAAATCTTTGTGCTGGCAACTTTTTGTCAAAGAGTAAAAGATTAAAACAAGTTGGATAAAGTGGGGTTTATACTGAGCAGGGCAGTGTGTAATCGAGCCTATCTGTTTAAACAGTTGACACTTGACTGGCCAAATCCAGCTAGACAGCAGTTGCTTTTTAAACAGGATAAGATATTTGAGAACTTTAACAGTTTATTAATTAAAATATGGTTTGTGTTAACGGAGTATGACTTGAAATAATAGTAGATTTTGGTTAAAGACACTCTCACATATTTGCAGTAATATTTGTTATTGGGAATGCACCAATATGTTTTCACATGTATTTACAGTTCTTAGAAAGTGTCCGCTGAGTGTGTGCTCAATTCTACATATACAGGACAAGCTAGTCCAGGTGCAGTAACGCACACACGCGCACACGCGCACACACGCACACACTAACTGACAGATACAGCACTTCAGTTGTCAGGGTGATTGACAGCAGCTCCTGGGGGTTAAGGACATTGTTTTGAGGGGGAAGTTCTCCAGGAATCTCTGCACTGCTTTCCGAAAAAACACCAGAAAAAGCATAACCTCTGGCCTTCCTGCTGTATTTACCCAATGTTAATGAATGAACCAATGTTGATGTAGATA
This sequence comes from Notoglanidium macrostoma, assembly GCA_030068235.1. Lineage (NCBI taxonomy): Eukaryota > Metazoa > Chordata > Actinopteri > Siluriformes > Auchenoglanididae > Notoglanidium > Notoglanidium macrostoma. The sequence continues at coordinate 10,123,089 of JAQQZR010000006.1, read as the reverse complement.
TACAAAGAGGGAATAAATAATGTGCTCTCTCTGTCTTTCTTGCTTTCCCTGCTTTCTGTTTCCCTTCCTGTCAGTAGTGGAGACATACCACAGATCAGCAATGAGCTTTAAAAAAAATGTGCCATGGCACAGCCTGATAGAGGACAATTCAAAGCATGAGGTTAAATCAATTTCAATAGTAAAATATACAAGACACAATGTACACAGTAGCCATGACCACAGGCAGACTACTTCTATTGCTCACACATTATCACACATTTGTCATGCCAATAAAGTAAGTGTCGCATACTTGATGAATCATGGTGAGGAAACCTTATACATGAAAGATAGAGAAGGAGGGGCAAGTTGTCCTTACTTTATCCAGTATATGAGCGTGAGGGAGGAGACAGACCGGATGAGTGGAATGAGAAAAGGAGGGACGGGGAGAGGGAAAGAGCGAGTGAGGGAGAGGGAACAGCTCTCTGTTTGTGGAGCAGAACAGGACCATGTTGTCTGGCAGTTGTGTAGTTTGGATTGGAGCACTGCTCCTGGGGCTTGGGGCTCCCATGACTAGGGCTGTTGAATTCAAACACCATGGATATGAGGAGATGGTGCGCATTCTGTTCTCCATACAGAGCCAGTGCCCCTACATTACCCGTATCTACAGCATTGGCCGCAGTGTGGAGGGACGCCACCTTTATGTCCTGGAGTTCAGCGATAATCCAGGCATCCACGAAGCATGTGAGTGTCTTTATCTATTTCAGAGTCCGTCTTACTCTAAAATATCTTTTCCAAGATTCCCTAACATTTAGAATAATAGCTAACAATGTACAGTTGCCAGATGATGCCTCTGGTAGGGATGTTTTCTAAAAGGAGATGATGCACAACATTAAGCCAGCCAGTGTAAACCAGTTAATGTGATTTGAGGAAATTAAAAATGCACTGAAAACAGAATGCCATTTCCTGTCTATTTAGCTTTCCAGCTAACACTTGATGTAATTTAGTTTTCTTTCTGTCCATCAGTCAATGTAGACTTTTGATGCATGAATATTTGACCTGATGACCCTCTGTAATTCAGCTGTTGAAAGAAAATGAAAGATCTGTCAACAGCTAAGGTAGACTCGAGCAAGACATGCTGTGAATGCTGCTAAAGTTCTTTCTTCTTGCAATAGAATGGGGGCAACGATATCTTACACTGATATCTAAACATAGCTTAGGTATATCCATCTGAGACGCTTTTTAACTCTACACTTTCAGAACATGCTAATCACAAACATTATGAGTGGTTTAAGCCTGGGCCAGGAGGGCTTCTTTTTTTGCTGATGTATGGGCTTCCTTCAGTAGAATTGGAGGATGTATGCATGTACCACAATAAGTTGAAAAGCACAAAAACAGGAACCTCGCCAGCAGTCCAGACTTATGACTCCACTCGTCAGTTTATGATCAACATTGTGCTTATATTAAGCAGTGTGCTTGTGATTGTAAATGTGAGAAAGACTGTAGATGTCTTAGATGTAGTCTGATGGATTGTTGAAGCAGAAAGAGGCACCAGTTAAATTCAGTCAATATCTTTGTTGCTCACACACTTCCTGTAATCCAATCATTATGTGATTAACAACTGCTAAATATGCAGCTTGTTTCATTCACAGTGCCACTTAGATTTTCTCCTCGCTAAAATGGAACCCCTTACTAAGAGTGACATGAATACTTCGAAATGTAGATTATCTTGATTGGGAAATTAAAACTAGACAAAATAAAACCTAAGGTACACTCAAGAAGACAACTAGTGTTAGATGGTAAGCAAATTTAAGCACAGTGTGTTTCCATTTACAAACGTCTTTTATTTATGAAAGATTTGCTGGAAATCTACTTCCAGCAGTTTTTCTGGAGTGAAGCACAAATTAGAGCCCTGCTGCCATCCACTTAAGTGCTCTTTGCAAATGTGTGGCTACATGCTCTTCTGATTTCCTGACAACGATCATTTGACATGTGTTTTCTAGTGGAGCCCGAGTTCAAGTACGTGGGGAATATGCATGGGAATGAGGTGCTGGGTCGCGAGCTACTCATCCACCTCTCTCAGTTCTTGTGTGAGGAGTACCAAGCAGGAAACCAACGGATTACAGAGCTCATTCACAACACACGCATTCACATTCTGCCCTCCATGAATCCAGATGGCTATGAAGTGGCAGCTAGGCAGGTATTAAAGCCATACATACAAAAGAAAAATAAATTTCAACACTTATTCATATATACCCTCAGAATGAGAAAGACAAACTCATACAGTTTTTTCAAGATTAATCAAAGTGTCAGTATGTGTAGACGTCTGGGCTCATGCACTATAAAACATGTTATCTGCTCCAGCCTGAGTAACCAAATTGCAATTATAGTTTATTTCAGGCATAAACTCAATGCCCAGCAACAAACAGCTTTAAAATGACATGTTTACCATCTCACAAGTCACAAACCAACAGCTCTGTACCAAAATACATCATACTGGCTATGATTCTCCATACATGATTCACTATTGTATATGTACAAGATCTGATGTAATATCATTAATGACATTTCCTTATACTTGTATGCATTTAGGAAGCAGAATTCTGTATAAATACCAAAAGAAATGATTTCTCTGGCTTCCAGGGTCCAGAGTTCAATGGTTACCTGGTGGGCCGTGGGAACTCCAGAGATGTGGACCTAAATCGCAATTTCCCTGACCTGAATGCCCTCTTGTATTACAATGAGAAGAACAATGGACAGAATCACCATTTGCCCCTTCCAGACAACTGGGAGCAACAGGTGGGTCACACACAGTAACAGTGATCATCTTAAACGCAGCTGTTCGTTTTTCTTCTATGTAATATGAATACCAAGATAACTCGAGATAACGTACAGGTCAACCAATAAAATAAAAGGAAAACAACTCTCATTTGAGAAATCCAAAACTGCTGAAACATGCTCACAACTTCTAAGACTCCCGGTGCTACGTGGTGTTTTACTTTGATATCGGTCACAATCTTCCACACACTTGTCTTCAATGCATGGTGTCCACTACAGTGGACAGATATTTAAACATCATTTTAAACCACATGAATTATAATACTTACTCCAAACCAACAGTGGGCCTTCTCCTAAACCTTTACTGTATTGCTGTATAATCATTGTTTTTGTTAATAGTTGTTACCCTGAAATATTGCATCATAAATAAAAAATGTCGGATGGCAGTGGACATGACTCTGGAATATCTGTTAAATCCTTTAATTCTACAAGAAACATAAAGGTTAAAAAATATTTTCTGTTTAACTATGTTGTAGGGAATACTTTTATCAAAGTTAAATCAGTATGGGATTTGCACCTTTGTTCTATGAGTGAAAATGTAACTATCCACTGTAGTGGACATCACTGGTTATATTTTGTTTATGAGAACCACATGTGTCAATTGGGTAAAACAGCATTAGGTAATTAAGGTGAGGAAGAAGAAGAGGGAAGAAGAGGTGAAAGGAGAGGGAGGAGGTCAAAGAAGAGGGAGAAGGAGGTGAGAAAGAAGAAGGAGGAGGTGAGAGCAGACTTTCACCTGTTTCTACTTAATAAAGAACAGTTACCTGTGAAGTGCATTTTAAACTGTTAATTCACAGTGTCTATTACAGTGGACAGTTAGGTATCTTCATCAAAATAATAAATATTGGAAAAAAAGCAGCAACAATTGGATGTTTTAAGTCTTCTTTGGGGTAATAAAAAGTTTCGAAAAAAATTCCACCTCAGCGATTTAATAATTCATACACGAGAGGGTTAAAAATAAATAACAGGTAGAACGTTGCATAGATTTAAACCCACAGGATCGATAATATTTTTATCAGTATTGTTTTATCAGTATATGCTATCCATCACTCACTAGATGCTTCCAAGGTCTTACAGCACTAGTCTGGCCTGTATCAGACACTGACGTCTCAGTTCCATATTGTTGTTTAAATAAGCAGACACTGGAAGGGCACTTTTTCATCCAGCTCAGTTCCCAAATGGTGTACTGTTACATTTCAGTTAAACCACTGGGTAGTCAGTGTGAAATAGTCTTAATTTAACCTCTACGTCTGAATGAGAACTTCAGATTAGAATTTAAACGTTCACATAAGACAATAATATTTTCAATAAGAGCTAAGCAAGACTGGCACACCTCTAACATTACTTCTTACGTTATACCATAAAACCTTTAACCCACACATCACATAGTGCTGGGAAAAGCTTTTTCCCCTGAAAGCAAGCTCTCAGCTGAGGTCACCAAGAAGCCTAGATCCATACATAACAAATATTATCTTTCATCACAAAGAGATTAGACTGGGTTAACATCCCAGCAGTTATCTGCAAGGACAACAAACTGTAGTGCCAAACTGATCTGACCCAGAGCAATAATTGCAGCCAATACTTTATTTTCCTTATTGCTTTAATGGGAGGTATTATGGCATGTTAGATGGCCCAGATAACTTTCCACTGACATAACAAATTATTTCTCCCAGGGGCAGTGTATGCAGTCATGCTGTGTTGTAAGTAAATGTAGAGTACATTAATGTATATAATCTTCCTCCTGTGCTCTTTCGGGCTCTAGGTTGAACAAGAGACTCTTGTAGTCATCAGATGGATGCATAGTTATAACTTTGTTTTATCAGCAAATCTGCACGGAGGAGCAGTGGTGGCAAACTACCCTTTTGACAAGTCCAGAGAAGCTCGTATAAGAGGCAGGTCTACATATTCTGCCACTCCAGATGACAAGCTCTTCAAAAATGTATGCAAAAATTCAAATGAGTGAATGTGTATACATTTTTAGAGATACTTAATTAAATACTACTTAATTTGTTTATTATATTGTGTGTGTGTGTGTGTGTGTGTATGTGTGTAGTTGGCAAAGACTTACTCCTATGCTCACAGCTGGATGCATAAAGGCTATAACTGTGGTGATTACTTTGAGGAGGGGATTACCAATGGAGCAAGCTGGTACACTCTATCCAAGGGTCAGTGGATGCCCCAATATAACTAAAATCACCAAATGTTTCATTATTCCACTACTCAGATTAACACAAGAATTCTTTTCTTTACAAATTCAATTCTTTACAAATTGCATGGGAGTAATGCTCACTGCATTTATATATTTGGTTAGACATTTTAAGCATTTTGTGTTTGCAGGCATGCAAGACTTTAACTACCTATACACTAACTGCTTTGAGATCACTCTGGAGTTGAGCTGTGATAAATTCCCCCCAGCGAGCACGCTGGCCAGAGAATGGCTGGCCAACAGGGAGGCTCTAGTGTCCTATCTGGAACAGGTGAGTTCCCCTTCCCAGAACTTGGGTCACATCTCACTTCACTGAAACACTTAGAAGTTTAAATTCATGGGGAAATCATACACCTGGTTAAAGTGCATTGTGTCCATAATGAAATGGGAAATTAGAGGACATAGTACTTTAGACGAGATGTGAGAGAGACAGACAACAACTCAGTGTTGTACCATTGCATTAGGCTGTAACCAACCTGCCTCTTTGTACTTTGAATGGGCAATGGGTATAAGAGTTACAACTAAGTCATAGTCTATGTAATACTATTTATTGTTAGCACAGAACACAACATGGATGGAAACATTTACTACCCACATCTAGGGAATATACAATATACCCAATATGACTAAAACAAGTCAGAAATGAGATTATGATGTGATTTGTCCCCAGGTTAACCATGGCATTAAAGGAATGGTCTATGATGAGAATAACAACCGCATCAGCAATGCAGTGATCTCAGTGGCGGGCATAAACCACGACATAACCAGTGGTTAGTAAATCTTCACAGTATGGATAAATAAACAAGACTTAATGATTTTATAAATACCTTACAGGTAGTGTCTAATACTTGATTGCACCTATGTCTCATGTCCTAGGTGCAGATGGAGATTACTTCCGTCTGCTTTTGCCAGGAACCTACACTGTAACTGCTGTTGCACCAGGATACCGGCCTTCCACCAGTACAGTGACAGTTGGACCTGCAGAGGCCACACAGGTGAGAATAAAATAAATACTATTAATGATATAAATCTGCATTTATTTTAATTACACAAAAGGTTTTGCACATATGAATATATGCCTTTTGCTTTCAGTTACACTTCTATTTGAAACCAGCAGCAAAAGAGACAAAAATCAATGTGAAGGACCATCAAGTTAAGAAAAGCTTGTCGGCAGTCAAAGTTCCTCCAGCCAACCTCGGTCCAAGATAAAAAAAGGGACACCTTCCTTGAAAAAGTTGGCAAAGGAAGTTTAGACTATCGCTTTTACAAATCATATCACTGAAACATACATCCTCAGACCTCAGTTTGTCCTGGATCCTTAACAGTGTGTTTTTCACAATGATGTTCTATTGAAATGACTTTATATTCATGTAACACTTAAGAAAAGCATGTATTAAATAATGTCTGATTCATAGAAAGGAATACGCCTACAATTCATAAAATAATTTAGATGATAAGGCAAGGATATGAGGTGTCACAAATATTTTACATCAGCACTTACAGAGAACTGAACAATCTGCTTTGAATAAGCATTTTATGCAGACCCAAAAATGTAAGCAAGCATAATCAAAAGTAGCAATGAAATGGGTCTTTAGTCAGTATTGTTATGATAAGTTTGTGAGTACATATCATAGATATCACAGATACATTTAGCCTTTTTACATGTAGTAAGACTGTTACAATATCAGTAGTATTACTGTAAAGCACTGAATATTTACAGAACTGTAAAGACCTTTTTATGTCCTGTATAAGTCTGCTTTGATCTCTCTGATTATGTAGAAGTAATACTCTTTATATATTTTAAAGGACTTAATTACATTAGAGTAATTTATAAATATAGTAATATGGAAATCCTAAATACTAAAAAGAAACTTGTTAGTGAAATACAGAAAACAGTGATTTCAGAAAGTAAAAATAAACCCATGAAGGAAGTATTACATAATAAAAAGAGTGCACATTGTTGTTGTATATTTATACACCAGAGGTCGCTGTTGTCCACTTAAAATGTGTGCACATAAAAGGTTTGGAAGAACTATAGCATGTTTTTAGGCCCATTTTTTTTCTATAACAATTATTCTATAAGAATTCACTGTATCGTAAAGAAGTTCAAAGCTATAACCCAAGAAAAGATTCTAAAGCCCTAAATACACAATGATGGATTTGTAAACCTATATTTTTATATTTAGCTGTGAAAAAGTTAATGAGATTGCAACTATTTTCCTATGGATGACAAACAACCAGAAAAAAGTAATGTTTGACGTACAGGAAAAGGAAAACCTTGCTCCAGGAATGTCCTGAACCCTGGACGTGTGCCCTACATCCAGAAACAGCAGGAACAGGTCATCATATGTTGATAATAACACACACTCGTTTTCAGTGTAGCTAAGTACAGTACAGAAGCGCATTTTTAAAATAGATCTCCATGGACAACTTATGTACAAAGACTGAAACATTCTGTCTGAAATGTAAAGGAATATAGACTTAGGGAAGTCATTTTCCAACTGATTACTGAAGTAAAAGTATAAGAAGCAATGTGTTTAATGTGGTTTTATTTTTTTTTTTTGCATTCACATTTTCTCATCATGTTTTTTTTAACCTGCATATAATACTTAGTAAGCAACTGTAATTATATGCAAACGATCCAATGACTATTGTCTATATTTCTTGGTTTTTTTATTTAATTTATGATCTAACATTAAAGTTACTAGTTGTGCCCAGTCCATGCATAAAATCATTATATTGAAATGTCTAAATATGCTTATTTCCTGTAAGAGGCACTGATATGCATCAGTTCTGACAGTAACAATCAAGCCACAATATTCCACTGTATACAAACCCATGTTTCAATACAACTCAATTTGTGAAGGCAGACAAATGACAGCAAATAACAGAGAATGGAAACAGAGAGCTCAACACTCACATGATCACAGTCATTGAAAAGGAGTGTAGGAGTTGACATAAAACAAGCTTTTCATGCAGTATCAGTCTGTATGGACTGGTCTGGGGTATTCTCTCAGATGATGTGGGCAGTGTCAGGGGAATGAGCTGAATACATTAGTGTGTTCTGGACTACAATGAATATTATAATCATATTAAAGCCCTCTACTATGTCAGCTAGTGACTCAGTTTTGACTCAGTTGGCAACTCATGGAAAAAGAAAAATGTGACAAGGCTTGCCACATATGATAACAGCTAACAGATGATTCACTGAGCAAATGAATGAATGAATGAATGAAAGAATGACTGAACAAACAAACAAACAAATCAGCCAACCAACCAAGCAAACTTACTGTATCACTGTACAGGTAAACTGCAATGAGTGCACTAAGAATAATTTGCTTACGTGGTGCCTCATGACATGGTATGGTTTTCTCAGTTTGAGAAAGTTTCCTTCCTTTGTTTCTCTGTTCAGGGAGGTCAGTAAAGTCTGACACCACATATTTGTTATACAATTTATATAAGTTATAAAAGGTGAGATCTACAGCAAGAGTAAATGATAAGGTGAGATCTACAGCAGGAATAGAAGGCAATTGATTATGAAAAAGAAGGCCATGTTTCAATAATATATAAAGAAAGGGTGCAAAATGGCCTCAAGAAATTAAAAGGAATGAAGTAGAGTGAAATTATGTTTACCTATCATTGTCAACTGAAGGCATGAAGCATAGAAAGCAAGTGTTATGCTAACTTGGTGAAGGTGTTAAAGTAAATAAAATCTTAGGTGAAATTAGATGAAACTAGTTGAAATTTGTTATTTTGTTATATAGGCTTTGGAAATTTCTACTTTACGTTATTAAAGACAATTCCTTATTGCTGTTATTGTGTTCTACAAGATGCGAATATAAATCAGAAACTTGATTTTAGAGAGTATTTGTAAACAGAAGAGTAAGAGAATTAGACTGTCCCTCATGCTCATGTAGTAATATTCTCTACAGAGATCTTCTGTAAGAAATTAATATTGTATAAAAACAAACTGTAAACCTTGTTACAGCCAATTATGCTACGTTTTAAGATTTGCGTTTACATTTTGAATATGCATGTTTAAATAGTGAACTGAGACTATCAAACTAGTTTCTATAATCTACTCAATTCTCTAGAGTCAGTGATGTTACACTTAAATGCTTTCCATAAATCTACATTACCTTTTGCTTGAAAATGGCAGACAGAAACAGAAGTACTCATTTACCACACTGTCTGTAACAAGATAGTTACAAAGATGTTAATGAATGTAAATGGATACGAATCAATTTCCAGCCACGTTAATGCTTTGGGTTTTTGTTTTTTCGCCGTAAAGACACTTTTAAAAGTTACCCTTTCCGTGAACATTTCTAACAAAACGTGTCAATGTTTTCACGCCAGTAACAGCTGAACCCCTGTCAATTTCCTAGCAGGCATGTGCAAGACGGCCTTCATGAAAGCCCCGTGGGGGCGTAGTTTTTGACCCACCCGTATTCTGAAACCCCCAGCTCCTTGTGGCAGGATTGCTCTCTGATCACTGGCCGGTCCCGACAGTTTGGAGGAGGAGTTGCTATCCGATCCAATCCTAGTACACAAAATAACTTACAGCTATCTTAGGAGGTGGGATATGTTGGAAATCGGGTGGGAAAAGTGCCGCCCCAGAGGGTGGTGATGTGAGTGAGTATCTATGGGGAGCAGGAGCAGGGGATCAGCCTGTAGGATCGGGATGACAGCTGATCCCTGTGCAACGCAGATGCCAAACACAGGGAATCATTTGCAGCGGGCTAACACCTAGCCGACACACGGCTACAAAGCTTTCCAATACTACTTAAATGTTCGAGACTAGGCTTATGAATGGCAGGAAGTGAGAAGCGATCTGACTGTATATAAGTGGAAAATTGACTTACAGGAAGCCCACCACCAAAACACCCTGACTTCAGCCTGGTCCTTACTCATCACACAGGTAAGTGTAACTCAACACTGCGGAAACGACAGTGTGTATAATTAGCTGAAGTTAATAATGACCGCTTCCTAACAGAAGTTACTTTGTAACGCAACATAGCGGACCGTTACAGCTCTGTGTTGGCGCACATCTCTGTCCACAACTAACAGCAATCAGACTTTCATAACAGCTGCTGTTACAGCAATATCTTTCCGAATATTTGTTCATGGGCATATTCGTAGATTAAACACATACACGGAGGAGCTGATCTCAGGAACTGCTCTTAGTCACCAGTTCTAGAAATCTCTGCTTTCACAGGTTGTAACGCGATGTGCATTTCAATCACTTCTAAACCAAAACATCATCCTGATTACTGACTGCTTCCAAGGCAACACCACTACTAAAAAGAAGCAATAGCTGCTACTTTTTGCTAATACGAACATTATGGGCTATTATGAAGAGCATTGTTTTAGTGTGTGTGTGTGTGTGTGTGTGTGTGTGTGATGGTCAGATGGTCAGATGTCGTTGCTGCTCACCTGCCACATGGCAGTTGGTGACAGTTGACTCCCCACTTGATGTCTTTGCAGAGAGGACCATGACTTCACTGCGTCTCTGAGAAGGTCTTATTAGTTTAGTATCAAGCTCTGTAGCGTTTCCAGGTTCTTAAACATGTCGCAAATGATGGCACCATTTCCATTTATATTTATTCAGTGACCTACTTTCGTACTAATGCAGATGAGGGTTATAGGTCTTGCTCAAGATTCCAGTCATTGTTCTTTGGTAGTTTTTGGATTTGAACTTCTGATTACACGTTGTGTTTGCAGAATATCTGTTTCTTGGCACAATTACGGGCACATATAAAATGCTGTATTGCCTTGCTACAGTATGTAGTTCCTAATGCTGAGGTGCTTTGGTCAAAACACTACAATGATGGTTTTATTAACTCTCTAAGAGATTTGAGTGCCATTGAAGTGTCATTTCAGTTGCAACTGAAGTGTAATTTACTATTACAAACCGTTACAAAGTCTCTTCGAAGTAATTTGTGTTCAGTTTGCTCACCCTGATTTGCACTTCAGTTTGCCTCTAGGATATTTTCTGGTTGCACTTCAACAGTAACTTTACAACTTATCAGCTTTTATATAGATGTTGAATGATGGGTAAATGTAAAATATGTATTAATAGCCATTGTTTGCTATGTCTCTCTAAGATATACTCCATTGTTCCCTCTAAGAAAGCCCCCACTCTGTATGAGTAACATGCTCAGTGCTTATTTACAGTCTTCCTCTTAGACCTCTATTGATTTCTGTCTAGTATTAATGCCTTAAATAAATATCACTTCCCCATAAAGCACTTGTCTTATACTATGTAGCCTAACATGCATTTGCAGCTCATACAGCGTAGAAAGAACTTGATTTACATTAGCAAAAATCTGCTCTGACACATTTGTCCTTTGATCATTGTTTGATCACTCTTATTTTCATTGATTGGACATTAGTTGCTTGTCGAATTTTAAACCTTTTCTCGAGTAAATGTTTTCTTTTTGTCTCAGTTTGATGTGGAATTTCAAGAGTTTATGTACTTTTTTACTGATTTAAAAAAAAATTTTTTTTTACCAGACTGGAGTTATTTTCTTTTGTTTTGTTTTTAATTACACCTTTGACTCTTCTTGCTTGGATGTTGTCGAAAGTGACTTCTACATCACCTGCAGAGCAAGAGATAGTACTCTCACATTGATTCCATTAATTATCAGTCTCTCTTTTGTGAATTCAGTCCACTGGGTCAGGATGCGAAGGCTGAGGACTGAACACATAAGGCCCTAGTACACAGACCTTGTACACTTTCAGGTGGAAATGAATGGTGTCCATTTGTCATCACTTCATTACTGAATCAAGTCCACTGTACAATTCCTAGCATACTATCCTCAATGTAGGGAATGCTAGACAGCAGAAAGTACCTTTGTCTAACCTGGGTGCTGGACATCATCATCATGGGATACCTGGCACCTATCATGGACACTAAGCAAGAGGTGTCCCTTCCTCTTGACCATTATGTAGAGGTGTGCTGTTCCAGGACACCTGCACTTCTGCTACTTTTACATTTAGTTCTATGATGGGTTGGGTCTTCATGTTATCTTGGTGATATTCCGCACCCCTGGTGGTTGGGACGGGTCAAACAGAATGCTAGTTACATATGTGAACACTGGAAAATCACCAGGGATCTCTGTCATTCTTTACCGGAATGCCAGGACACTATGGCTGTATGACAACATTCATCATATCACATGCAATGTCACCTGATATTTTGTAACTTTTTTTGAGTTTTCTGTATGCGTACACACACAAGAAGGCTTCTTAGGAATATTCACTGTGCCAGGTTGGTTTATCTGATATTCACAGGATCACCGTTACATACATAATAACATTAAATTTGTCCAAAGAAAACTATAGAAACTATAATACAGCTTTTTTGACTAATGCAGATCTGTTTGCTGGACTTTCATGCATGATGACAGCAGATGTGTGGAAGTCAATATAGGAATGTGGTTATATTTTTAAAGATGTTGCAGAGGTCAGTGTCCTCTACATTCCAACTTAATGATTACTATTTGTTTTTGTTTTTTTTACAAAAACCAGTCCGATGTTACATAACATTTATTGGAGATTTTAGACTGAAGTGATGGGCAGTAGTTCAGTGTCCTCATTAACATTCTGCTGCTCATGCTTGATTGGGTGCCATATCTGAGAGAGCGAAGGCAACTGACTTTCATGATTACAGCTTTGTGAGTCAGGAAAATTAGCAGTCAACACTTTTCTTATGAAATTAAATAAAAAACAAAATGCACTGTTTCGTTAGAATTCATAGGGATTACATACCAGATCGGTGAGGCCTCTGAAGGCCTGCTCGCACAGCTTTCCAAATACCACTCAGCCTCCATAGTCCTCCATCTCTGTCAGAATGATTGCACTGGGCAAATACTCCACCCCTCCACTCTGCTGTGGATTTCCCTGCAAAAACTCCCCTCTGCCTCGAGCAGCTCCCCTTTCCCTTCTGAATGATGTCAGTACAGACACTCAGCATGTTGGTGAGGAATTGTGGAATGAGGGAGTATGAAGTTCTTTGAGGATAAGGATGACTACAGGGTAAGTTACAGATGTAAAGTGTGATTTTGTTTTCAGTTTTTAAACAGCTGTGTGGTATTAAAGGAAATACAAAAAAAGAGAATGGAGAAAATGAAAGGAGAAGTGAGGAACATGGCTGAGTACCTACCTCAGTTGCATATTTCACAGTTCTTGGTAAAGTGTTGCTGAGTACATTTTTTTTTAGAGCCTCCAGATTGTACATGCCGCAATGCAAACACTGTCTGAACATATCTGGAGCTTCATGGGAGCGTGTTGGCCTTGTTAAAGATCTTAGACTATGTATGTATGTATGGCAAGGGCCATTGAGATACCACTAAAAGTGAAAGAAAAAAAATCAGCCTTCTGTGCCTATCCTTGTTTTTAAATCTTCAATCTTGAACTTTTATTTCAAACAGCTGGTGTCTTCATCCACCATATGTTATGTGCAGAAAAGTAAAAGACAAATCTGTTTATTGATCTGGAATGTTCCATGGCCCTACCTGCTAGAACTTGTTTTTTGAAACGAAAGCATTGTCCTGGAGGCAGCATTCCTAGGCATCACACTGACAGAAACACTATATCTGCACAGTAAACACAGAGAGGTAAAAAAAACCACAACAAAAACATAAAACAATAAGGACGTTTCCAGCTCTGAATACATGCTCAGTGCAGACTATAATGGAGAGGTGCAGTGAGTATGTCCCTCATTGTTGGTAAGCAATCAGTCCTGTTCAATAAATAAAAGCAGGCAGTCAGCAGATCATGTTTCAGGCCTGTGTGCCACATCCCTTCCTGCCTGGCAGAGATAGAGCTGGAGATGTGGGAAGAAGAGTGAGATAGAGAGAGGGAGCGAGCGGGAGGATTAAAAGAATGAGGTATCTAAACAGAGATATGGAGATATGTTTGGGTTTGTCTAAAGGGAATATTTTTTAAAGAATGTTTTGTGTTTCAGTTTATCCCAGGCTAGAAAACATGAATGATTTAACACGTCACAGTGAAGAGGGAAACCATAAACAGTGGAAGAGTGAAGATAGTGCTTTAGCATGGCATGTGGTACATGGCCATATGCACGCATCCTGTGAAATCGGACTCATCATTCAGTGATTATGCAAATGAATACACAGGCAATGTTGTAAGGGTCAGCACTGTCTGAGTGTGTTCTGCAGACTGACGCACAGTTTATCCTTACATCATCTTAAAAGTCCACTACGTAGGATTCAACCACTTGAATGCCCCTTCTTACCCTTCCCTTTCCAAACATGTATTAGAACATAGGGTAGCCAGCATGTCCCAGTAGAGCACATCCAATTACTTACATTCACACTGCTTTTTTCATGCTAAATAATAAGTATGATCCTCCATTTTTCAAAAATTGGGTTCTTAAATTTGTTAGCCAGCACCAGCAAACACTGATTCCTCTTATTTCTTCTTTAGTGTCTTCCTTTCTTCTTCTTTGTCGTCCTTCCGGATTCATTCTGCCACTTGTAAAAATGTGAAATGCAGAAGGAGCGCTCTAGAGATTTGTCTGTCCTGGGCTACTGTAGCGATGCAACATGGCGGCTCCGTAGAGGTGGACCCGCTCCTTACGTAGATATAAAGGGCTCATTCTAAGCTTACGAAAACACAACGATTCGTAGTTAGAGGTAATTATGCACAAATCGAAACACACTTAGGAATTCCATTAGTACATTGTGGAATATATACTCCATTTCCGCTAATAGATATCCTCAAAATCCTACATAGTGGACCTTTATTATAATATTAAAGATATTATTAAAAATATATATATATTTTATATAATAAAAATAAAAACATGTAAGAAAAATATATTATTAAAGATATATCTCAAGATATAAAGATAAAGATAGATATAGATAAATATAAAGATATACTGTATATATCTAAGCGGTTCTGCTACAATGGCATAGGACTCAAATCACCACGAACAGCCTTGCACTCAAAACTTGACCCTAGTATTAAAGTGTATTAGTTGTCCTTGCACTATACAGTGCGACCCAAATGAGGATGGGTTCCCTTTTGAGTCTGGTTCCTCTCAAGGTTTCTTCCATTTCCTTGCCGCCGTCGCTGTACCACAGGCTTGCTCATTAGGGATATATTTAGATAAATGTATAGATTTATAAGTTTATATTCAGAATTTATATACTTCTGTGAAGCTGCTTTGTGACAGTGTCTGTTGTTAAAAGGGCTATACAAATAAAATTGAATTGAATATATTATAATATAATATATGTATATTATAATATAAATATTATATACAGAATATAAAATTATTTACCCAAGGACTTGTTTAGATTTAGCTGAGCTCCAGAAGGTTACCCATAATCAAACACAAACCCATAGAAACACTTGAGAAACACTTACTGGCTGAGAGTTACAGTGTGGTGACATATGGTGACAATATTTTCAAGTGTGCACATACTGTTAGAAATGGGAATGGCAGTTGTGGGATGCAAGATGTGGTGGCTTTCCACACACACACACACACACACACACACACACGCACACACAGACAAACTCTCTTAAAAGTTACAAAGCAAACAAAACCCAGCAGAATCCCACCCACCAAAATTAAGTATCATAAAGACTATTTGCAGCTTTGATTTTCCCACTAGCAGTGCTTAATTTGCGTCAGATCATTCCAGAACAGGATCTGGTACTTCACAGAATTGGAGTGTTTACATTTTAGTACTTATTTTTATGGATAAATAAAGTAATAATAAAATCATTTTACTGAATGGTTATTCTGTAATACAATCAGCTCATGTCCATGATGACCAGTTAGTAACTAATAATCGTAGCCTATCCATGTTATCAGTCATTTCTGCTTATAAATCGTGGATTTGGTGGAATAAGCAGCTGACGAAGTAAGAAGTAAGCAAAGTAAGATGCTAAAAAAAGGAAGGGAGGTGTCTTTTCTTCTTCTGAAACTTGTTGGCCCATCGTATTCAAAATTCAACTCTGTGCAAGATTTCTCAGTGAGCAAAACAGAAAATTATATGACTGCATTATGAAGTAATTTACATAATTAGGAGAGCAAAACAAGTCTTTTTGTGCATAATCTAATCAAATAATCTGTAAAATCATTGTTCTTTACTTTTAATATTACAGCATATTTTTAGGCAAAGTTTAGACATGATCATCCTTATTTAGACTGACACAGTGGTTTGTATGCAAATCTTTAAAATGTATACTTATGTGTACTTAATATTTGTGTAATAAATTTAAATATGTAATATTAATAAATTAAATAAATATATAATATTTACCTCTAAACAATTTTGTGAAATCTACAAAGGCTCTGAATAGTTGTTATATATTTTGAAACCTTAGAAATCAAACTTTTATCTAGATTCCCTGCATTCAGTGATATTACATCACACTATACTAAGGGACAGAGGCATCACTGACAGCACAGCTGTGTCTTTGTTCTTTTGTGTGTGTGGGTGTGTGTGCGTGTGTGTGTGCGCACAGATAACTCTCAGAATAGACATACTGGTGGGGAGAGTGTGTTTGTAAATCTGTCTGTCATTTACTGACACTTTCACCCTGCTGCCAAGTGAGGACAAACAGACTCATTATTTGTCTGTCTGAGTTTGTCTCAGTAGCACTGACTTACAGAACATACAGCTGAGCAGCAGGGGCAACTTGGCAGCACTGGGAACTGAACTCAACCTTCCAATCAGTAGTCCAGTGCCTTAAACACTGCGCTACCACTGCCTCAAGAGTCACCAGTTCCTTCCTTTTCACCTGTCACCCCAGAGCTCGATGTTACTTCCAGTACACTCTGCTTGATTTATGAATCATTGCAGTCCCATTTGTTTCCTTGCAAAATAATACTTTTTTTCTGATAAGTGTCTTTCATTATGCCATCCATCAAGTGTCGCAGCACGTCTTGCACCACTCCGTCTATTTATTATCTGCTTGCAGTTCATTATTTGCACATTGATCTATCTTTACACTTTGCTTTGTATTAACCTTGTATTAACTTCTATGTTCTGACTGAATTTCAGGAGCAGTGATATTTGAATAGGAACATGTAGTTATTGTTAGATCCCAAAGGAGTTCTGGAGTTCAAAGCAGGGCAAATAGGCTCTCACTCTCTCTCTCTCTCTCTCTGTCTCTCTCTCTCTCTCTCTCTCCCTCTCTCCCTCTCTCCCTCTCTCTCTCTCTCTCTCTCTCTCTCCCTCTCTCTCTCCCTCTCTCCCGCTCTCTCTCGCTCTCTCTCTCTCTCTCTCTCTCTCTCTCTCTCTCTCCCTCTCCCTCTCTCTCTCTCTCTCTCCCTCTCCCTCTCTCTCTGTCTGGCTTGCTACTTGACTTCTTAGCTACATGCAGGTATCTGTTGACAGAAGCTTCCTGATCTCCTAATGTCAAAGCACGTTTAAAGCACACTCTCTTCATACACTCTTTCTTTCACTCACCTTCTGTAATTTTTTTATATTGGTGTTAAGCACGCACGCACGCATGCACACACACACACACACACACACACACACACACACACACACACACACACACACACACAGTGGGTGCTACCTCTGTCTCAGTGGGACCATATGGCACTGAGTGCTTTACTCTGTAAGATCTCTGTAGCTGTGTGCCAGTATGTCAGTGTCCTTCACTCTGTCCTCTTAACCAGTGGAGCATAAACATAGCATTGTTTATAAAGGCCAACTTCACATGTATAGAATTGAGCTTTAAATGAAAGTAGTAGCTGCTTATCCTTAGTGCCTGCTGGAGATGGGCTTCTGTTTTAGTTATGACTGAGGAGGAAAAACAATTGTAATTTTTTTTTGTTTGTGTGTTTTTGAACAAACTGACTAGGATGTTCAGTTCTGCCGTGAATATATTCAGAAGTCAGATATTCCAAATATTACTGTCTGTACAAATGAATATACACTGTATGGCCAAAGGTTTGTGAACACCTGAACATCACATCCATATGTGCTTGTTTAACATCCAGTTCCTTTTCTAATATAATAATCTCCATACTTCTGGGAAGGCTTTTCCCTATATTTTGGTGCAGGGATGTGTAGATTTGTCCATTCAGCCCCAAGGGCATTAGTGAAGTCAGGCACTGATGTCATGATCTGTGCAGGACAATTGAGTTCTTCCACACCACCCTTGGCACACCATGTCTTCATGAAGCTTGCTTTGTGTACAGGGGCATTTCATGTGGCAAAAGAGTTGAGCAAACCCTTAGTTCCACTGAAGGGAAATTATAGCATAGTAAGATATCCTATACAACTATGTGCTTCCAGCCACATACGAGTGTGATGGTCAGGTATCCACTTTAAACTTTATGCCAAACAGTGTATTATTCGTTTATTGAGATGTATACATTTATAGAAATATATCCTTATGATAAACAACATGAATTAAAAGTTTTCTGTTGATATACAGACTATTATTGAACTATTGAATTCCTAAATAGTTGTGAATTCACTATAACCATCATGTAAAATAATTCCTGGCTTTTCTGTTTTCTCTTGTTCCTGATGATGGGTGGGTCTTCTCAGTTATCTTCTCCCTGTTTAAACCTGCACTGCTATCCAGATCGTATGCCAGTAAACTTTTCTCCATGTAATGACGTTGTATACAACAGCTGAGTCACTGATGAGTAAGACACATCCAGTGTTACACATTTATCATGTATGTCTGTTAATTGCTATAGTAGGATCTAGCCATGATCATTCAGAAACCTGCTCAGCACTTTGTCAGTCCACACATCCTAACATCCATAAACGAAACATCATGGTGCTTTAGTTCAGACCAGTAATTCATTAGGTATTTTCTTAAAGAGGGGGTAAACTATTGCTTTCCTCTCAATCAGTGTTACTTCCAACCTTCTGTTTTGGTGTACAGTTTGACAGCTCTTGAATTAAACAAATAGTGCTTTTGTGCCTATATTAATAGTAACTAATGCAGTGTGCATACTATAACAGTGGATCATTCCGTTGTGCTATACCGGCTAGCTAGCTAGCAATGAGAGAGCTGGTTGAAAAATGAGTTTATTTAGTGAGCAAGTATAGTTGAAGTGAGTACAGCTATTTAAATCAGCTGTATTAACAAGCAGCCTTAAACGCTGAAAAAATCTGATCTTTATAGCAGGAGAGCACTGAGAGCAAGGACATAGGTTTAGTTATGCCAAAATGAAAAACAATTGCAACACAATTCAGCTTACTCTGTTATGGTATTTTCCATTAAAAAACACATCAGTTGATAAGCTATTGTAAAACCCATCAGAAACATCTGTTTCTTTTTTAGTTTGCTTCAGTCTGTAATCTGCTAGAAACCTGCTGACTGCATTAGATTACAGAGTTTGATGTTTGCTAGCTAGCTTAGCAGTCATGGATCATGAATTATCTAACTAATGTTAGCCAGCTTGCTAGTGCTTAGGTATCTACTAACTTTTTTCTTTTCTTTAATTATTAGGATTTATTAAATTTAACTTTATAACATTTTTGGTAGCACGATGCCGCAAGAGTTAATTTCGATCAATGGAGATAAGATTCTCAGAACTGAATGGACAGAATTGTCCATGCTAATGTAGTGAAGGAACTGTGGTAAATATTTTAACAACTTCTTTTTATTCAAACTATGACATATTTATGTTTGATATTTTGTGCCAAACTTCTCATAATATTCAGATTTTTCTATTCAATCACTATCCCTCTCTGTCCTAATATAGTTCTGTATTTAGTGGAAAAGGGCAAGACATTATGCATTTTTGCACAGTAAACATAGTTTTTGATTATTATTATTATTATTATTATTATTATTATTATAGTGTGTATATCCCTTAAAATATTGGTATTCGGTATTCCTTTGAGATTGCAATCACCATGCATGTACCAAACATATCCATATGTACACCCATGACTGACAGACTTTTCTGGAAGAATTGATGTGGTAATAAAAACTTACTTGGCAGTAGAGGCATTTAAAAAATTAAATCAACGCCATCAGCATTGCATAAGGGTGTGCTCGTGTTTTGTGCATGTTTTGTGTTCTTTTCACAATTTTGATGTGTAATATTGACATAATTTCAATCCTTGAATTTTATGTCATTCTCCCTTAAAAGATATGAAGATGTCATAGTAAGTCTGTGTGTATTAATGGCTTAACACTTATCACACTAGTGCCTGATGAGGTTGCATCTCCTTGTATCTTCTGTGTGAAGAGTTGGTACTTGCCACAACCTGTTATAACAGTCAACATTCCTGTAGTAACAAACTCTGGCTCTAGAAGTGGTGCCACTTCAGCTGCCTGTCTGGAAAGATTTTTTCAGCTTTTGAATATAAACTTAAGTTTGTGACATTTAAATGTTTTTCAATTATTGAAGATGTTAAATAAATAATATATATATTATATATATTATAATAATATATAAATAATATACTTAATGGTTTCTGTTTAAGGGCAGAAAAGGCATTTTTCATAACAGAGAATTTAGCTTTCTGGACTGATCTGGCAACATATACACACGTTTACACACAGTTTATTCAGACGGAGCTAGACACACCTTATGGTTGTTGAAGGTGACTCAGGCCCTGCGATGACCCGTGCAGAGGGATCACCTGTCAACCATTGACCAGATGCTTGGGCTTTTCTCTGAGGCAGCCCCCAACACACACACACACACACACACACACACACACACACACACACACACACACACACACACCAAACAGAGAGGCCTTTGAGTCTGTGAAACATGTTCCTCCCCTTCTCTCCTTTCCTTCTTTATCACTCTTATGCCCTCCTTTTCACATACTCTCACACTATTATTTATTTTCTATTCACTGCAAATACATCTAATTAATGGAGTAAGTAATTATATACTTGTTTGCAATGGAGGCAATCAATATGTACTTCCACACAATTGCCTTACAAGAGACTGGAAGAACTTGGTCATACTGGCCAAGAAATGTTCTCCATAAACACTTTCATATGCTTACACTAATGCACATTGACCCTCTCTCTCTCACTCGCTCTCGCTCTCTCTCTCTCTGTCTCTGTCTGTCTCTCACTCACTCTGTGTGTGTTTAAACAGTACCTCACCCTGGGCTGTATGACTCAGCCCATGTCTGTCTTCTGTAGTCCACCCAGTTACGATGCATCTGAATAATTAAATACGTTTTAGAGAGCTGTAGGACTTCCTTTACCATGTGGAAAAGCCTGTAAGGACTACCGTCTGTTCTCCCCCTCCTAAACTAAAATTATATCATAATAAAGAATGCGTACTTATTCGCGGCACTTAGAGTGAATTCTTTTTTCCTTTTGGATTTTGCACCCATTTGTTTGTATCTCACAGCTGTTTCGATGTCGTCAGTAGTGCATGTGGAATGACTGTTGCTAGTGTGAGACATCTAGTGGTGAAATCTGTCAATTCTTTCATCCTTGAAGCATGGAGTTTCTTTCTGCTGATCTCTCTCTTGCTCTTCTCTCTCAGGTAATGAGTGAACATGGAGGCAGGCTCTGTGGTGCGTGCTGTATTTGAGTTCCTGCCCAGTGTCTCAGAGGAACTTCCTCTCTTTGTCGGTGATGTTGTTGAAGTCCTTAGTGTAGTGGATGAGTTTTGGTTGCTCGGGATCAAAGACGGAGTCACAGGTAAAGTTCCATGTGATGAATCGTAATCTCACTTTATCTGTTAGTCATATAGGACATTTGGGAACAATATTTACTGGTAAAGGTTGTAAAACAAGAAACAATGAGGATTGTTACATACAAGATACATTCATATTGCATAATACAGATTACAAAGCTTCCATATGTCTATAAGAAAAGCTGCATAATATTGACAAAAGTAGGATATTTCAATTACATTGTTACATAAGTGATTGGCCTTGAAATATGTTAATATATCTGCATGGTGACATGATGTCACTTTTAAAACTTGACCGACATTTTTAAAATCAAGTCAGTGGCATAATCTATCAATACACCCAGAAAAAAAATATATGAATCCCTTAAGCCTGATTATAATACAGATTAATAAGTGGCTTGATTTCTCTTCTGAATTTTATTCTGATAACATTTGCAAATCTGAATTCAAAAAAGTTTGGACACTGTGTAAAATTTATCACGACTTTTTTAAATTAAATAAAAGCAGAATGCAATGATTTGCAAATCCTTTTTGACCTATGTTTAACTGAATACAATACAAATACAATATATTTCATGATCAAACTGATAAACTTCCAGACCCATGTGTAAAGCCCAGAACATGACAACAGAGTCCCTGGACTGTTGATCAATTGTTGTATATCAAGAAAGAATGGGAAAGAATTTCACTTTCAAAACTTAAACAATTGCTTACAGAGTGTTGTTAAAAGAAAAGGTGATGTAACACAGTGTTAAACGTGCCTCTTTTTTTAATCAAATTCAGGATGAGTGAATATTTATCGAAAACAACATTAAATATCTTGTGTTTGTATTGAAGTGAATTGAATATAGGTCAAATTATTGTTTTTGGTTAAGGTTTACATAGCATACCAACTTTTTGGAATTGAGGTTGTACCAAACAATGTGTTCTTGCCCTGCTCACAAGTGTGTATATAAGAGTAGGTACACCAAGTAACTGGCCAGTTTAGCACAGATAACTTGGAAATATGTTGTCTGGTGACTAAGTGATATATCTATGCTTATGTAAACTGCAATTCTCAACATTAAATGTATGTAAAATAATAACATAATGTTCCTAGACTCACTTGATCTTCTCCGTTGTTTTTCAGGTCAGTTTCCTAGCACCTTTGTTGAATCTGTCACTGTTCCCCCTACAAAGGTGGAAGAGCAGCTCTATGTGTGTATAAGTGACTTCAACTCCTGTGAGCCAGACAACCTACCCCTGAAACGAGGTAAATCCGTAATCCTCCACCAGGCCAAATGTGAAATGTGTTCAATCTCTTACTGACAATCTTTATACCAGTTGAGTTGTGTGTGGTGCAGATGTTTTAATGATCTGCTCTGTACCTTTATGTTTTATGTGTCCCTCTTTCTCAGCATAAAGTGTACAAAAGGCATAATGTCCCATTTAAAAGGTAAACTTTTTGGTTTAGTCCTGTAGTAGGTCATTCTATTAGTAAAATCCTTTTCTCTGATATCTTCTTGATATCTAAAGACTTCCTAAATTTTTATATCCTCTGAACTTGGATATAAAGGTATTGTGTAACGGACTGAAATGAGTAAACTGTGATTGTGAATAAACATGTATTGTCAGATACATGTTTCAGTCTCTACCTGCATGCGTTAATAGGATCAACACTGTAGGCTAGGGGTTCCCGAACATTTTGAGCAAATGACACCAGATTTACAATAAACAGTTAGGTCCTCTCTACACCATCATCATGGTGAATTTGAAAAGAAGCAATATTTCTGTTAAACCCATTGAATTAAAGCTGAAAGTCTGCAATTCAATCACATCTCGATTGCTTTATTTCAGATCCATTGTGGTGGTATACAGAGGCAAAATCATAAAAAAAAAAATGTGTCACTGTCCAAATACTTATGGATCTGACTACAATTTTTGAATGCTTTATGTCAGTAACATGTGTGTCTAACATAAGTGACTATAATCCAAAGGACTGTTCCTTGCACTGACTTGAAATGTTGTGTAGTTATAGGAAAACAATCCATACGAGGGCGATGTGATACATCCCAATGCAAAATAGCCTTTTTTTACCTTTATGCATGATTTTACATGTGCATCCAAAATTTCCATGTCCATCAGGTTTCCACTGTAAGATATTTAGCAATTTAATTGCACAGTGATTTTAAACACAGACGAGTGCAGTGTTTCTTTAAAACTTTCCACTGACATCATGATTCTTGTCATGGGTTGCTCTCAGAATCAAAAACTCTGACCTTACATTCAAAAGTATTTTCTAAGACTGGTACACAACACTGACAAATGTTTCAAGGTGACCGCTTAGAGTTAGCACTAAATAACATTCTGGAATAGTACATAAGTGTGCTATTTGAGACAGAGTGCTAGTTTATTTAGCAGAGGATGAGGAAATTTGTCCTTTAAAAAAAAAAAATTTTTGGCTGAACTGCAGTTGTGCACCATCTAAGGATAGTGAAAAAGACTATTAATTTAATGGTCATGGCTTGTCTGAATGTGAGTCCCAGTTCAAAATATTAGCACAAAAATATCGGTCTTTATATATATAAGTTAATATTTTTATATAATATTTTTAATATTAAATTATAAATCTTTACCCCATTTGTAAATTACGTGACCCTCATGTGGTTTGGGAACCCCTGCTCAAGGCAGTGCTGATGTAAGTAGCCACTAGATGTCACTAGTTTTCTTTTTTATGCCACCTTCTATTCATCTTAAAAAGAATGTCTTTGAAAATGTTTTTGATATATTATTCATAATGTAGGGGATTTTTATGCATTCACATAATTAATATAGCATTGTTTATTTCACATGATTTTTGTTGTGTGTTAAAATCCTTTCCTAAGAAATTTAACCATCAGAAATAGCTCTCTCTGTGGAAATTCCAGATCCTGAAGTTGTTTTCCTGTGACAGTGACATATGAATTACATTTCCTGTATATGACTGCTAAGTGTTTTAGTTTATATGCTAGACACAATAGGAGGTGGAGTTTTGCTGTGTGGAATTTGACATCAGTAACAGACATACATTGTCTTAACAGACATTGTGACGCTCCTCTGCCCTGTCATTTGTTTCTCCATATATGGTTGAACACTTACATTAGTGTGATTGTGTAATCTTTAAACACTGAATCTAATACTGATATGGCATCTTGTGTGTTTTGTGCTGTGATCCCCTGCTATAGGTGATGTGGTGGCTGGAGAGGGCAATGTAGATGCAGTTTGGCACCGGGGTCGGAAAGCCTGGGGCTCACGTGGCCTTTTTCCCTTATCCTGTGTGAAGGAGCTGGAGCTATCAGGCCGCTCAAGGCAGCTGAGTGAGCGGAGTGCGGCTGCCCAGGATTCTGAGCTGCCTCCATATGCTCTGGGCCAGGGTCGTGCTCTCATGAGCCTGCACGCACAGCTGGATGAAGAGCTTGACTTTCGTGAAGGTGACATCATCACTATAGTGGGCATGCCAGAGCCAGGTTGGTTCCAGGGTGAGCTGGAAGGTAGGACAGGAATCTTTCCTGAGGGTTTCGTAGAGCTGCTTGCACCTCTGCGCTCACTCCAGCCTACCAAGGGTCAGTATCCCTCCTGCAGAATAGAGGAAAAGGAGGAGGAAGAAGAGGAAGATGAGAGACTGAAGGACAGTGAAGGAATTCAGACCCAGGAAGAAGATAAAGAGGAAGCTGGTGTGTACGGAATCGCACAGTATGAGTTCCGAGCTCTGGAGCCTGGGGAGCTGGACTTTAATGTTGGGGACAGGATACAAATACTCAAGACGCTCGAGGATGGCTGGCTTGAGGGGCAGCTACGGGGCAGAATGGGTATTTTCCCCCACCGCTTTGTTAAATTGGAGAAACAGTTAGAGGAACAATTGCTAACTGTAAGTGAAAAAAATGGCACCTCTGACAAAGAGGAAGGGGACAGTTATGCTTCTGAGTATAGTTGTAGTCAAGAAGACCAAGCTTTAGCAGCACATGATCAGGATGATGCAAGCCATGAGGACTACACAGTGTGGGATCTGGACTACTTTGAGAGAAGAGAAGAATACAGAGAGGCCTGTTTGAGGGACCCACAGTCAGAAATCAGCTGTCAGGACAGAACAACGGTTCAGGGCCTGCCTCCGAATCAGCCAGGTCTCAGGAGACAAGAGAGGCCACCACCACCACTTGTCCATCCCATTAGAACAGGCAATTCAGGCCCCAGGCCACTCCAGAGAACTAACTCAGGAAATTTGATTCCACCCAGACCACAGCTGCCTCCTCGCCCCAGCCTACGCAACAGACAGAACAGCACCAGCAATCACAACAGCCCTCCTGAACCACCACCTGTTCCCAACACCAGGAACCTCAACGGACCTAATAGAAGCTCTTCAAGCCTTCAGAACAATTCCTCCTGGACCAGAAACAAAGGTTACTATGCCTCCCATGACAGCAGAACATCACCCAGTCAAACAAAGAGCAGACAGAAGAAGTTGACCCGCCATGCAAGTATCAGCGATGCTGACCTCAGAAATCATGGGCATGTTGAGCATAATATGTGCTCTCAGGAGCAGGACACTAATGGGCTGCCAACCTCTCACACATTAGGCCCTTTGTCTGGTGACCTGGAAGACAAGCTGACCCAGCAGCTGGTGGAGTTTGAGAGGAGCCTTCCAGGCAGGTGTATAGAAAGTAGGGAGCAGTCCATGAGAAACAATCAGTGTAGAAACGAATTTTCCCGCCACTTTTCTATCATGGACTACAGTAACGAGAATGATATCATCAAAGGCTCGTACCATTCCTTGTTCCATGATTCACCCTCATCGACCCCCAGCTCCACTCTAGAAAGAAGGAAAACACTTCGCCCCCCTCCTCCTCGTCCCAAAATTCTTAGACCACCTGCACCTCGTAGTTCTCATGGCCACTCTACTCTTAGCAATGGTCAAGTTCCTCAACAGCTCTACAGGCCAATGCGACAAGCTCCACGGCCACCTCCACCTTGTCCCCGCCCCCCTGCGCAGCTCTCCAACTTCTTGGAAGAGGAGGGTACACAGGAGGAAAATGTGGAGGAGGCTGAAGATGTTCTAGAGAGGGAGCGAGAGCTTGAGCAAGACAGGAAAAGAGAGCAGGAGCAGTATGGACTCCTCCTGAGACTTGAGGAAGTTGACAGAGACATTGACATGTACACACACACAGCACATGAGTTGAGTGCCATGCTAGAAGAAGAGGGAGAGGAGGATGAAGTCGCCCGTCAACAGGCTTTGGAGAATCTGGAGTTCTGCAACTACACTGTGGAGACTCTGACACTGGAGCAGCAGCAGTTGCGAGGTAACTTAATTTAGTGAATATCTCTCTTTCAGACAATACCATACACATCTCGATACATAGCATATAACACGATACAAAAATGATACGGTTAAAAAAGTAAATATTTGTCCGTTGGTCCGATACAGCACAGATATGATTCACTTCAGATATGATCCAGTTTGACTTGTTTCAGTTAAATTTAAGCTTTCTATTATGGAAAAGTCTTTAGGATAGAGGACTGTGTGCTTTTCAGTTGCTCATTAACATTAGAATCTGTGTTTTTCTCTTATTAACCTCAAGAGATAGAAAAAAGAGATGTTGGTAGTTGGTAAAACACCAACTTTAGCTCCTATAACACAGTTAATTACAGGAACTAGCAGACGTTCCACAACATCAAATATTATTATATGCTAATCAATAGTATGACATGATGTTCTTTAACCCCAGCACCCAGTCTATAGGCACATTAGAGAACATTTGTGAAACAGTTTTGGGGCTGTCTATTACCTTTGAGCTCTCTTGCACACTTTCTTTCGTTCTCTTGCACGTACTTTCTCTAACAAACACACACATATACACAAGGTGACCTGTAAAGCATCTGTTACTTTATTAGTAAAATATAGGTCAACTTTTAATTTCAAGAACTTGGCACTAGGTGGGGCTGCATTTGTTGTGGATGGAAGAAAGGAAGTGTGCTATCTTTTTAAACAATCTTACAAGTTGTTAGTTTGAAAACTGAAGCTCAATGTTCTCAAATATTTGACACACTTTATATGGCAGATGGCAAAAACTGCTACTTTTATCCTTAATCAGGAAGCATCAGCCAATAAAATGAATCAATGTTATATGTTTTGTGTTATATGTTTAAATATTCTCTATTTTGTATTATGAAAATGTTATTCAGCAGAGCAAAACTACGGAATAACAAATACTCTGACTGAGCTGGCTTGGATTTACTGGCCCTTATTCATCAAGTTGCTTGAAAACCAGCACAGATTTGAGCACACAGAATACAATACAAATTAATCTGTGTTGTTTTATGAAACTGTCATATGACATCAAAACTAGTGATGATTTGAGCACAGCTGATCAGTTTCAGCTGAAATAAGCTCTTACCCATACATATGTTATGTTCATATAGTTCACAGCAATTTACCCTACACATAATTTATATGAAACATGTCCTAATTCCACAGGCTAGTTTTCCCAAATTAATTTCACTGCAGCTGAGTTAGAGGGGTTTGTGGCTGAGGTTATTGAAAAAAGTTTTTTTTTTTAATCCTTCGAAATAGTATAAATCATGAGCATAAAATGAAAGCATAAAATTTTACTGGAATTAATGGGATTATATATACACTTGTATATACATACACCTGTACACCTGCTTATTCATTCAATTTTCCAATCAGCAGTGCAATGCATAAAGTCATGCAAACACAGGTCAAGAAACTTAAGTTAATGTTCACATCAATCGTCAGAGTGTTCTCAAAAAGCAGTGGTAAGAGGTGAAACTTTTTTTGCCCTTAGGGTTTTATGGTTGTTGCAGTCCCGAAGCTCGGTTTCAGAAGTGAGAGCTGCTTTTTACAGGAATTACTTGAAATATTGTGGACAAAATTGCCAGTATAATATCACACAAGGGTCCAGTTCCCAGTCATGGTGCAGTCAGACTACAAAGAATTGGCTGAGCTTTTTTGCATTATGGTTCAATTATAATGTGAGAATATACTGTATCTGGTAATGTCTTATTAAGGTTTAAGCCAGTAAAATTAAACCATAAGTAAGATTATTGTACAGAATCTTAATTATTAATTGTTTTTAGCTTGCATATGTGAGCATGTTGCTAAGGTGCAGAATTACAAACCTTTCACACATATATACAGTATGAGGGCCCCTCTTGTTTTCCCTTTCATATGGCTAGAGATCATATCAGTGTTTTCAGGGCTATGTGAGGAGCATGGCCCAGCCAGGGATCCGCCGCCGACTTGGGAACTCTCTCATGCATCCTGTGATGCATCTCACGGCCCTTTTTAGCCATCTTCTACTGAGCAGGGCTACATATGTGCCAGGTACGACTCTGGAAGATTGTTGACAAGTACAGGGAGTTGTTCTGCAAGGTATAGGCAGTTTTTCATTTTTATAGTAGAGTGCATGTTCAGTGAGGTCTGAGTGTACCACACACATAGTTAGACATGAATAGTTTTCACACAGCTGTGTAAACACTTTGTTTGATAAGTGTAATTTATGCTGCCTATCTAAACCTAGTTACAAACTGCAACCATTTAGTAGAAGTCTTGAATTTATAATTGAATTTATGTTAAATATTAGTTAAAAGTTTTGTTAGCATCTCCTATTTTAGGCCTCATACTGAGTAGTATAGGACTTAGTTACTTTTTGTTCTTATTATTTACTTGTCTTTTGTTATTTTTTATTTAAAATGTTTATTAAAAAAAAAAAATATATATATATATATATATATATATATATATATATATATATATAAATTCTGTTATCTGTTATTATAT
>JAQQZR010000006.1:10063530-10093514 GCA_030068235.1 Notoglanidium macrostoma | reverse complement strand
ATATATATATAAACTGTGTTAGCTGTTAATATATAATGTATATTTATAACTCTGTTAGCTTACTCTGTCATTTAAGTAAGTGTGAGTATCAGTATGTGTTTTTTTTTTTTTCCATGTCGTATCAGGGTGTGTTTTTCTGCGAGGGCGGAATGGTAATGAATGCTTATTGTTCAAGTGCAGGGTGAGTGTGTTCATAGAACGTCATCTAAATTCTTAAAAATGGTGATAGAAAGAAATACTTGAAGTATGTGAGAGAATAAAGGATAGAAAACAGAAAGAGAAAGAAAAAAGGTAGATGAATAATGAGCATGGATAATGAGAAAGTTTTGTAGTCCATGAAAACATACCAAGGCAAGGGGGTGGGGGAATAGGATGACAACAGACAGAGGAGGAGGGGTGTACATGGAAAGGAAACTTAGAACAAAAAAGCCCCAGAGGTGGTGAATCAAATGTTTTTGTGTGATCTGAAGACTGTTGTGTTTCTGGCAAGGCATTTTCTTGTGTGTGTGTATGTGTATGTGTATGTGTATGTGTATGTGTATGTGTATGTGTATGTGTGTGTATGTGTGTATGTGTGTATGTGTGTATGTGTGTATGTGTGTATGTGTGTGAGATCCACTCCAGCTACCTCCTCCTCATCCTTGCCAACTTGGAACTTGTTAGGTCACTAATAAAATGCAAATGCTTATCTTGCATCTGATTTTCAACTCTCATCTTTTCAGTTCTTGTCATGAACAGATGACTCCCCCATTTCACTTTAATAGAGGCCTCTTTAAGCAGCGCTGAGAAACATGCCTTTGTGATATCCAAGAGAACCTCATTATTGACATCCTCTTAGCTACTGTTTGACTGCTTCATTCTCCATTGTGAACAATTAGCTGTAATTAGAATGCATGAGCAAGACTAGATTTGAAGATAATTCTAGGTTATTCATAGTTAAATCGCTGATAATTGCACATGGACAATTTCTTCAGTGATTTACACATGCGGTGCTTTTTAGGTGTAATGCCTCTCTGTCCTTGGACATTTTGTTTGAAAGTTTGAAACTGTAGAAAAATGACCCCCACAAAACATAGCATTCACCCAGCTCTTATCTACTTATATTCATTGGTACAGTTATAGCATAGCTTGCTTATAAGAAAACAAACAGGGTATTCATTTATAAGAATGTGTATTGTGTTAGTCTCAAAGGGCCATGTATATGTAAATAGATGGTTTTCTGCCTGTCATTACACAGCAGGAATGCTGCACCTGACCTTCCTGAACCTAAGATCTTCCCTGCTGATTAGCCTTCTTAAGATTAATAGATGAGAACAACACATACTTTCTAAATTGCCTAGCTCAAAGTGTTTCTTTTTGTATTTGTGAACTCTTAGAACCTGCATACACTTATCCTCTTTTTTATTTGCTCAGAGTAAGTACCTGAACTTATGCTTTCTACTTTTTGATTTGTTTTCTCCAAGTTTCTTTTCTGTAGATTGCAACAGCTTTAAAAAAAAACATTCCTAATAATTACTCCATTAATTGGTTCAAAAGCAGGTGATATACTATACTGGAGGACATGAATAGCTGTTTTTCCCCCTCACACTAAAACATGCCAGAGATCAGGACAACCCTCAACAATAGCCCATTGTGAAGTGTACAGGCACTTTAAACCACACAGTAGTCTCTGAAATAATCAGCCTGCGTCCAAACTTTCCCAGGACATTTCACTGAAACATGAAAGCAAAGTTTTACAAAAATCATGGGAATCATGCAAATGTGGGTCAGACAATTATCTGTTCTTACTGTGCTTACTGTGTTCTATTATCTGTGCTTACACACCAGTGAGCACTTAGTGGAAGGGTTATGCTAATCAATTCTAAACAGAAAATAATGGCATCCTGCATGAGATAAAAGCTGAATGTGTAAGCCTCTCATAGCTTCAACTCAGTGTTTCATACTGATTAATTGTCTGTTAAACATGTAATATTATGAATAGGTCAAGCAGTTTTGCAAAGTAGACACTTGTGACTAAAGTTAAGCATAAAAATAGCATGATTCTAAGAAGTGGAAGACGCATTTCTGGTTGTCAATGCCTGGTCTGAAACGCCTCATAGAATTTCTGCAGAAAAGGAGAAAGCCTCTCTCTGGTGTAAGGGCATTTTGGTGAAGGCCAGCCTTTGTTTTTCTGCAAACAGAGACTCACAGCCAATCACAGAATTCCTGTAATCCACCACTCATGTGACTTCACTGAATAATTACCCTTCGTTCCGCCCTCTTTCCTTCCCCCTTTTCTTTCGTCCTCTGCCTCCTTCCTATTGGCTGATAAGACTGAGGGCGTGAAGGATTGAGTTTCTCACAACTCCGCCAGACAGTCCAGCTCTAGCAGCTGTGGAAGACTGAGAGTTAGTGAAAAAGAGAGTGAACATTTGGCTGTGACAATGCCTGACAGGTGGATTCCTGTCTCTATGGATGTAAACTGTGACTATTGCAGGAGCTAATACAGCTGGTGTTGGTGAAGTGGTGATTCTTCCAGACGGAATGAATGGGCAAATAGCACTGGGTCACCCCATGGTGTTTGCCCCAGTTGCCTGGGATTTCAGCAGAGCTCCTCCTCAGAGAGGAAAAAGTGTAGAGGAGTTGGTGAGTGACAGCTGGGAAAGGGAGAGGTACATCCAAATGCACTTTCAGCAACAGCAGCAGCTACTACAGCCACAGCATCCAATAATATGCCCACAGGGTTTTGGGCCTGCGCCGGGCCATTTGGAAAACCAAGCCTACCTCAAACAAGCCAGTGGTATGCACCAAACTTGCTGGGAATATGAGGACTGTGACAAGATCCCATTCAGAGATGGTCTTCCACAACAGAGGAACCGGTACTTCTACCACACACCTGAGGCTGTGTATCAGGAGCCCAGGAGGCCACAGGAGTGGACTGGCAACCATTGCTTTTATGAGCCTAAAGAAGATGTGAACTTTACTGAAAACAGAGGGAATAGAGACCATGTCCGGAGCCCACAAACAAAGGAATATCCTAACCATGTTAACCAGGAGAGACATAACTATTGGGATGTGGATGAGTATTATGATGAGCGGGAGCACTACAGCAGGCGGGATCAAAATGCCTACTGCAAACGAGACAAAAAGGAATTAAAGAAAGGCAATTACAGAGAAAGGGACCGTTATGATCGGAGAGACCGTGATTACTACGATCATAAAGCGCTGGATACATATGACCGATATAACCAGAAAGACTTGGATAATTATGACCATTATGACCACAAGGACAGCATGCGAAGGGATTACTATGATACTAGACAAAGACATAAATATGTATATAGGGATACAGAACACTGTGGATATAGAGAAAAAGAGTTCAGTGATCACAGAGATACAGATCACTATGATCGTAAACAGAAGGACCAGTATGACCACAGGAGAGTCGACCGTAATTACAATAGAGAAGGTGAGCAAGACCACAGGAAATTCAATCGCTATGCGTATAGAGAGAAGGACCGCAATGATCAAAGAGACATTGACCAGTATGAGCAAAGAAAAGGGGATCATTCAAAATACAGGGAAAAAGATATTGATGATTGTAGAAAAGTAGACCACTATAAACGGAGAGAAAATCCAGATGCTGAATATAAAGAAAAAGACCACTATGCTTGGAAGGCTAATGCCCATGTTGACCTTAAGGACAAGGATTCATATGACTCAAGGAAAGATGCCCGGTACAAACTCACAGAGAATGATTGTAGAGAAAAGGGTCGTTATGAACACACAGAACAAGGTCTTCATGAGCAAAGGCAAAAAGACAGTTGGAGGGAGAGCGACCGCTACCAGCTTCGAGATGCTGATCGCTATTATTATAGAGGCAAGGGTAGCAGAGACTATAGATCTGATGACTATGATAACAAGGTAAAAGACTCTTTAGAGGACAGGGAATGGGAGGATGATCAGTTTGAGCAGAAAAGCAGGAGATACTGCAAAGTTTCCACAGAGGGGTACAGCAGTGACTATGATACTTGGAAACACATTAAGGAATGGGAAAAGGATGTTTACCATGCACGAACAGACAGAGAAAGGGACATGAGCTACGAAGACCCAGTCACTCTCACCCATTTTGATTACGAGGACGCCAAGAATGGGTCACGCATTGACCCATACTCAGGAAAACTGGACATGGAAAAACAAGGCTGGAAAAAGCAGAAGGTGCTTTATGCAGGTTCACTGGACAGGAACAGTTTCTACAGAAGAACAGCTCCTAGTTCACTAAGGAAGTCTGAGTTTGTCATCAACAGGAAGGAGAAGCAAGGTAAAAATTTATATTCCAGAACAGACATTACAACAAAATCTAAAATACAAGGCAAGGCCAGGAAGCAGATTTACAGTACATTGACGTAAAAGGATGACATAAAAAGCTGAGTAACTGTGTATGTGTAAACCTGCCAAAAGAGTCCACATGCACAGCACCTTTATTTGCAGCCAGACTCTGACCTTCAGTCTTTGGCTTGTGTGGTATCTGATCAATTCAGGAAATGCCAGAAGTGCTGATGATACTGTCACCAGTGTAATTAGCCAGCAGAGCGTGTGTATGTGTGTGATTAGGTGCTCTGGCTTCTATTATGGAGCAGAGAAGGTTTCACTGATTCTCTACGAAAGGTGATCTTCAAGGCAAGGCATGTAGGGTGGAGAGACTAGTTAAGCAGGTTTTGTGGCTCCATGTTTTTTTGGCTCTCTTTTCTCTCCTTCTCACTGTTGTCTCATTTTGTTTCTTCCATCTAGTGTCTTACATCACTCTGTCTGAATATGTGGGAAACATGATTGGGGAAAAGAACATTGATGCACAGCATAAACACAAAATGACATGTTTTGTCATGAAGGAACAAATGTCTTGGCCTACTATTTCATAGCATGTTGGATCATGACTTTGATCCTGTGATTATGAGATCAGGTTCTGTGGTTACAGCAAATGAATAGGCAGGGCCCAGCCCTGCCATCATGGGGAGAAATCTGGGAAGTTGACCTGGGCCTGGGCCTGGGCCTGGTTGGAGCCCAAGGATCAATAGGCCTATTTGATCAAAAAATATTGGTTAAAAATGTTTTGTCCTGGCTCCAGGTGTTTGTGCATATCAAGCTTAGGAGGGTCAAATCTGTTACACCGAATGTATAACTTGTGTTATACACTCACTCCCTTAGTGGTATTACTTTTGTTAGTGAGCTGTTTGTGCTCATTGTCTAAGTAGTGATGGATAATAGTGTAAATGAGATTCCTTTGACCTGTGTTGTGTCTGACATAGAGCAGGTGACCTGGGGAGCCCTGGGTAATCCTCTGTAGTTCAAGGCTATAATTACCACCCATTGGGGGAGGATAGAGGCTGGGAAGTCTTGTCTGGGACTAGGTTGTGCCTAGCACCGGAGACCCTCCTTTATACAATCTCAAGGGAGCTGAAACAACTGAGAGACTAGGACCCTTCTGATAGGAGCATCATGCTTCTTCAGGTTGACTCACAGTCTGAGTTCAGCTTTTAGTGCTTTGGAGGAGCCTGACATCTCTCTGTTTTGGCCAGAATCTGCTTTTGGTGTAGTTATGATGCAGAGATATGTAAATGAGTGCAGAGTTCTCAGCAACAAAGAAATATATTCATGTTAATCTCATAAGCCAACAATAACATTTGGCTTTAAAAATTCTACATTTAACACGATTCTGCACAAGAAGCCAGCTTTAAGTGCACAGTGTCAGTGGTTGCTTATCTCACATGTCTAATTGGATTATTCAGTTTCAGGTCTTTTTTTCCATCTAACAGTTGAAGTAGGCTAAAGTAGACAGTAACCAGGTGCATAAGCTAAGAAAAACACAAGTTTACTCGGAGTATCAGAGGTCATTTTATGGCAAGACTTGACCAGCTGTTATAGTTAATGCTGCATGTGTTTATCAAGACACATGCTGTTGGGTTAATCCCTGTTTAGCAGCCCCCATGGATGGTCTGGTGGGGGATTACACAGAAACCTTGTTCACAAAACCTACAAGTAATGTTAAAGCTGGAGTCAGCTTGAACACCCTTATGAGCTGTCTGTAATATGTCTTTATAAGAATAGGTATTTATCGAATAATGTAGGTCAACTACTTGGACGCTGCAGAAACAAAGGCAACAGTCATCACACAAGATGACTCTTCACTACTTTAGAAGAGAAAAATGCTTTTCAGAAAAGCAGACGTTGGTCTTTTTGGCCCATATAATGAAATTACATATTGCCATAGGTGGCTGTTTTTGTTTTTCTTTTATAAAATAAAACTTTAATGTACAGGTATATTGTGAACATCAAACATAAATTGATTAAATATAACTTGCTATTCTCGAGATCTTTGACACAAAGGTGTACAGTAAAGGACAATGTGTGCATTCGTGTATGTGAAGAGTGCTAACTATTGTAGAGAGTTATCAGTCAGCACACAGGCGCCCAATTTAGTGCTGATGCACCACAAGAGCAGCCTTCTGAAGATCGATGCCAGTGCAAAACCCCTTTTATGTTTAACTGTTGAATGAGACCTTTCAGTTGTATTTCACGCCTCTCTTTTATCCTTGAATGTCTTGCTTTGTCACATTGGAATCCCAGATAAAGGCAGTAGATGTGTGTGTGTTTATAGCATATGTTTGTAATGCTAATCTGACTGTTTTCAGGGGATTACATACACCCAAATCACTTACACTGCATGGTTGGATGTGGAGCCTTATCAGGCAAGGGTCGGAAGGAGACTGAAACAAAGTATTGCCAAGGCAGCACTATTGGTTGCTTTCAGACTAAGGATGGCTATATAGTGTGTCAGAATGTAAATGGTTTTATGCTTTCATGTCAGTGTTGCAAAATGTATGCTGAAATCTCAGTAGGGCTGGCAGGTTTGGCAAAAGAAATAGTCATATCTGATTCTTTAAGAAATCATAATACAATAATATAGAGCTCACTATTTAGCTTAGCTAACTAGTGCCAGGAGACACACTTAACCTTTGTTTTTTAAATGAATGTTTTTAGATATTGTCTCAAAAACTTGGTTAGAACACAGAATAAAGGAAACAGTTAAACACCTGACAGGCAAAAAAATTATTCTACTGTCCAGTCAGCAGCTTGTTGGTGAATAACTATGAACTCTATGAATACTCATGATACTCTCACACATTGTAAGTCACATTGCTCATGGCTAGTTCTCATTTAGTGTGTTTGTTGTTGTCCTAGAGCTGCACAATTAATCATAATTTGATTGCAATTTAGACATCAGTGAATCAGCAGTAAGTACACGTTAATTAAATGTGTAACTCCTGAGACAGACAAGCCAGTTAGTTTAAAGGGAATGTGGACTAGTTTCATGAATGCTGACGTACTTTCATCTCCGGTGTGTAATAGTGCAGGCTTCTCAACCTACACAAACTATTTGATGAGATGTTTGACTTAGTCCAGAGGAAGTGCTGGAATGTGACCCCACTGGCTTTTGAACAATAGCAAGACAGACCTGTGCCTTTTTTTTTTTTTAAGAAAAAAATGTCAAGTGTGTAAAGTAACAAAAAATATTTCCTGTTTCATTTTAAAGATACTGAAGACTTGAAACACATTTATTAACATGTTTTCTATTAAAGTTGTTGTGTACTGTGTCTATCCTGACCTGTACAGCATGATTTATTTGTATTTTCTTTGGCATGTTTACCTTAGGCTTACTGTGTCCTAATGCTATAAATCTGTATAAGCTACACAATTGTTTATTGCTTTGTTTGCATTGTATTAATAGTGAAAGTAATCTCAGTTTTTTAACACACAGTATTGGTTTGAACAGAGTATCCAGCTCCCCCACTCACATTCAGTCTAGGTTTAATAGCAGAGGTATCTATGGCAACTGTGCATTCTTGTGTGAACTTTGTGCTCAGTGCTGATAGTGTGTGACTTTAGCCTGCCGTGACAGTGAAACAGCTCAGAGAGTAGACTCTTAGAGTCAGCCAACAAACCACACCCGTTT
Organism: Notoglanidium macrostoma; assembly: GCA_030068235.1. Classification (NCBI taxonomy): domain Eukaryota; kingdom Metazoa; phylum Chordata; class Actinopteri; order Siluriformes; family Auchenoglanididae; genus Notoglanidium; species Notoglanidium macrostoma. Next base: position 10,085,524 of record JAQQZR010000006.1, on the reverse strand, counting down.
CATGCTTCAGACGAAACTCCCCACTCATGTCATTGTTTTTATTTTTGTAAATGTACTTCTAAGAAATTGGTCAGTGTTTTGCTTTAGTCAAATTTTTTTTAATTTTGTTCTTGTGTATGTAAGGCACTTTATCAATATTACAGTTATTTCCCACAGGCATAGATTGGCTGTATATGGCGTTCAGGCTTCATGTAAATAGGACATCCACCTACTTGCTGATATAGCTGAACAAAAGTGTGAATGAGTACTAGGATCAAGAGAGGCCTCATTCTGAGAGATCCTTAAGATCTTGATGGAATTTAGATGAGTTGGACTTTAGAAAGTTATTGGCCACTGTGAAATCATGGACCAGACCTCCCAAAATCACTTGGCATTGGAGTTGATGTGACGTGTGTGTGTGTGTGTGTGTGTGTAGACCTCAGGACACTAATACCAGCCTTTGTGAATGTGTGCATGAGTGAGTGTGCTCACTCAGTTGTGTGTAATGCTTGTGGGTTCCCATGCATTCACATGTTAATGTGGGCCCAGAATTGAGGCCATGTCCCATAGATAGAACGGCAGAGAGACATAGCAAGTTTTCAGCTTAACTTCTTAAGCAATCAGCTTCAGAAGAATGCACTGCTCTTGATTTCGCCATTTATGTATTTGTGTGTGGTGTGTGGTTGCCAGGAGGACAGGTATGTTTTTGAGGTTACTAGAGGTAGGTGAAACCAGAGGTTATATGATTAATGCCTTTAGAGTTACTCTTACACTCCTGTGCAAGTCTTGTATGAGATTATTAGAATTACAAAACAAACTTTTGATTGGTGTGTCAGTATATTAATTTTTCTCTTTTGTGCATAAGTCTCATTAGGTTTGATCAACCATTTCTTTGAAGAATTATTTATGTAGCACTAACATAGACAACTTCCTTAATAGTCTAAAGTCATGGAGCAGGCCATCATCAATCATGGACAAACACAACACATGAAAACCATGCTTGCACATAATGGTTTTTCTATGGTGCTTCTATAGATAGGCAGGATGATTTATGGCCAGCGTCCATGCACTGTTGAAATGTTCTCTTCTTTGAGTTTACAGGGTCAGGGCTTTGACCAGTGTAGCCTCTGTACTGCCACCACTGGGTGTATGGGGGCTGCAGAGGAGACTGTGAAGGACCAGCATTATGGAAAGAGATCAGACACATTAGCACCAGGAATTACTTCTCATGGATGAAAGTGAAAGCATGAGAGGGATAGAAAGAAAGATAGTTATGTATATCTGCTTGGGATTACCCACTCAACCATTCACACAAGCATTGTTATAGCACATTTTTTGAGCTCCACAGGCCTGTTTACCACTCCCATACAAGAATGCACTTATAATGACTTATTTAACTCTTTTGGGGTGTCACAGTGGGGCAGTGGTAGTATTGCTTTGGTAGTGTTGCTTCACTGCAGTTCCAGGATCACTGGTTTAATACTGAGGTTAAGTGCAGAGTATCAAAAACATGTCATTAGGTGGATTGGTTATGCAAAATTACCCCTGGATATAAGCGAATGTGTGTGCATGGTGCTCTGCAATGAACTAGCATCCAATCGAGAGAGTTTTCTTGCCTTATGTCCAGTGTTCCTGGGATAGACTCCAGATCCACCATGACCCTGACCAGGATAAAGTGGTTATTGAACCTGACAGAATGAATTTCACTCTTTTGGACACAAGTCTTATGTTAAATCATGGAATGCTGCTTAATATTGGAAGTGAAATACTAATACTGGCTTTCAAAGCTAAGTGTAATATTGCCTGATTTGACTGTATAGGTAGTTGCAATTCTTATGGGAGATTTTGGATGACTCACATCTTGATTTCTCAACAGTTTTGACAAGCTCATTTATTGTTTAAGAAGAGTTGGTTGGCTGACTGTATTTATTACAGTCACTGAGTCATGACTACATAGGTGTGAACTTCCGGTCTGTTTAAGTTCTCATTCTCATAGAGATTCTTTGTACACAGCTTTTGCTTGAATTGTTTTAAAATAGACCTGTGTCAGAATTTTCAAATTAAATTGATGTAGGGAAAAATCTGTAGACTTTTATAACAGTGATTGTGCACCTTTTGACCAAACTATTTCAGGTTATGTTGAATGCATAAATGTGTGACAGGGTGGAAAAGGCAAAGACAGAGAATCATAAGAAGAAATCATAATGTTTATGAAAGTGTGGTGTGTATGCTGCATTGAACTCAGCTTGGAAGTGGGAAGGGAAATCTTGGAATTTTTGAAGTGCAAAATAAATAAAAAAAACAATAAAAAACATAAAAGTGTGTGTTTTGTTAGCAACATGCTAGCCAGCTAACATTAGTAATCATAACTTTATGATGTATTTACTTTCTCAGAACAGTGAATTGTGTGGTCTCATTTATAGATCGAACCAACTAATGCGTCTGTGTTGATTGATCCTAAGTAAACACTACTATAAACTCATTTGCAGTAGTTAAATTGTTTTATTTACTCTTAACTGCGTGAGTGGCCAGGTTGACGACATCATGGATCAAGGAATTGTGGACACCTTCCCAACATACAGAGTAGAAATTGCAAGTTGAGTAGGCATTTTCTTTGTTTTTTTTTTTAGACAGAGTTTTATGAGTTTTAATATGGTTGGGTGAAGCTGTGTAACCAACGCTTGTTCTCCTTTGTGGCACAGTACACACTGACCCACATTTGATGCACAATTTGATAACGTATTCACAGAAATAGATAAATAATGAAGACACCTTCAGTAACATGGTGTAGTAATTTCTACATGGCATGGCTGAATGTGCTGCAGATATTTTAAGGTATAGAACGCTTGGAAGGCTCAATAAATTATAATAAATTAGAAATCAAGTTTAAATCTTCTGTTTCCAGGATTCAGCATCATGAGGGGCATAGAATTGACTGTGTTAAATTAAAGCATGTTTACCCATCTGTAGGCAAGTCTCTACATAAATTAAGTGGCATTTGGTTAGTAGTCTAATCTCCAATGGCTTTTTGAATGAATTAACAGCATGAAAGCTTTAACTCAGCATGATGTCAATATGAGTCACATTAAATCCGCGAAGCACTGAATAGTTTCAGGGTTTGCAGCACAGGCCTGTTGTATGGAAAGTTCCAATAATTTCATTCAATGTAGCTGGTGTGTGTTGAGGTAAGTAGGAGCAAGTAACACTAAACTGTGCAGTGCTATAGCCTTGGAATAGGGAGTTCCTGCTGTGCAGTGTTACTAAAGAATATTCAGATTGGATTCATTGACTCTAGTTTCTAATCTCCCGCTGCTTGATAAAAAGCATCAAAGGGCTAGTTTGTCAGTGGATGCTATGTCAGCTCTTTATGATCTTACAAAGATCCATTTTAGGCTCTATTTTTGGAGCTCACTGATTTGGAGTGCTGTCCAGGCTCCACCATTCCTGCTGTTTTACCTAACTTCATTTCTGATGAGTGAGAAACAGATCAGAGGACAGTCTGACTGTGCTTTTATATCTTTTATGTACAGCCATGGGAAAAAGAAAGTACACCCTGCTTTAATTCTATGTTTTTATTTATCAGGACCAAAATAATAATTTTGTGGTCTTCAGAAACTTCTAAAACCAAACAAATAATCTCAAGTGACAAACAAACAAACAAACAAGAAGATTTCAGTATGTGGTCATTTTTTCAACATTCAGAAACCAGATTGTAATGTGCATGCAATAATTCAGTGACAAGTATAATAGCTTGAAGGAAAGGTTTTCTGTAGGGGTTTATCAGTCTCTCACTTTATTGAAGAAATTTTTGGCCACTCCTCTTTCTACAGTTTGCTTCAGTTCATTGGTGTTTGAGGGCATTCATTCATACAACGCTCTCACCATATGATCCCACCACAGCATCTCAATGGGGTTGAGGTCTGGACTTTGACTTGACCATTCCAACACTTTGATTGTTTTCATCTGAATTTAGCTATTCAGATGTCGATTTTCTGCTGTGCTTAGGATCATTGTCCTGTTGTATGACCCTGTTTCCTCCCAGCTTAAGCTGCTGGACAGATGGAACGTCCTGGTATAAAGTGTAGTTCATCGTTGTCTCAGTGACTAAGTTTTCCAGGTCCTGTGGCTGCAAAACAAGTCCATCTCATCTCCCCAATACTGTATATTCTGCACAAACTGTTTTACTCCAGTGCCCTATTTCTATTCAAGCAAGTAATTAAATTGACATATAACCTCCCCAGTGTGATGAAAGCCAAAAGCATTAATACAGAAAGGTGATATGTAATAGGTTTCCAAGTGTTGTAATTTCAGATTTATTTTTTGTGCTCTTTCAGAGATGACTCTTCTGTCAGCCCAGCCTAAATCTCTAGAACCAGCTCCAGCCTCTGGAGCCACCACAGAGGATCCTGAGCAAAGGATGCTAGAGAAAAGGTCAAAGGTCATAGAGGAGCTCCTGCAGACTGAGAGAGATTACATTAAAGACCTGAAAATGTGTAAGACAGAAATCATCCTACCCCTAAAGACAAAACAGGTGAGTAAAAATACAGTAATACGCAGTGCTCTAAATGCTAGGACAGTTAACAATTTTTCAGATTTTTGGAATTTGATAAGATGTGTAGGAGCATACAGTTTATAGGCATAGAATGAACTGTTTTGTTATCTTAAATTAGATACTTCCAGATATTTGTATTTATGTAGTCTTTGTTTTTGGCTTTTGTTCTTGTCTTAACCTAATGTTTGTACATTAAGGTCCAGAATATAGACTTTGACGGGCTCTTTGGCAACATTGACTCTGTAATTGATCTCTCCACACGTCTTGAAAGAGCACTTCAGGACACTGACTCAATAGGTAAGCAAAAGATCTCTTAGTTACAGTGTTGTTGCAGATATCTTAATGTTAAAATGAACTGTTTAATTCTTGTGCCACATGTTTCTTAGGAAAAGTGTTCCTGGACTTCAAATCAGAATTGGAGGAGGTGTACAAGGTCTACTGCCAGAATCATGATGATGCCATCTCCTTGCTGGAGTCCTATGAGAAAGATGAAAACATTCAGAAACAGGTGCTGGAGTGCCTGGAGAACCTCAGGTTGGTCAGAGTAAAGATTTGTGACTTGCAGATGTATAGGTGTAGATAGCTCACTGCATGTTGTTTATATACCTACCAGAGCATGTTTGAAGCATGACCATGCCAGTTAATGGTGGTGTTAATTAAAACGGGACAGTCATTGTGTGAGATGATACACTGTGCATCGGTAGTGCTCTGTTATTGTACTGAAGCTTTAGGCATACTCCCCCAAAGCAAATGATGTTATTGATGATTTTAAGTATACACACAGGGATCTTACTTGTGTTAGTTAACCTGTTTAAATACAGGAAGTCTTCCTTGTCATCTTGTGTTTAATGTGATAAAAGCAAATATAAGGTGGCACCTAATGATGGTCAGAATTCTGATGTTATCAGCAAGTTTATGAATTTGAGTAATGTCCAAGAGTTTAAAACATTTGCCTTTTGGTTTTGGTTTTTGCCTCATTTATAATTTGTTGTACTGTAGTAAAGTTTCTGCTTGTCAGGCTTCTAGCCAACTTATTTCTTAGTCTGTTTTAAATTAATCAGTTTATTTTTAGATTTTTTTTCCTGTAAACACAGTTTGCCAGGCAAGTGGAAAAGTAATTGGGTAGCCCATTTTCTGCATTCAGGCCTTAATGTATTTCCTCTTTTCTCACCACATTGATTTTTTTAAACTATTTGTTCATTAGAATGTTTGGCTGTTAATTGAGCTGACAGGGCATTGCTTCATCTGGGTTTCTGTCAGCGCAGGACTTGGCTCTCCTGCTGCATTCTTTTGAGAGTAGTTGTGATCCACCTGAGAGTTTGAGGCCATAGGAAGCTGACATTAAATTTTTTCGCTCAGTGGGGAGATGTGTGGGGCCAGTAGTGCCTTATTGCTCCTCTAAAGTGAGTCACTGATTCCACATGCTGCTTTGGCGACTGAAAGTTTATTAAACCAACTCAAAGTCATTTAATTTCTTTTGTATTTATGATGGTTCCTTTCTTCTTCAATGTTTTATTGCAGGAAGGTCAAATCACTAAAACTCAATTAACTGTTAAAACAATACCAAAATCTAATAAGTAATATCTAATGCTTTTGCTATAGTTAGTCTAGCTAGTATAGTGTCTAATTTGCCAACATAGAAGCAGGTCCCTTAACTCGACATAATCTGTTTTGTCCCGTCTCTCTCTTTTTTCTCCCTTCCTCCTGACAGAGCGATATACCATGGGTGGTAAGTCTAAACAAGCTTCTGCATGTGAAGTGCCTGACAGCATGTGTGACATTTATTAACCCTCATAACCTGTTTGTGTGTGTGTGTGCACCCAACGGGATTGTGTACTCAGAATGCTTTTTCTGTATTTTTGTGTTGTTTTGGCTATCTCTTATTAGGGCTGTATTCTGACTTGACATAAATCTGCACTTCTTAGAACTTTGACTTAGAGATTTAACCTGTGCACATGCATAGTATGTCAAGTCAGACTTTAACCCCAAGTGAAATGCTGGCTTATGTCTTTTATCTTTTTAAGATTTTTTTTTTTACTGGCAGCTGGAATAAAGCTGTGTGGTGATATGATTTAAACATTAACAAGACTCTAAGCAAATACCATTCCCAATTCATTTAGCTGTTTACTGTTTATTTTATTTCCTTGAGGAACTGTGGAAAAACAGCTTGTACACAATTCTTCAAAAAAATACCTGAAAACCCTGTCTGGTTACTCCACAACATTGATTTATGTTTTCTGCCATTACTGAATGGAAAATGCAGTAAGATGCAGAGAGTTTATCACCTTTGAAATGGTTGTTTTTTCATTCCACCAATCAGACATCTCCCATTGTTAGTAGCCTTGCTTAACCAGTCACCCCAGGAAATTAATACCTATAATACCTATAAGCACATAACCTGATGAAACCCAAAAACCTTAGCCAAAAGGCTGTCATACACTAGATTTGCTTGTGTTGTTATATTTGATTTCACTTTTCATATTTATTCTGAAATTACTCCACTGTCAGCCCTGTGTAAATCTCCTTGATTGATGATGTAGATTGGTGTATGAAAAATGACCCATTGTAAAAGGATTACAATGAAAAGGGATGATGTACGTTGACTGTAGAGAGCCTTATAAAAATTATTTCTTTCTTTTCTCAGGGGGAAGACTAACTACATAAATCTGGGTTCGTTCCTGATAAAGCCTGTGCAGAGGGTGATGCGTTATCCACTGCTGCTCATGGAGCTTTTGAACACCACACCAGAATCACACCATGACAGGAAGCAGCTTGCAGATGCAGTGTCATCTGTCAAAGAAATCAACGTCAACATCAATGAGTTCAAAAGAAGAAAGGACCTGGGTATGTGTGTGTTTGCCATCCTGAACCTGTGCTCCCTGATTTCTTTGAGCAAGTATACTGCAGAACCATGTACTATCTGTGTTAATGTCAGGCTGCCCTCTACTGTTTATAGTGGTGAAGTACCGCAAAGGGGATGAGGACAGACTCATTGACAAGATCTCCAAACTAAGCATGCACTCCATCATCAAGAAGTCAAACAGAGTGAGCAGTCACCTCAAACACCTGACTGGAATTGCACCACAGGTATCATCATTTCAATACTCCACATTCACATATTATTGACAGACCACCTGGGGGTATTTAGTTGTTTACCCCTTTTTGACGTTCTTCAGATCAAAGATGAAGCTTTTGATGAGGCAGAGAAGCGATTCAGACTCCAGGAGAGACTAATCAAGTCCTTTATCAGGGATATCTCGCTTTATCTGCAACACATTCGGGTGAGAATTCTTCTTCAGCTAAAACTCGTAATGGAACATTCAAACATTCATGTTGGGATGGGTGGTATGAAAACCTGCAGGCTTGCTGGATATTTTCAGATAAGATTGGACACACTTGATCTAGACTTTTTTTCTGATGTTGTCAATGTTGATTACCAGGAGTCAGCCTCCGTGAAGGTGCTGTCAGCCATCAGCTTCTGTGATATCTACACAGAGCGACAACAGCAGCTGGACCCTGAGTGCTTCCAGAGGGCCCATCGGTGCATCAGTGACAAGCAGTTCACTGAATTTGTAAGTCCAGGCCAATAATCTTGACATTTTATCACTTTACATAATTGCACATTTGGTATAAACAGTTTTGTAAAGAATTCATCATAGATGCATGGTGTCTTGCAGCTTCACTTTCATTCATTCACTCAAGGCAACAACAACTATAATAATATTGTTAATAATAATAATAATAATAATAATAATACTGTTTCAGTTATATTGTGAATTTCTGACATGGTGAGTCATGTTACAACCAAAACAACAATATTTTGGGTGTGTGTCTGTGTGTGAGTAGAAGGAGAGGATGGAGGCTCTGGTCATCAATCCCCTCACCCAGCTGCTTTCCATGTTTGCTGGTCCACACAAGCTGATCCAGAAGCGCTTTGACAAGCTGCTTGACTATGATAACTGTAAAGAGCGAGCAGAGAGGTTGAAAGACAAGCGTGTGCAGGACGAGCTGCAAGCTGCGAGGAACAACTACGAAGCCCTGAATGCCCAGCTGCTGGATGAGCTTCCCAAATTTCATCGCGCTGCTGAGGAGCTGTTCACCAACTGTATGCGGGGATTTGCCCAGGCACAGAGAGACTTTATGTTTCTTACACTGGGAGAGCTTAGTCCACTGCTGCAGGTGAGAATAGGTCATGAGATAATGAGACATGTGTAGGGCAGAAGTGCTAGACAAGATGACACTAACATAGTGATTTTCAAGGCAAAACAGTTCAGGTTAGTTTAGATGCCAGAAGTCTGATAATCTCAATGCACTTAGAAGAAATCCCATATCTCTACCCTAAGAGAATTCACAAATGCTGTTTTTACCAGTGCTACAATTATGCTACAACATGTCTGTCTCCTGATAGCTGTCAGGTATAGGAGGCACGGAGGGGAACCTGGTGTCACTGTTTCAGGAAGAGCACAGCAGAGCGCTCCAGCTTTTACAGAGCTTCAGCTTCTTCCCAGAGAACCTGCCCATGCCACGCAAAACCTATGAAAAGAAAACCCTGGACAAACAGACTTCCAGGAAGCAGCTTCTAAGCCCTGTGAGTTAGATTCATTTGTAACAATCAATCCCAAACAGCTCAAATATTAAATAGTATTAAATTCTCATTTCTTCCCATTCTCTCATGTACAGCCAAACTATATAATGCAGACAGATGAGCATCGGACAGGGCTACTTGCTGCCTACGGCCCAGAGAAACTCTTCCAGGCTGAACGGAACTTTAATGCTGCACAGGACCTGGATGTGTCCATACTGGAGGGGGACATAGTGGGAGTCATCAAACAGCAAGACCCCATGGGCAGTCAGAATCGCTGGCTTATAGATAATGGTGGTAAGTATTTGAATTAAGAACAAATTTTTACTATTGTTTGTTTTATGTTCATTGTACTAATGTTTAACTTTTTGGAATAACTCCTGTTTTTTATACTTATCCCGCAGTCACAAAGGGCTTTGTATACAGCTCCTTCTTAAAGCCCTATAACCCACGCCAGAGCCATTCAGATGTTTCTATTGAGAGTCAGTCTTCCAATGAATCAGGATATGGTGGCTCCTCTCCTGTTTTCTCACGGCAGAACAGCAACAGCACACTGACATTCAACCATGAGACATCTTCTGTCAGCTTCTCTTCGGCCCACACTCCAAACCACACATCACTACGTCTGTCTCAGGACTCTAACGTCTCTCACAGGACCCCACACATAGATACTCCATCACCAAATTACCCTCCCATCAATCAGAGGGATACACTTGACTCCACCTATAGGAATTCCTCCAATCTGAAAGAATTATGTGAGACTGCTGTTTATAATGCTGCCAATCACAGGGACTATTCAGAGACTTTGTACCGAAATCCCACCAGTTACAGAGATTCCCCTGACGCCAGTTACTCTGCACCAACTAATCACAGAGACCCCTCAGACTCTTCAGAGACAGACTCTTCTTCCTCCAATAAGAACTCTAGACACACAGCCTACAGCTCTCAGCAGAGACAGAACGGCGAGTGTTCACTGCAGAAAAGGAGGCCTCAGTGCTCTGCTGATGAGTACATAGAGCCTGAGCATGAGCTGGATGGCCATCAGGTATACCATAGTTTATCAAAACAGATTTTGGCAAATGTGTCTTAACCTAATTAAGAAAATATACTATAAAATGTAATTTTCATTTTCTTATTACTTAACCACTATTTTTTCTTTTATATTTTGCAGATATATTATGCTCTTTATTCATTCAATGCACGCTGTGCAAATGAGCTGAGCATTTCAGCCAATCAGAGAGTTCGAATCCTAGAGTTCCACGACATGAATGGCAACCAGGAGTGGTGGCTGGGTGAAGCCGGAGGACGGCGGGGCTATGTACCTTCCAACTACATCCGCAAATCAGAGTACACCTGAGCATGATACCAGTATCATAGGCAGAGAGATATCCAGCTATCCCAGACCACCACAAATAAGCTGAGCTGTAGAGCCACATGGAACAAAGGACAATGTTGTGCTTTTATTCTGTGACAGGTCGATTGATGTGGTGAAAGAGAAAACTGATCATTGCTGCTTTTGGGAACAAAATGTGACTCTCCATGACTGCATTTACTGACTTTCCTTTATATTCTGTTATGGACTTTACCTCTGATCTCCTCATTCTGGCATTCTTGAAGAGCAATTAACACTTTGCATTTTGAGTTTGGTGAAAGAATGGGCTGACTTGTGTGATAACATAGGTTATGTTCAGGTGTCTCAATGAACTATGAATGTCTGCATAGAAACTGAGCAGGAGAAGTCCAAAAATTATACTAGCACTTAACTGGTTTGCTAAAGGAAAAATCGATCATGAAGTAAAGGAAATATATTGAAGTGGTAAAACCTGTGTTGGATATGTGAGCATAACACTGGCATGAACTATCACTAGAGAAAGTATAGTAATAAGAAAGTATGGGTGCATGTTCTCTGGAAGATAGTGAACAAAAGCAGTGATTTGCGCATGGAATTTTGGAGACGCTTAGACTTGCTTGTTAGACAATCAGACACTTCCCTTATTCAAATGTGTATGTGAATGCAAACAATTAACAAAGTGTGCAACTCTTTCATAGAACTGGGAATGAGATTCAGTATATGCCGCACAATATTTAAGAGTCCAAATAAAATGTGAGAGGTGTCTTTTATAAATACAGTACTTCCATAATTTTGTACTTTCACATTTTGAATGCAGTGTTTTCTACAGTTTTAAGAGCCAGAGTAACATAAGAGTTTGATCAATACTGAATTCAATCATTGGTACCATGAGGCCCTTGAGGTCCTTTTGATGCATGCCACTTTAGCATACTACTGGTGACTTTCATCATATTCATCTCTGATGCTGTATAGTAACCATGTATGTACTGTATTCCAGTCACAAGCAATCTATTCCTTTCTCATTTGAATAAAACATCTAGGAAAAACTAATTTAATGATTGCATGAATCTATACAGTAAGAAGCCCATTTACAGATATGTTTGACTTCAAATACAGTATATGCTTATATGGCTTCATGTATAAGCATAACATAAAGGTATGTTTAAAAAATAAGTTCATATTGAAAAAAGTGTGAGCACAACAAATTGCCAACATTAATACTTTATTGCAAAGCTGCTGTAGGTGGTTCAGTTACTTTCTAAATACTTTTCCCTATCAATTTCATTAAACATGCATTTCCCTCTGAAAGTACAGTGAAGTTGGAACAACACCACCAATTCTTTTGCTTCAGAATTTCAGTTTACATTTCCTGATATTAACATCTACAGCCATGGCCAAATGTTTTGAGAATGACACAAATATTAATTTTCTCAAAGTCTGCTGCCTCAGTTTTTATGATGGTAATTTGCATATACTCCAGAATGTTATGAAGAGTGTTCAGATGAATAGAGAGGTTCAATTGTTGTGAAGAAGGCTTCAGGGTGCCCAAGAAATTCCAGCAAGCACCAGGACCGTCTCCTAAAGTTGATTCAGCTACAGATCCTGGGGCACCACCAGGGCTGAGCTTGCTCAGGAATGTCAGCAGGCAGGTGTGAGTGCATCTGCATGCACAGTGAGCTGAAGACTTTTTGAGGATGACCTGGTGTCAAGAAGGATAGCAAAGAAACCACTTCTCTCCAAGAAAAACATCAGGGACAGACTGATATTCTGCAAAAGGTACAGGGATTGCACTGCTGAGGACTGGGGTGAAGTCATTTTCTCTGATGAATCCAATTTCCGATTGTTTGGGGCATCCGGAAAAAAGATGAGCACTACCATCAGTCCTGTGTGATGCCAACAGTAAAGCATCCTGAGATCATCCATGTGTGGTGTTGCTTCTCAGCCAAGGGAGTGGGCTCACTCACGATTTTGCCTAAGAACGCAGCCATAAATAAAGCATGGTACCAAAACATCCTCTGAAACAACTTCTCCCAACCATCCAAGAACAGTTTGGTGAGGAACAATGCCTTTTCCAGTATGATGGAGCACTGTGCCCTAAGGCAAAAGTGATAACTAAATGGCTCGGGGAACAAAACATTGAAATTCTGGGTCCATGGACAGGAAACTCCCCAGACCTTAACCCCATTGAGAACTTGTGGTCTATCCTCAGGAGGTGGGTGGACAAAAAAAACCCCACAAACTCTGACAAACTCCAAGCATTGATTATACAAGAATGAGCTGCCATCAGTCAGGTTTTGGCCCAGATGTTGCATGCGAATTGCAGACGTCTTGAAAAAGAAGGGCCAACACTGCAAATATTGTTTCTCTGCACAAATGTAATGTAATTATCAATAAAAGCCTTTGACACTTACGAAATGCTTGTAATTATACTTCAGTATACCAAGGAAACATCTGACAAAAAGCTCAAAAAACACTGAAGCAGCAAACTTTGTGAAAAGCAATACTTGTATCATTCTCCAAACTTTTGGCCATGGCTGAAGATGAATTAAACAACTTAGAACATGACACCTTTGTTAGCAGACCACTCAATCTTTAGGTGAGTAAGTACTGTATATGAACAGTATAATCCAAGTAAATTAACATGAATAACACTTGCATGTCTCTGGCTTGCAATAATGGCATCAAGTCAGCGACCCACTGATACCACCAAATTGTTGCATTCTTATTTTGTGATCATTTTCTTGGCTTGTACCGCAGCTTTTTTTCAGTTGTTGTTTGTTTAGAGGGAGAGGGGTTCGCCCTACAGTCTTCTCTTCAGGACGTGAAATGAATGCTCAATTTGGTTAAGGTCTGGTGATTGACTTTGTCAGTGTAGAAACTACAACTTTTTCCCTGAATAAGTCCTTTGTATTGTTGGCAGTGTGTTTTGGGTCACTGTCTTGCTGCATGATGAAGTTCATCTCAATTAGTTTGGATATATTTCTCTGTAAATTGGTAGACTTTTACAAGTCCAAAGGTTTTCAGCATATAGCAAAAGCAAAAGAATTGGCATTGTTGTTCCAGTATTTTCAGAAAGGACTGTATCTTTTTTATGCTAAGGAATACATACATTTTTGCTAATTTATGTAAAAGTACATAGTCAAAAGACATGCATAAATTTGAATTGAGCATACAGTGTGAGTACATAAAGCCATTCAATGCCATCGGTCATTTCATTTATAAGGCTTTAAAAATGTTACTGAATAATGTATGTATTTCCAACAAATACTGAAATAAGAAAGGGTCTCAATGAAATATGTGCAGTGTCACATGTCTAGTGTAAAGTTTCAAAAGATCAGAGCTGTTTACGTCACCTGTCAAGTCCTTTTTGACCTATATTCAGTTGAACACAATACAAAGGAAAGTTATTTACTGTTTAAACTTTATTGTTATTTGTACATACACACTCATTCTGAATTTGATGCCTGCCACACATTCCAGAAAAGTTGGGATGGAGCAACCAAAGACCAAACACCTGTTTGAAACATTCCACAGGTAAACAGGTTAATTGGTAGCAGGTGATAGTATCATGATTGGATATAAAAGGGACAACAACCTTCACAAGCAAGAAAGGGGCGAGATGCACCAACATACCATTTCTCAACACTTCACTGTCCCAATATACAATTTCAAGACATTTAGGGATTTCACCATCTACAATCCATAATATCATCAAAAGATTCAGAGAATCTGGAGAAATCTGTGCATGTAAGAGGCACAGCCAGAAACCGACATTGAATGCCCATGACATTCAAGTCCTCAGTCAGCACTGGATTAAAAACTGATATGATTGATATGATGCATTAACAACTGACATAAGCAACTGAAGTTGTATATCAACAAAGAATTTCACTTTCAAAACTTCAACAATTAGTGTCCTCAGTTCCCAAACAGTGTTGTTCAAAGAAAAAGTGATGTAACACAGTGTTAAACATGCCTCTATCCCAAATTTTTTTGGAATGTTTTCCAGACATCAAATTCAGTATAAGTGTTTATTTCCAAAAATCAATAAAATTTATCTGTTAGAACATTAAAAATTTGGTGTTTGTATGTATCCCATTGAATATAGGTCAAAAAGGATTTGCAAATCATTGCATTGTGCTTTTACTTGTTTTACACAGCATCCCAATTTTTGGGGGAATTGGGGATGTAGTATTGACATATGTTTTTGCAATTATGCAACTTTGTTCAGTGTGGTCATACAATGAGTAAACATGTTGACAGCAACAGTAGTGAGCAGTGGGATAACACAGTGCAGCTAGGTATACACTTATACATAGTTCTAGTTCTTCCTAACTTTCTGCTCTGTTCTTTTAGTTTCATTTTAAGTCAAGCTCTAGATATGTTGGTTCTAGGTGACCACCCAGACAAGGCATGCAACATTGCAGTTATCTCACAAGACAAGAAAGATGTTGTCGTCAATGATTGTGATAGCAATGGGTAAGATATGGAGTAGGAGAGGAAAACAGGCCATTAATTATTCTTAATCTAACTTAAATTCATTAAGTTATTCTGGGAACCTCTGAAGGTTCTTACTCAAAGAGACAAGTTGCTGGTCCATTGGAAAGACAATAACACTTTCATAGTGGCAACAAACTGATGTAATGAGGGCATGGGTGGTGTTGACCTACACAGCCTACAGGTTTCAAGATAAGATAAGTACAAGAAAGAAGCCCCTGTTCCAAAATCAACACCAAGATCAACTGAGGTTTTCAGCTGACCATATGAAGAAAGGAAAATCCTTCTGGAGGAAAGTTTTGTGGTCAAATTAGACAAAGATATATGTTTGGATGAGTAAAGGTGTGGCATTCAACCTCAAGAACAATGTACCAACTGTTAAGCAACTGGTAAGCATGGTTAAACAAAGTGAATGGAATAAGGAATAAGGAGGAGTATGTCAGAATTCTTTAGCATAACCTCAAACCATCAGCAAGACAGTTAAAACTTGGACATAATTGAGTGTTCCCACAGCAAAATCAAATTAGCTTGTGGAATGGATAAAGCAGGCTAACATTAAGCTTTAGGAATGACCTTCCCACTCCTGAAGTCCTGGAAGTCCTGACCTCAACAATATCAAACATATGCCGGTCCATGTGTATATATCAGAAGGGGTTAGTTCAATTAAATTTGTATCTTAGCTGTTACTACAACACCTCAGTTGATGTACCCACAATCCGTTGGAAGTTTATGAGTCACAGCTCCTAATGCTCCTATTACCACTGGAACCACTTTGGACTTCACTTTCCACATCTGTTCCAATCGTTCCTTTAGGACTCTGTAATTCTCAATCTTCTCATGCTGAGATTCTTCCTGATATTACTGTCAGCTGGCATTGCCACATCTATCACTACTGCTGTTTTCTGCTCCTTATCAATCACCAATATGTATGGTTGGCCAGCAACCACTTATCTGTCTGGAACTTGAAGTCCCACAGGATCTTAGCTCTGTTATTCTCAACCACTTTCAGTGGTGTCTCTCATTGGGACTTGGGAACTTCTAGCTCATACTTGGCACAAATGTTTCTGTACACTATTCCCACCACTTGGTTATGCCTTTTAATGTATTCTGTTCTAGCTTGCATCTTGCACCCATCTACTATGTGTTGGACAGCGTCTTTGCACAGCCTGCACCTTTGGTCCTGTCTACTGTGGTAGACCCCTGCCTCTACAGACCTGGAGCTTAGGGCCTGTTCTTGTGCTGCCATGATTAGAGTCTCTGTGTTGTCCTTTAGGCCTGCTTTTTCTTTCCTGATGTCAGCCATCTGTTAGTGGTACCTTGGTCTTCATTGAGGCTTTCTCTTCCTCCTCACCACCCTCTGTCTTCTGCTGTGCACTCTTTCATGAGTTCATCCTGGGGGCCTTCTTCTTGATGTAGTCACAGATGTTCCTTGTCTCATTCTGGATAGTGGCTCTGACACTCACTAATCCTTACCCCACTTTTATCCATTGTTCGTAGAGTCTCAGGGAACTGGACTTTGGGTGGAACCACCCATGCATCATGAGGAATTTCCAGAAATTTTGCATCTATTTCCTCTTGTGGCCAGCTAACTATTCCAGCTTGGTGTCTGATGGTTGGTAGGATGTACATATTGATGACTTGGATCTTATTCCTACTGTGGCTAGCTGGCTTCTGAGCACCTGTCTGAACCTCTGGAGATATTTGGCTAATCTTGCAATCTCATCCTGATTCCCATTGGTCTGTAATATACCAAGGTACTTGTATCTGTCTTGTATATCTGCTATTTTGCCCTCTGATAACTCCACTCTTTCAGACCTGATCATCTTCCCTCTCTTGGCCACCATGTGTCCGCATTTATCCAGTCTGAATGACATCCCGATGTCTCCTCTGTAGATTCTGGTGAAGTGGATCAGTGAGTCGATGTCTCGGTCACTCTTAGCACACAGCTTTATGGCATCCATGTACAGGAGGTGGCTGATGGGTACTCCATTTCTGAACCTGTATTCATATCCACTCTTTGTTATGATGTGGCTGAAAGGGTCAGGCCTATGCAAAACAGCAACAGGAAAAGTGCATCACCTTGGTATATACTGCACTTTATGGTGACTTGTGTGATGGTCATGAAATTAGCTTTGAGTGTTGTCTTCCACATTCCAACTGTCTTGCATTGAGCTCTTGATGAAGCTTGTGTAGTGCCAAGCATTCTAGTATCCATGTATCGGACATCGAATCATATGCCTTCTTGTAGTCAATCCATCCTGTGCTAAGGTTGGTGTGCCAAGCTTTAGTCTTGGGTGATTGCTCTATTGACTAGTAACTGGTGCTCATGTACAGACTTGTGTATCTCCCTAGCTTATCTGCTATGATACCTGAGAGGAGCTTCCATGTTGTGGAGTGGAAGGCCTGAAGGTTATTGGCCTGTAGTGTATATGTCACAATGACAAACTGTACAAGTTGAAATGTTACAATAAATTACAATATTAATGTTTCAAAACATGTTGCACTAAAGTAACAATATTACAATATTATGTTACAATAAACTGACAATGTCTAAATACATTGATGGTTGTTTTTTTGTCTTTGCTCTCATCATTCATATTGGTGTTTATAAGAGTTTTTGATGTGTAAAATAGTCAGACTAGAATGTGCTAGAGCATTCTAGTGGCAATGCTGAGGATAGCCAGTAACAAGAGTTTTATAGTATAAGAATTTTGATGATTGCATGGGAGAATGTTAATTCAGGGACGGCATGGTGGTGCAGTGGTTAGCACTGTCGCCTCACAGCAAGAAGGACCTGGGTTCAATCCCTGGGTCATCCAGGGTGCCTTTCTGTGTGGAATTTGCATGTTCTCCCCAAGCATGCAGTCCAAATGCATGCAGATTAGGTTAAATGGCTACTGCTTAGGTTAACTGGCTACTCTAAATTGCCCATCGGTGTGAATGCGCGCGTGTGGCTGTTTTGGCCCTGTTTTGGCCCTGTGGTGGACTGGCGACCTGCCCAGTGTGTACCCCGCCTCTTGCCTGAAACGACTGCTGGGATTGGGTCCAGCATACCCCCGCTACCCAGACGGATAAAGCGGTATAGATAATGGAAGGATGTTAATTCAGGTTGCAACACATTATCCCTCCAGTCATAACTGTGACTACCATAAAACACAGTATTTTACTATTTTACGTATTTTTCCATGAAAAAGGGTAACTAACGACAGATGATTTGTTTATTTTCATGTCTGGGAAAAATTTAGGATTATATCTGTTAAATGATAAATACAAGTGTCAGAACACTTTTGTCCCCCCCTAGGGTATTAACCAGGATATAAATTTGTGAGAACAAATTTAGATAACTCTGTAGAACCATTGCTAGGCAGTGGAAGATTTTAAGATCTGTTGATGTGAAAAGCAAAGATGAGTTCAAAGGGCTGAATCTGAATAAACATACCAACCTTTAGACCTGGCCATTGACCTACTGGAGAGAAGTCTGTCACAGCACATATCACAGCAATTTCCAAAAATGATATATTAAACCCATTCAAATTTGAACCAATATGAAGAAATACACATGCCTAAAGTTATACATGAATTGTAATATCATAAACACCAAGGAACAAAACCTCAAGTGCTAATATACACCCAAGACTGTAAACAGATTAAAGGGGGTATATGGTGCTTACAGGAGTGTAGGGTTGTAATGAGTCCATGAAGAAATCAATGCATGAGGCTAATGATTGCCAGCTGGAGAGCAGAGACATGTACTGTATGTATGATTGCTGCATCCAAGACTCAATTTGAAAGATCATTGCCTGCATTCTCAGGACTGGGGTGATTTTTTTCCTTTAATCTTGTGTCCACTACTGGCAGTGCCATGCTCCCACTATTGTTGTTACTGCTGAGCCTGCAAAGTCTTAACCAGCCAGCAGCAACATCAGAAAGTGAGGTATGTAGCAAATTTCAAAATCACATTGCCTGAATATTAATTATGTAAGTATTGAAGAGGGGTAAAAAGAGTGGACTCAGCTTTCTTCAATGTCTTTTGAAAGATGAATATTATGGGACTGTCAGTTTATTGATGTTAATGGAGGACCAAAGTTGAAAATAGTTTAGTAAACTGTAATTATTATATAATTATAGCCCACTGCTCCACACTGATCACTATACTGCAGTGTACATTCGGCTCAGTCTATACGTCTTTCTTCAGATCCACAAAATACCTTTCACACTTGAGTTGACTTTGATTAATGTAGAATCTGTTAGAATGTTTATTGAATATTATATGTTAAAATTGTGATCTCTTTCAGGGAGTTTTATTGAAGGTTAAAGGTGGTATAGATGAAGGTGAGGTTTATTATTATTATATTTTAATAAAAAAGTTGACCTCGTTATAAAGCTGAGCCTCATTCATAAACTTTTCATTCCATCGAGCTTAAGTACCTTATTAATCCAGACACTTTTTTGGGAAATTGTTTTAGATCTAACACCAGTGACTAACGAGACCTCTGAGGATTACTATGAAGAATCTTCTTATAATGATCAAGCTAATACCAACTCACAATGGTTGTATGAATTCATTGAAGAGACAGGTAACAGATAAGAAGGAATTTATGGTGCCATTTGGAAAGACGGCTTGTGATGAAAAAAATTTGAAAAGTGTGAGATGGTGATGAATCAGGTAGTGTTGTCACGTCACAGCTCCAGGCATCCTGATGTGATTCTGAACTTGGGTTTCTGTCTGGGCAGAGTTTCTTTGCATGTTCTTCCTGTGACTGCATGGTTTTCCAGTTTCCTGTCATGACCCAAAATCATGTCAGTAAATGGATTGGCTAAGATGAATTGCCCCAAGTGAAGTGCCCAATGTGAATGTGTGTGGTTGGTGGACTAGCATTCCATCCAGGATGTGCTCCTGCCTTATGCTCAGTGTTCCCAGGATCAGATTACTAAAATAAAGTGGTTTCAAGACCTTTTACTCTGATATACTATTAGAGATTACAGCATTAATCTGTCTTGGATATGATGCTACAAGCATGGCACGAGAATCTTCTCTGATTCCTCAAGAATCAGAATCCCTTAAGCTCTGTCAGGTTGAATAGGGAATGTCATTGTACCACTATTTTGAGCTCAAACCAGATTTTTCAATAATGTTTAACTGGGTTCTGGCTGGACCACTCAAAGTCATTTGCAGACATTTCCTTGACGTTATTCATGTTGTCTTGGCTGTATTTTTGGGGTTATTGTTATATTTGTAGGTGAACTTTCAGCCTAATCTGAGGCTCTAAGTATGCGTGAGCATTTTATCCTAAAAGGATGGCTCTGTACTTTTATCTGTTCATTTTTCCCATGATCTTTTCAGGCCTTCCACTTCCGGCTACTCAAAAACATCCCCATAGCATTATGCTACTACTACTATGCTGAGTAGTGATAAGTCTGGTTTCCTCTAAATGTAACACATTCAGGCCAAATAATCCAGTCTTGGTTTCATCAGACCAAATCTTGTTTCTCATAAACTAAAAGTCCTTTGAAAAAAAATTTTTTAGCAACCAATCCAGACATGCCTTTTGTCTGGGCACTCAATCATAATTGCCTGATTGGTGCAGGACCACTGAAGTTCCATAAGAGTAATCTTAGGGCTCTTAGTCACATCTCTGTCAAAAGCCCTTCTCTCCTGTTTGCATACTTTGTCTGGATGTCCACCTTAAGCAAGAGTCTTGGTAAATCCACACTTACTTATTTAAGAATGAGGAAAACTATTATGTTCTTTGGGGCCTTCAAAGCTGCAGAAAAGTTTCAGTATCTTTCACTGGATTTGTGCCTTTAGTTGTAGAGAGACAATTTATTTGACCTTATAGCTTGTTTTTTTCTCTGGCATGCAGTGTCAGCTGTGCTGCTTTACATACTAGACCAAGATGTGCCTTTTCAAATCAAAGGAACATGTCTTAATAAGACTCATCTTATATTTTGTCTGTAAAACAGTCTGGATGCAAAAATATTATGTAAAAAAAAAATGAAACATTTAATTAAAGACATATATCAGAATGACAGAATTCTTATCTCTCTCTCTCTCCCACCCTCTTGCTTTCTCTCAGATGAGTGTGATCCAAATCCCTGTTACAACAATGGTGTATGTGAGAATGATGGTGATGGCGATTTCAGATGCATTTGCCCTCGGCCTTTTAAGGGCAAACGGTGTCAAACTGGTTAGAGGCCAATGTTTTCTTGCCAATTCTACTTATTTAAAAAGAAAGCTATTGGTGCATTAGATTATGGATTTCTCTTTTTTCAGTTATAAATGTGTGTAAGAATGTCAAATGCGGTCATGGTGAATGTGTTGTTATTGATGGAGAGCCCTTTTATGAGTGCAAGTGTATCGCCCCCTTCCAGCCTCCCAACTGCAGGAAACGTGAGTGTGATCAGTCTACCTCAGTGACACTGAAAGGAAATGAACAGTTTTTAGAACAGTGCTTACACAATTTCAAAAAATATTCATTTATATATTTAAATATTCATTTTCAAGAAGAATTTTTTATTTTTATTTTACTGCAAGGGTTTTGTAAGGACAATATAAAGACCTTAAGTTGTTGTGTTTTAGCCTCAGCCTGTAATCCCAGTCCCTGTTTGAATGGTGGAATATGTGTAAAGGGTCGTACAAGGTCTAAATTCCACTGTCAGTGTCCTGAAAACTACAGCGGAAAGTTCTGCCAAGTTGGTAATGTGGCCTAATATCATTCAGTCACTGCTTTTTAAAAATCTTGTTTTCCTACATGCTGTTGATTAACTGTATGTGCCTAAGGTCCCGATGATTGCTATGAAGGAGATGGAGCATCATACAGAGGGTTTGTCAGTGAAACAGTGACTGGACATGAGTGTCTGCCTTGGAACTCTCATCTAATAACATATGCTGCTGCTGATGATGATGATGATACTGAGGCTAAAGAGGAGGACGATGGAATTGGACCACATAACTATTGCAGGTCAGGTGTGTGTGTGTGTGTGTGTGTGTGTGTGTGTGTGTGTGTGTGTGTGTGTGTGTGTGTGTGTGTGT
>JAQQZR010000006.1:10043734-10055089 GCA_030068235.1 Notoglanidium macrostoma | reverse complement strand
TGTGTGTGTGTGTGTGTGTGTGTGTGTGTGTGTGTGTGTGTGTGTGTGTGTGTGTGTGTGTGTGTGTGATTGTCTGTTTGCCTGCCTATCTGTGCACGTGTAATTTAACAGTGTACCCATGATTGAGATGCAAGTGGTTCTGGGTGGGGTGGACCTGGAAAAACATGAGGCAGCAGATCAGACTGTGGCAGTTGAAAGTTATATCATGCATGAGAACTACACAGAAACTGAAGAGGCCTTATACAATGACATAGGTCATCTACTAACAAACCCTGCATCCACATACCATCAATAGACCAAGCTAACTTGAATTCATATTTTAGTGTTGATCACTTTTTTAAATAATGACAAAAACATTCATTGTACTAGTTTCTTAATTTTTTTTTGTTGTAAATTTCAGCCCTGCTCAAACTGAAGGCTGTGTCTGAAGATGGGCTTTGTGCCAGAGAGACCAGGTTTGTTAAAGCTGCCTGTCTGCCCCCTGGCCCTTTTCCTGATGGGATGGGATGCTCTATATCAGGCTATGGAGTCACTGAGAAAGGTGTGGCTTCTCTCTCTCTCTCTCTCTCTCTCTCTCTCTCTCTCTCTCTCTCTCTTTCTCTCTCTATCCCCTTACCTCTTATTTGCTTAATCATGAGCTTTCCTCTACTAGCCAGCACAAAATCAAGTCATGTTTTCATTTCATTTACAACTTCTTTCTTCTTAAGATGACAACGGTTCCAGTCATTTGCTGGACACAAAAGTTGTTCTGATCAACCAGACCCGGTGCATGGCTCGTAATGTTCTTGGTGAAGTGCTGGATGACAGTATGCTCTGTGCTGGACGAATGCAAGGAGGGATTGACACTTGTCAGGTGTGTATTTTGGCGTGGCGTGGTTTTGACTACAACTGGGCCTTTGTTTAAAAAAAATCGACATATTACATTAAATATATAGGCACAAATAATCAGTTATTTAATGGATAAATGTGTGCATGTACTAAGTACATGTATACATATTGTTAGAATGTGTAGTTTTATTTTGCTGTGTTGTTATCTTTATAGGGAGACTCAGGGGGCCCTCTTGTCTGTAAGCAGAACGGCACACATTATGTCTATGGAGTGGTGAGCTGGGGTGATGGCTGTGGCAAGAAGAATAAACCTGGCGTTTATGCCCGTGTCACCCACTTTATTGACTGGATCAGTGAAAAGATATGCTCCACATAGTGTTACTATTACATGCATGCATTATTGTCTGTGGTTTAATAAAAAGACATCAAACAGATAATAGCATAGCATAGTTTCCAAAAAACTTTATTTTTGGATCTTATTGTCATAAGTCATACATCAAGCATGTACTCTTAATTGAGCTTATATCTGTAGCTATTGGCATACTCAAAAAGCTGAACCTGCCAGGCATAACGTATACTGTATCAACTATCTCTTAAATATTACTATTCTGCCATTTGCAGTCTATAATAATAATTGTCCACCTGTGACATATAAAGCAGTTTCAGTGCTACAATGAAATAAAGTTTTTCAGCAATTTAAAAACAAGGCATTTTTCCTGAAATAAAGCTATATGTTTCATTTGTTCATTAATTAATTAAAAAAAAGGCAATTGTCTTTATAATATAGCAATCCTGCCTTCTTCATATGCATGAGACACTCTACAAAATATTCAGTTCCATCTGTTCTTACTGTTCATTACCTCCCCATATGTCTTGTATTAATACCTCAATAAACTGGATTTACACACATTCATTACATTTACTCTACCCCAACTTTCATAATTATTCCATCAATGCCATATTCTGATTTATTCATTGTGTTCTTATGAATATTCTCCACTCCACTTCAGAATATTCTTAACTTCACTCTGTAGAAAAGCAGGTGCTATACATGGCATTACTGTAAACTTTTTTTTTTTTACACTAATGTACATTATAAAATGATGATCACTAATTTGTAATGAATTTTTTCTCAGAGGACTGGTTGGTGAGGGACTGGTTTGTGGAAGAGTTAGATGTTACAGACTGCATTGTCATCGACTTTGTAGTTTTTGCCTGCTTGAAAGTAGTGTGGATGGTCTTCTTCCTTTTGACATGAAGGATCTCCATGGCATCTGGATTAACTGCAGGCTGCTGGACATGCTCTGTGGTCTCCACCTGCTCTGAGGAGCTGTGCTGCTGATTCTGCAACTGCAGCTGACGCTGGAGCATCTGAAGAGAAGAGAAGAGACAAGAAGAGAAGAGAAGAGTTAAGCAGTTAAATATTGTCTACAAGTTTAATTTGATTTTTGAATAATTTGTAAATTTTTATTTTTTCGCTTTTCTCTTTTTTTACATACAATATATCCCTTTTATGTGTTGCAATTGTAGATTCTAAGTTGTCTCACCATAAATTCTTGATATTTGGAGATGGCTTCCTCGGTGTTCAGCCCTTCCGCCAAGCCAAGCTCAGCAGCTCTCCTGGCCATTTCAACCTTATGAGAGCCTGGAGGAGTCCAGCCCACCCCCTTTATCCAGTTCAGGTCAGATTTATAGTTCACCTGCAACCATTTACACAAAATCATGTCCCATGTTCAAATCAGAACAACTAATGAAAGTTCGCTTTTACCAAAAATATTGATGAATGTACTTTTTCTGTTAAGTGTCCTCAACGTTACATGGTTCCACACATAATTCAAATCTTTTAAACAATATTTGCCATAAAGTATTTAAATATCACACAAAATTTTAAATGTTCCACTCACATCACTCTGTAGCTTGTAGGCCTGTTTAGCATGTTGGAAGTTCAGCTGCTGTGGGTCACAGGTGTAGTTATGGAGATGTTGGCGGTATCTGATGTCACTGGCCTGAGCCTGGCTTTTCCTAGCATGCTGGAAATCTGGCTGGTCTGCATGGATCTTAAATTGAGACCGTGTCTCCTGGAACTGCTTCTTGTACTCATTGTCACTCTGCAGCTTGCCTACAGCCAGTGAATGTCTCATCTTGGGGTCATCCTCAGCACTGAGGAAACCTACCTGCTGGCCCTTCTGTTTTACAAAGGCCTCCTTGTAGTGGAACTAATAATAATAGATAAACTTTGGTTTAACCCAACAGATCTTTGGTAAGACAATGTAGTTTCTTTACTTTTATATAAGAATGATAAATTATTAAAAGAAGACACACATCACTAGCAATTTCTCTAGAGGCTTTGGCTGTCTGGAACGGGATTGCATCTAGTCTCAAGTCATAGCCTGCTGACTTCACCTGGTCTCCTGATGCCTTATAAACTTTCTGTAGAGTGAAGCATATGGCAGAAAATGAGCCAATTACATCATATTTAGTAAATAAATACAGTACCTTTGAAAATAAAAAAAAACATACATCACTGATCTGCTGTGCATTGATCTTTGCTCTGATGAAGTCAGGGTGATCTGGGGGTAGGGTGTATTTATGCATGGACTCAGAATCGCCAGACTTGTACAATCTCTGAAATACACAGTAACTGGTCATTACATTGTGCCAACATTTTCAACCCTATAACCCTATACTGCATCTTTTTTCAGCATTTCTGTAGTATTCTCCATGCATCGCTTAATTTTGTAAGACATTAGTTGTAGACTTGCCTCACTACACTGCATGTAACTGTTCTTGGCATGGACAATATCAGGGGAATCAGCCACTTGGGTAAACTTTAGATGGCCAGGAAGCTGACGATATTTCTTCTGTAATACCAAAGAGAGACTTATATTGTAGAAAACCAAACATTAAATTGCAGATACAGGTGGATGACGATTTGTTTAATGATATTGTGTTTTAACTCTGATAGCGTGAATTTACATCACTGATTAGCTCTCCAGCTTTTCTTGCAGACTCAAGTTGAGGTGCACCAACTGAGTCCCAGGCCACTCCTTTCATGAAGTTTAGATCTGATTTGTACAAATTCTGAGAAAAAGATAGACATTACTCAGTATACTCCTTTTAAATCAAATGTTATTCTGTTCTTTGCTTGGTAGAGTCTCTGTCACTAGAAAAAAGTGTATTTATTTAAGAAACATTTTTTCTCATTAATAAAAAACTCTTCTCCAATAAACAGATTTTCTCTCACCTGGCTCTGCAGTTCATAAGCCTTCTTTGCCCACTTCATCTTCATGTCATCAGGCAATACAGTGTAGGAATGGAGGTGTGTTTTGTAGTCCTGGTCACTGGCCAGGGCCTGGGCTTTCTTGGCATGAACCAGGTTGATTAGGTCTAGTCCAAGGTGATACTGCCCACTGGTGGACATGACATCTTTACGGTAGTCCTTGTCACTCTGCTGGCGTGCCATCTGCCAGCAGTGTAGGAGGTGAGAGTCATCCATAATGCTCCGTGCTCCAATATGCTTGCCCTTCTCCAGAACATGATTGTGCTTGTACATGTACTGTGGAATGGAATCGATTCATACTTACAGATTATTAATGATCATTGTAAAAAAAATCATATAAAAAGTAATAATATTAATACACAACTGATTTAACACAATTTGGGTGATCAAATTATGCTGCACTGACATTACTCTGACACTACCAAGAAAACTGCTAGTTACACATGTAGCCATTTATATAATATGTAAAATTAGCATAGATTTTCTTACATCGCTGGCAATGCCTGTGGATGCTTTGGCTGCTTGGAAGGGGATGTCCTGCATTGTCAGTTTATATCCCTGAGCTCTCAGCGTGTGCCAGGACTCTTTGTACTTGGTCTAGAACAAGAACACAAATACAGGATTCCATCCGACTGCATCCGAAAAGCCACAATACAATAATGCAATTAAATTAAATGACAAAAAATTGTGATTGGAAGAATCTAGAATATCATTTTTAATACAATAGTTAAACAAACAAAGAAAATGTCATGAAGTTGGGTAAATAAATGGCTTACATCACTGAAGTTAGCAGCATTAATCCTGGCCTGGGCGATCTCTGGTCGTTCAGCTGTGATGGTGTAGTTATGCTTGAGGTTTTCACCTTTCTCTTTGTATAGTCGCTGTTGAATTTTAACATACACATTAATTGTCTTACTTTGTTTCAACTGAGCCTCAGAAAATAATAAACAGCGAGACAAAAACACTATGTAACGCACTTCGTTGGTGATCTTGTTGCTGAACTTGGCATGAACAATGTCAGGGGAATCTGTCACAGATGTATGCTTAAATGCATGCGCCTGCTGTCGATATTTTTTCTGTTGAATAAAGAGAAATTGCATCATTAAAATGTTATTTTCTTTGTGTGTGTGTGTTTTGTGTGTGAGTCTTCCCATTAGATGTTAAACAATAAGACCAATATGCCATACCTCACTGATTAACTCTGTTGCATGTTTGGAGCCTTCAATCTGTAAGGCACCAGTGGCTATCCAGGCAGCCCCACGCAGGTAATTCATATCAGAGCGATATGCTTTCTATTACACACATACAAAGCACAAGTCAGTAATTGTTTAATAATAAGTAACTTTACATATAAATGATGTCTCAGATAACTTTTGCTACAGAGCAAGTTATATGCAATAATGCCACACACAATTCTGTAGCTATACAGTGTGAGCATGTGATTTTATAAGATTTCTTCAATCGATTAAGGACAACTGTTGTTAGAAGACATCAGAAGTTACCTCACTCTGCAGCTCGTAAGCTCTCTTGGCAGCTTGCACCTTCAGGTCATCAGGCAGCGCCGTGTAGTGATGCATGATAAATCTGTAGTCTTGATCACTGACCAGAGCCTGGGCCTTCTTTGCATGAACCACATCTAACATGTCCATTGGGAGGTGGAACTGAGAGTGTCCTTTAGTAGAATCTTTTTTATATTTAATCTATAGAGTGTGCATGAGCTGAATCAGTAAGTCTGCCAAACAAATCTTTAAACGAAACTTATTTCCAGTGATTAGTACAAAATACAGTAAATGGTTTTAATACAATGTGCATAGCTGGTGTACTCACATCACTCTGAAGCTGGGTGGCATACACTGAGTGGGCAATGTTAATGTCATCCTGCAATCCTTTCAGACCAATCATCTTACCCTTTGACTTCTCATACTGGTCTTTGTATTTTTGCTAGAAGTGAAAAAATGTAGAGCTCAGTTACTTTGCCCTTTGCCAGTTACTTATATCATACAACATAATATAATACAAGATAGAATTGTTCCTACATCACTAAGTATCTCTCCAGAGGATTTGGCTGCCTGGAAAGGAATAGCGTCCAAACGTAATTTGTAGCCTGAATCTCTGAGCTTCGTCCATGATTCTTTGTAGTGTGTCTTAACAAAACAGAGGAAGAACACATTGAAGAAGTGGATATTTAGTTGCGGAGCAATGGTGGAAACAGCATAGCCCACATTCAAAAAATCTCACCTCACTAAGGTTCACAGCATTTATCTTGGCTTGCATATGCTCTGGCAGGTCTCCTGTGATTGTATAAGTGTGCTTCTCATTCTCTCCCTTCTCTTTGTACAATCTCTGTATGATAACAAATTATTTAATTACATCTTCACAATTACATCTGCACGGAGAGAAATTATCTTATTAAATACAATCATAATAAGTAAATTCATAGTTCCCTACAAAATGTTAGAACTCAGGTTCAGGTTGCACATAATCATAAAATTGTCATAGATTTACCTACAACTAATAAATGCATTATATGCACTAAAATTATTCTGATCATGACAGTTGTGGATCATTTTCTTACATCTACTGCCAGTTTGTTGCTGAGTTTGGCCTGCACCATCTCTGGTGTATCCTCCACACTGGTGAATTTCAAAGCACTTGCGTTCTGACGATATTTTTTCTGAAACACACAGACAGCACATTTTGTGCACAATTTGTAATCTATTGTGAAATAAAATGATATAAAATAGTCCTAGGCTGATAATTATAAACAATATTTAACACTTTTTTTCATTATATATTTTCAATGGGGGTAAAAAAATTAGGAATACATTTTTTTATCTAATACATTCTGTTGGTAAACTGACAATAAGATTGTTTAGTTGAATAAATCATCATACAGACTTTCAGATATTCTAAATAAATATTAGTGCAAGAGTTTATAGAATATACAGTTCTCTGATGTATTTTATTAATATTTTGTTGGAAGTTATTTCTGTGCTCAGGGCATGATTGAATGAATAATACACTTTTGTATAGTTTTTTTTAAGCATAGCCATAGTTTATATATTTACATGTTTTCCTCATTCTAAATGTGATCTATTATTTTCTATATGAGTTAAATAAAATGAAGGAAATTACAGTTTTATCTTAGTTCAGTTAGGAACCTTTAGGGGTCTTACAAATGCTAGTAATGCTCAGAGTTCAGACAGTTAATCATTACCTCACTGAAGATATTGCCAGCCTTCTTAGCCTGCAATACATCAAGAGATCCAGTAGTCTCCCAGCCAACACCCTTCATCCAGTTCAGATCTGACCGATACGTTTTCTAAAGGAGAAACCAGTTCAAAACTGTCAACATTTTTCGGTCTGTAGATCAAGGCATACTTAATTATACTGTATAGTTGTTATATCTGACTCTTACATCGCTCTGCTGGCCATAGGCTTTCTTAGCCCACTCCACTTTCATGTCACTGGGCAGGCTTGTGTACTTGTGCAGGAAAGTTCTGTAGTTGGTCTCTGTAGCTATGTCTTGGGCCTTTTTAGCTTGACTGATGGTCATCATATCAAGTGACGCACTGTATTTGGTCTTACTGTCCTCATAGACTTTCTTATAGTTGCGGTCACTGTGGAGTTTAGTCGCCAGTGTCGCGTGGGCCAACTGAGAATCATCTGTCACAGTCTTCACCCCAATCATCTTTCCTTTCATCATTTCATAATGCTGCTTGTATTTCACCTACAGAACAACAGATAATGGCTGTTTTTTTTTTTATAACTTACATTGTGTTGCATAAGTATTCAACCTATTGTGCAACCAGTTACTACAAAATGCAGAAAAGTTAAAAACAGGGTGAATGTTTATGCAGAAACTACTTTGAATATTGTAGTTTCATACTGCTGGTAAGGTATTTACATCTATTATCTTTGGTCACTCACATCACTGGCAAGGTCCCTCTTAGCTTTGGCTGTAAGGATAGACAGTGCATCCATGCGTAGCTCAAAACCCTTGTCCCTCTGTGCCTCCCAACTACTCTTATATCTTTTCTGAAGAACACAATTCAAGTACAGCATTGGCTTAAAATCTTAAAGTCTTCAGTTTTTTGCAGGGCATTTCATGTACAGATGAGTGATACATTTGTGAATGAATTCATACATCACTGAGAAGCACAGCATTAGCTTTGGCCTGTCTGTAGAGAGGTTCATCCTTGCTCGCAGTGTACTTGTGGATGATTTGCTCTGTGCCTGCCTTGTATGCCAGCTGTGAAGAGATCAGTCAAAAATATGAGACTCTGTCAGTTACTTGATTAAAAACATTAATATGAAGTCAGACAAAAGAAGTCTACAAAGTTATCTCACATCACTCTGTAGTTCTTGACTCTTCTTGGCATGCTTGATGGATAGAGTGTCAGCTGCCTGGGTGAACTTCACACTGTCCACCTTTTGACGGTATTTTTGCTGTAGAATAGAGTTGTAGAGTAAATATTCAGTAAAGCACAAATGATCAAATCTTAAAACACATTCTCTTCAACACACAACTGACTTACATCGCTTGCAAGCTCTACAGCTTTCTTGGCCTGTGCAACATCCAGGCAGCCATCAGCCTCCCAGCCCACTCCCTTCATCCAGATCAGATCAGAGCGGTACTGGTTCTATTAGGATCAAACCGTATAGCAGGTTTAAAAGGTGCGTTAAGAGCAACAACAACAAAAATCAGTTCTTGTAATCCTATGTTTACTTCCACTTTTTCTTACATCACTTTGCAGGTTGTAGGCTTTCTTAGCCTGCTGCACTTTGATATCATCAGGCAGGATAGTGTAGTCATGAAGCTTCTTCCTGTAGTCCAGATCACTGGCCAGTGCCTGGGCCTTCTTTGCATGGTTTAAATTCACCATGTCCATAGACAGGTGACACTTGGTCTGAGTCTCCTTTGAGTCCTTCTTATAGGCAATCTAAGGTCATATGGAAATACAACATTTCTTTCTTTTTACAGCATATGCTCACATATATGTTTTTTAATATCTTGCACTGGCAGACGGACATTTACCTCACTGTTCAACTTGGCCACTTGAAGACAGTGGAGAGTCTTCGAATCACTTACATTTATACCAACTGCTTTTTCCTTGTTCTTTGTGAATGACTCTCTATATTTAATCTGCAAGATATGTTCACAGTCACTGAATTGGCATGTCAAACATCAAATTAAAGTGTCATGGAATTAGCAAATGAATGCATACATCACTGGCCAGATCTCTTGAAGCTTTAGCAGCTTTGAAGGTTAGTGTATCCACACCAATGTCACATGCTTTAGACTTACTCTTCTCCCAGTCCTCTTTATACTTGATCTATGACCAAGAAGAACATCAACAATATAAACACACAAGTCTCTAAAACTAGAAGACAAATGTTTGACTGTTTTTTTGTATTATATACTCACATCACTAATGAGCTCTGCATTGGCTTTGGCTTTCTTAAGCTGTGGGGTATCTTGAGCTAAGGTATACTGGGTCTTAGTTTTTTCATAGTTGGCTTTGTAGTTCAACTGCAAGATACATTACAGCATGTTTAAATCACTATTGTGCTGTAGAATATAAAGTTTAGATTATATACACTACAAGTTAAAAGTTTGAACATACTGAATAATGAACATTAATATTACAACATAACAGATACAGAATTAGGAATTAGGCAAGGAAAAGTGTTAATCAAAACATTATCATCTTCTAGGCTAGCTTTACAAATTGGTTAAACACTTGTTGGCTGCTTCTTCTACATTTTAAATGAATACTACTTGTTAGGGGGACTTTTTATATATTATTATATATTTATAATACTTTTTTATTATACTTTTTATATATATTTATATTGTCTTAGAAAAACATTTTATCCATAACAATAAATCAATAAAATCTATAGTATATTCATACTATGTAGTTTTTCCAAACATTTGCTAGAAGTCTATTATATATGAACATATACAATATGTTTGACTGCTAGAGACCAGATCAGTACCTACATTGCTAAGTTGCTGTGCGTTGATTCGAGCTTGAACAATGTCAGGAGTATCTGTCACCTGACTGTATTTCAGCTTGTCAATGTGCTGTCTGTAATTTTTCTGTCCACAAAAAAGGTATAACTTTAATATCACTTGCTTCACAAGGTAATTGTTTTGCAACAAACTAATGTATTTTTGTTTACTTGTAAATACAACTTTCAAAATTTTACACATTAGAAGACGCACGTCTTTGAGAGGCTCCAGTTTCTTCTGGGTCTGATAAGATGGGGTGATTTCAGCAGGGTAGTTGTATTCACCCTGCTCCTGTTCATGCTCTGACTTATAAGCAATCTAAAGTTGAAAAGATTAACTCACATTTAACTCTCCTCTGCAAACATCTTTTTATACATCATCTGTTGTATTCATGGTGTTATATTCCTCATCATTTAACTATGGTGTATAACTTTCTAATTAGTTTCTGTGTACATACTAAATAATTTATAGTAGTTACAAAATAATTCATAGTTACTATGAGATGAATAACAAAATAGTAAGCAAGGAATTTAAAGAGTTAAATGACATTCAGCTAGAATTGCACATGATCAAGACACTATATTAGCAGTACAGTAACAGCAATGAGGTCTTACATCACTGGCCAGCTTTCTGACTTTCATGGCATGCAGAGTTTTCTTGTCAAGCCCAGTTCCTTCATAGTGACCCTTCATGTGATTGGCATACTTCTCCTTATATTTATTCTGCAAACATAATATGATAGAAACATGTATTATACAATATCTGCAGTATTTTAATAATTAAGTATGTAGCTAGAAATACAAATATGCGGTTTGTAGATATACTTTATATTATTGTGGATTTATTTTCTTGATGTCACTGTCTTCATATGATTCTGTTTCTTATTTTGATTTTCAGGCAGGAACAATGTGAGTTCTGCACAGTAATATCTTACTTAAATAGAAAATTCTCTCTCTCTTTGGGCAGTCACATAAATGCCATACTCACATCACTGGTATACTGGGCCATCTTGGACACATTTTTGAACTGTGGTGTCTCACAGTAGTTGATGCTGTGCCCTTTTGTGTTCTCGAGATCTTTCTTGTATTCAACCTGAAATTTAAGTGAGTAAGTGGTGATTACACTGCACAACAATTTTTTTTGAAAAGTCATGCTTCCTGAAAAATTTTTGCTGATTGTGACAGGTACCTACTGGGTATGCACAAATATAGTTTTGGTTTTACTGCAT
>JAQQZR010000006.1:10020992-10043634 GCA_030068235.1 Notoglanidium macrostoma | reverse complement strand
ATATTCGTGATCAGCACCCAAAAATCTATAAGAAACACTCAACAGTGTTCAAGAAGCAAAAACTTTGTTGTGCAGTGTTATGTACTGTAAAGTATAAACAACCATGAGCTAATACTGTGGCACTCTGTTTTAAACCTTTAGTGACCTTCATTCTTTACACAAAAGCGTCTTTGCTCTTTGACCCCTGAACATAAATCAGACTGAGATGGTGATGTGGTGTCATAAGGTATCAAAAAAGGCATTTAGGCATGTCTACTTTGCCAATGGTGACATGATGTCACTTTTCTCTTCATGCTCTGTGTGAGGAGATGAACTCAGCAAGGAGAGCCATGAAAGATGAACACAACACAGGGTTGGTGCCTGACAGATGCTTGGTGACAGATGCCTTTTTTTTATCATCTCTGTCTTCCATAGCACGACAGTTTGCCCTGCCATATATGTCTGCATGAGAACCACAGTCCATTCTCATCGCTCACGGTTTTGATGACACATGTCAGATAATGTTTCAAGAATGTTAAGCGTGCACTAGAATAGTTTTGTCCTATCTGTTTAAATACTACTCCTAACTTCAATATAAACAAGTGTAGGTTGCAAATATGAGTTGTGTACTATTAAACATTTTTGATAAGAAGCATATAAAAAACAAGTATTCACCTCACTGACGAGCTTGTTGATCTTGCAGGCATTCTTCAGAGCCAGGTTGTCATCAGCAGTCAGGCAATGGTAGGCAGAGGCAGAGCCCTTCATCTTGTTCAGGTCCTTCTTATATTTCAGCTGCAGGTTAAAATGGGGAGAGAAGGTAATGTTTGTGCTACTCAAAAACAACAATATCCATGTCAGGTTGCATTCTCCTGGTGTGAAATAACACATGTTCACACACAAACTCGGGTTGTGAAACTATATTGGTCTGTTGGGCACTTTTGGAGTGACATCATTCAATTCCTGGATAGGAGTCATGACTGTAAGATTGATTCCCTAACTAGGAATAAGGATTTCACCCAGAAATGGCACATCAATAATAAAAACAAGATGGCAGATAACAAAGTGTCTTTGACAAAATGTGCTGTATTCATTTACAGTATTTTAAGATTGTCAAAACTCACATCACTGGCCATGTCGTTGGCTTTCTTGGCCATCTGATATCCAGGAGTGATCATAGCAGGAAAGCTTCCTTTGCCTCTCTGCTGTTCATATTCCTCAGTATAGGCATGCTGAGCAAAAAATAAAATTACCACAAACATAAATCTACAGTATCATAGTTGTAAGTCTTGGTGACTTAGTAATAAGTGCTCGTGATGAACACAAACCCAGTCACCAAGACAATACGACATGGAAGAAAAATAAAATCACAAGAATATAAACGTGTAATAATATTACTATATAGTGAATGTATGTTTGCAATTGTACATATATGTTTAATTACATGTGAAATATTCATAAATAAGTAAGCAAGATGTCCAGATAAACCCAATAAATCCATTCATTTTCTATATCGCTTATCCATTGCAGGTTGCGGGAGAAGCTGGGGCTAATCCCAGCTGAGTTCAGGTGAGAGGCAGGGTAAACCCTGGACAGGCCACCAATCTATTGCAAGGCTGACACAGAGACAGACAGACAGCCAATCACTATGGGCAATTTAGAGTAGCCAGTTGACCCAATCCTCATGTCTTTGGACTGTGGGAGAAAACCAGAGTAACTTGAGAAAACCGACACAAGCACAGCGAACTCATGTGAACTCTGCGCAGAAAGGCACCCGGTTGAACCACGGCTCAAACACAGAACCTTCTTGCTGTGAGGTGACAGTGCTAACCACTACACCACCGTTTCACCCACCCAATAAATCATTTTACTGGGAAAGACATTCAGCTGTTTCATACTGCCTGCAGCATCTCATCAGGGAAAATCCTGAATTTTGATTCACTGCGTTTAAATTTTTCATTGTCAAGATTCTTCTTTGTAGTTAGATTATTATGCATTCCTAGCAATGAGCTAGAAATAAATGTCAAAGTAATTATACATAACGTTAACAGAAAGGAAATTGTGTGTTTGCTTGGGGTAAAGACTGATCTGAAATATGCCATTTATGTCAAGTGACTGAATGAACAGTAATGTAAAATGCACTTAAATGTGAAAGGAATGAAACTTGTTACCTGGCTGAACTTTTCTGCATTCTCTTTAGCCAGATAGCACTCAGCTGCTCCAGCATCAGTGCTAGCTTTACCCTTTACCTCTTCTTCATACTTCTGCTGGTACTTCACCTACACAACATAGGCAATCAGCTGTATATATTTGTCAAACTCTCAGTTTGAAAAGTATGCAAGTTATGTGTGGGCACTTACTTTGCTAGCCATTTCATTTGCTTTCTTGGCCACTTGGTAACCAGGAGTAAAGTGGGCAGGGAAGCTTCCTTTCCCACGTTGCTGTTCATATTCCTCCATGTAGACCACCTGGGTTTTTTTTATGTGAGTAATTGATTACATTTCTATCCATCGATATAAATTCATTTAAATATATTAATAATGTCTGAGGGTCTTTATGCTTACATCACTAGCAATCTTTCCTTGACTTTTGGCTAGTAGCACCTCAGGTGTATCGATCACAGTGGTGTACTTTGAAACCCTCTCCTCGTGTCCCTTCTTATACTCGACCTGGAAATATATTAAACACATGTGCAACAGCACAGAGTATGACTATTTCAACATAAACAAATGACAACATGTGATTTGGTCCACAGGAACCTTTACTTACATTGCTCGCAAGAGTGTTAGCTTTCTTGGCCACTTCATATGCTGGAGTGACCATGGCGGGGAAGCTGCCTTTTCCTTTGGATTGCTCATATCCCTCTGTGTATTTCACCTGTCAATTATGAACCAGCGATATGAAGAATGCTTTTAAACCAGACTATCTATATTTAGTTTATGATAATGAGTGCATTTACTTAATGCATTTAGAATGTGTTTAAAACATTACCTTAAAACTTTTAAATAGTGCATTTCTACAGCTACCAAAACATTATACTTTTGAGACTTTCCTTATGCTATTATATCTGAGTACAAAGTGCATTAGATGTATCATTATGCAAAAGTGCTCATACATCGCTTGCCAGTGAGGTTCCAGTCTTAGCATGCAGCATTCCAGGTGTGTCAGCTATAGAACTGAACTG
The DNA here is from genome assembly GCA_030068235.1 of Notoglanidium macrostoma. Lineage (NCBI taxonomy): Eukaryota > Metazoa > Chordata > Actinopteri > Siluriformes > Auchenoglanididae > Notoglanidium > Notoglanidium macrostoma. The sequence continues at coordinate 10,040,471 of JAQQZR010000006.1, read as the reverse complement.
TGTCACTCGCTCCTCATGGCCACGCTTGTACTCCACCTAAGACCAGACAGACATAGAAATATACTTTAATGTTTCATGATTGCAACCACTATACAATTATCCTTATTTATGTAGAGATCTGAGATTACTTACGTCACTGATGATTTTCTGTGCCTGAGTCATGCGAACTACCTCCTGGCTGCTTACACTCCCCGAGCACCATACCTGCTGCTCTGAAAATTCAGATTGATAGCCCTAGAGGACAGATTAACACAGACATAACTTTCTTCTTTTCAATGATCCTGGATTTAACAATTTGACAACTGATCTCACAAGGGTTGGTTCTTCTGTATAGTGGCCTTGGGTTTAAGAAAAGAACTATTATTATTATTATTATTATTTAAATATGATCTGATCTCCTACCTGGCTGCTGGTCATTTGGCTGGCCTTACGTGCCTGCTCTATCTCTTTGGACATGTCATAGTGGAAAGTAGACATGAAACGTTCACCATCCTCTCTATATTTAATCTGTAAACCAACATAAAGTTTACGCATAGTCACAGTTTAAGCAACGCAAAACAGAATTTATACAAAATATGATAACAATGACTATGACCAAGATGTGAGTAATCAAAGACCAACAGTTTCCAATGAATCGTTCTGATGTTTCCAAAAACACAATATTCAATAATTATACACACAATGACACAAATCTCTTGTTCACAGCATGTGGCCAGTGCTTAGTTTTATAACAGGGTGCTTTTTATAACATTTTTATACGTGAAAATATTTTGGTGATAATTCCAGGAAGTAAAGGAGATTTAATAGACTCTACATTACAAATCTGCAGAGTCTAGAGAGAGTATACACACTTATGCACACTAACAGACATGAGCAGGTGGGTATCCCAGGATTAGAGAGAGAGAGGGAGAGAGAGCGAGACAGAGAGAGAGAAAGAGACAGAGAGAGAGAGAGAGAGTGAGAGAGAGAGAACAGGAAAAGAAGAGGGCTGACTCCGTGATGCTTAAATTTAAGCACCAAGTGCATAGGGTGATCTGACTAGGGTGTCGAGTCGCAGTCATACCACCAAAATAGCTCAGAGCAGAAACTCAGTCCCCATTCCAAACCTGTAGAGTCACTACAGCCTCTAAACTGTCCTTAAAACAGCTTTACAACACTCATAAAAAGCACTATTCATGACTTTTATTAGTCAGCTAGCGGCTTGCTATCTCAGTGTTAACATTAATACATTAATAACATATATATGAATTTTACTATTCTTGATATTGTTGATATTAGAACAATAATTTAGAACTTAAAATAGAACTTATTAACTTAGAAACCATCAATAATTAAAAACACAATATAATGAAGATTTTGTCATTATCTCCATTTGATTATTACTGTATATGTAAGCAATAATCAAAGCAAAGGTGTGTTTTGTTGCATCTTGGACATAATTGTAAGCTCACCTCACTGACAGCCTGTGCCTGTTTCTTGGCATTAATGTTGATGGGGGTTTCATAGACACTAGTGAATGTGTTGTTCTTTGGATTATGTCTGTAAATTGCACACAGGTCATAAGCAAAATTGATGGTTTGTGGCAGTGACATGCATAGTTGCAACATTTTGTGTGAGTATCCTTACAGGAAGAGTGGACACTTAAGACAAAAATTTAAATTTTACATCAAATATAAAACAAAAATCATCATATACTCACACTTGACAATATGGCCTCTTCTGGTGACTTACATAATTATTGGCAGTGAGAACCATCTTACAGACCTCACAGTGAAAGCATGCTTTGTGCCAGTTCTGTTCATATGAGAGAGACAGATAGAGAGATAGACTGTCATTATGTATTTAAAAAAATCTTCTATAATATTTTTTTTTAGATCTGTCTACAATTCCTGGAAAATATATAATGTTTACTATTTCATCTTAAATGGTAATGTGATTAATGTTGTTACATCAGCATATACTATGGATGTTGCTTGCTGCTTTGGTATTATTAGATCAGTATCATTATATGATAACCTAATGCATTTTTAAACAGAGAAAAAAGACTACATGCCACAATACAAATGTGTATTCATATATTACAAACATCCAGACTTACCTGACCAATGAGATTAACCTTTTCAGCTGGATACACTACAAATCCACACCTGGCACAGTTTTGAATATTCATCTTTTCCCTATTAACGTACTCACTACAAAAAATAAATATATGTACAGCACATATATCAAAAAGACCTCAGAGGAGAATGCAAAGCGTTCCAGACAGTTCCCTGTTCCCACTTGTGGCTCACTCTCTGACCTGTGTTAAACTTAGATCTGCTACAGGCCAGCTCTGTCTATTACTTGTACTGAATGCAAAGTTCCACCCCTCTGTAGACACTGCTGGTCATGCAACTGGCTGTCAAGCTGTCTGTTAGTGGACAGGGGGAAAGAGATGCTACTGTGTTTATGTAACCGAACACTGTTTGCTGTTGTACATTTCAGGAACTTAGTCACAGTGGCCTCCACATCTTTCAGTTGATCTCAAAAATAGTTGAATGAAGTCATACTGAGCTTGCTCGCTGCACGTGTAATAGGTGTATTATAAATGTGCTTACTTTTATCATGCTTAGTCATTGTTGTCATTTCTTGAACATGCTTTCATGGAATACTGTAGGCTCCAGAATTATTAAACTTTTTAAACTTAGTTTTTAAACTTTTTTTAAAGAAATTATTTTGCACTGATCAATAATCAACCACAATCAAAGTTTTTATCATTGTTATTGTGAGTTATTATTTTTTAAATTGATGATGTTTAGCTCCAGGGGTTTAGGTTCAATCCTGAGCTTGGGTTACAGTCTGTGTCGATTTTCACACGTTCTTCCTGTGTCCATGTGGATTTTCTCCAACTTTTTGTTCCTGAGTGTGAACGAGTGTATATGCATAGTGACCTTCAATGAACTGGTGTCCTGGCTCCTGGCTACATAACACTGAGAACCCCTGCTCTACACAACCTTATCATGATAACCCTTGATAGTCTTAGTAAAACATTCTTGTCTTGTACACATTCAGTACGGTTTGAGAAGCCCCTGAATAAATTACTTACTGAATAAAATATCTTAAAATATGGACAATGAGCACTTTCACATACTGAACATAAACTGTATTCTCACTGCCACTACATGTGAGTGTGGAGCATGTGAAATAGTGTGTTTGAGTCATGAGGCTTTAAGATTGAAATTCCCTTATTAAAACGGCCATGCTGAAAATAATTGAGTGAAACTGAGATGTGGCTATAACTGTCCTTCTCCGTGTAAGTGCCACCCATTAAGTCTATTAAAAACGCAGAAGCCGGCGGCCTGTATGACCTTACTGACAAGATCATAATCCGACTTTATGCAGGATTACTGAATATTCTGTTGCTTAAGCACATCTAGCTTGTGCTTAAACCCATTTGGACAGTTTATCAGTTATACGCAACATATTGGTTCACGTTGTAGGTATGCAATTGCTAACTGTAGTTTATCTGTCCTCATCATATAAGGTCCTTAAATGATCATGAACCTATATCCACCACCTGATTATAGGACCACTACTGAGCCAGATATTAATTAAGTGGTCAGTGTTTATGGGTTGGGTTAGGGTTAGGATCAGGGATAAACGTAATCCCTATCACTGACTTTATTGGAACACCTTGTAGGTGTATAGTTAAAGACTTTATCTTGTCTATTCAGCGTACAATTTGTTAGACATCCTCTAGCCCTAATCAGTGTCAGTTTCTGAGCAGAGGATTTTTGGTTGACAGGCTTTTCTCAAGTGACAATGTAAATGTTTTTAAAAAATCAGTATGCTTGGACCAGCAGCATGAACACAACTTACAAAGTGCACCATACATGGCTGGAGTAATATAAATTAAATCGAAAAATAACAACGAATTTAAAAAGCCTATAAAATGTGTGTGGTTTTTTTTAATAAAAACAAATGTGACTATATTGTGATCAAATTCTGCACTGTAAGAAAAGTCAGGTGATTTTGCCGTGTGGTGATTTCCTTGATATGCTGTCTAAACATGTTCCTGTGTCTTTAAATGATAATAAGCAAAGACTGTAACAGCTCGTTTACTGTAAACGACTGTACTCTAGAAACTTTGCTCATATGTTCTTCTTTCGTTTTCTTTCCCATTAAGAGACCCTGTGGAAAAACGGTTGGAGTGTCGAGAGTCAGTTCGTGAGAGAAGCAAGTCTTCATTCCTTAAGTAAGTCTTAGGTACAACTAGCTAGCAATGTGGCTAGCTTACGCTTACCTATGAGCTATCCAGCTAACCTGTGTTTCTAACGCCCCGTTTACTAACATACCAACAGTATTCATGATAAGCCATTAAACCGATAGGAGGTGTTTAAAATAATTAATATTAAATAAATTGCGGTCTTAGGCTAGCTTTTTAGACAGTTAGCTAATTAATTTAGTGCTGCTACAGGTAAAGTGTAAAGATATGGTTAACCGTCCCGCGGTTTTATTTGTTTGGTTGTTTGTTTGTTTTATTCTTTTTTTTTTTTTTTTTGCATACTGACTAGTCAGTTAGAGAGTTTACTACTTCCGTGTCTGTACAACAAAAAGGTTATGCATAGCTAAGTAATGCATCACAAGTGAAATACTGTATTAGTTATAATAGGAGTAAAAGGCAAAAACCTTCTAGTTAACAAACTTGAATGACTTTTTAACATATCAGTTTGAATCACTAACATTTATTACGTGCTGTCATCTCCTCCATCTGTTGTCAAATTCATAAAAATAAATGATCTGAAAATAGACTATAGCATGGCACCATTACTGTTTTAACCTGCACAAACTTTTGGACATAATCATTATCACTGGGTTTCTTTGCTACATTAGCCTCATAATGGATGAAGAGACTTTTCATGCTCAAGCTGAAGACTCTGATGAAGAGATCTGCAGTTCTGATGACCAACCAGATGCAAAGCCTGATCGTAAAGCAAGATTTCTGCTCTTTGGAAGGTGAGTCAGTCCTCTCATATATATATATATATATTAGTATATACCCTGTGTGGGGGTAAAATTGAACCAGTTTTGTTTTTATAACTCCTTTACTCATTTAGAAATTGTGGACGGAAATTTTGTGGACGGTAAAATCAAACATGAGTACAGAAAAATTGAAAGAAACTAAAATAAGATGAGATCATAAACCAGATACAGGAGTCAGGTTACAGGAATTCCGGGTATTTTCAGTGAATCAGATAATTATAAGAGCCGAGTCTTTCTTCTCCCAAATGACTCATCTCCATTTTCTTCTTTCTAAACCTTACAAAATGTGTATTATTATTACCGGTGATGCTCTAATTTGTCTAGAATCATACTCTACCTACTAATGAACAACATAACAGTGTTCATCATTTTATAAATTACGTAAATCGTTGTTAAATCAGAAAAGAGGAATCGATGTGCATTGATAAATACATTAAGCATTCCTGCATTTATATAGTGCATGCAGTGTCTGTCTCACCATTCATGCCTCAGATACTCAAAAGCGGCAACTGAAGAAGTTTAAAGCATTGTCTGCATCGACAAAACAAGAGAGTCGACTCTCCTAACACTCATCTAAAAGAGCCTGTTCAAAGAGCCGACTCTTTCGTGAACGACACATTACCGATGGTTAAGCCTGTTTTCTCCACTAGGTGGCATAACAGTCATAGTGATTAAACAGACTGACTTAAAACTTGCCAAGTACCGTTGCCCAAGTTGAGACTGTATATAGATGCTGATTAGCGAATCTACTATAGGTTAAAGGACATTTTTATATTTATGTGATAGACATTTTTGTGGATATTCTTATTACCAGGACACGAACAGTGCATGCCAGTGGGTGGGTATACGTGCCTCTATATTGCATTTACTAAGCTTTGTGACCAGTGGCTCATGGAATAAATGTTTGTGTTTCAAGCCCTTAATATTTACTTTAATTTCAGTATTCTACCTAGAAATAGCATTTCATCTATACATCTCCCAGCTTGAGGCAGGAAATAATACAATTTATGAAAAAACAAATCTCAGCCAAACTTAACAGATACTGTTCATATCAGCCAGGAACCAAATCAATTTTGGAAGTATTTTAAGCAGGTTAAGGTTAGTAAATTGCCAAAAGATTGGTATTAGCTCATAGAGTAGATGAACTAAGCTGTAGGCTCATAGCTGCTTTGTGTTCCAGTCAGCAGAGGGTCATTGGTGCCCTGCATGACCTCAGCAGCATGGCTGAATGGGCCTGTAGAAAGCTCTGGGGGTGGTGTGGCTGCTGACTCAGGTAGCGTGCACCTTTCCTGGCCAGCACAGTCATTACTCAACTTGTTATTGAGTATAGAGCATGTCAGGATCCTAGCATCCACCACGTGCCAAGGAAAGAAATTTAACCAGAAGAGGTCACTTTCGAGGACAGTTTCAATGCAGAGTAGCGTAGTGCAAAACGATGAACCCAGGTAAGTTTGCTCTTATGCAACCTGAAAATCAGCTAATCGTGTGTGTGTGTGGACTGTGTTTATAGAGGTTGGCTATGGGATGACTAGGCTCTTCTAGAGAACTTGTTCATATTGTGGCCAATGGGGCCCGCCTGACGGATATGTTGAAATATGATAATGGAACCGGATATAAGAAATCTGTTAGTGGTTGTTAATAGTTAATAATTATTCCTCAGGCATGTGTAAAATACTCATATTGGAAATGGATTTAAAATTGCACTAGCTGTATATTTGACAGGTTTTAACAGCCATTTGTTAGTTTTTGTTAATCCTTTTAGTGTGTTTGTGTGTTATTTGTTATCTAATTATGTAAAATATGGCTGTGGCTTGTTTCTACTTTTGTGCTGAATATTTTTATGAGGCTCAGTACTTCTGATAAAGGCCAGCTCCCCATTTTAACAGTGAAAAGAAACCTAGGATATTCTTGTAGAATGCTAAATGTTAAATGTCTTCATGTTTGCCATTACACAAAATGCTGTTTTGGTTATATAGAATTTCTGTTGTTTTATTATTCATAGCAAGAAGAACAGGGATGAAAAATTGCAGGAAAAGGAGTCGTCCTCCTACAGGGTCATTTCTCCAATGTGCCAATATAAGATGAACCACAAGCAAGTAGGAAAATGTATCATCATCAACAATAAGAACTTTAATCATGAGACAGGTAGGTCATCTTTAAATCTCTTACCACTGATAATAAAGTTGCAATCCTTTTTCATTAAAATAATATTTATAAGAATGACCAAATGATAATTACACGAATAGAAGTATGAATATATTTATTGTAACTGTACATAAAAAACTAATAGCCATTTCATTATGTGGGTGTAAGGGATGAATGTACGCAATGGCACAGATCGAGATGCAGGAGAACTGTTCAAATGGTTTAAAAACCTGGGTTTTGAAGTTTTTGTCTACAACGACCAGACCTGTGAAAAAATGGAGGCGATACTGAAAAGGGGTGAGTTATTCAGACAGACAGTACTGCTGTTTATACTGTTATTGCAATGATAAATATTTCTTTCCAAGCCTCATAGCAACAAAAGCCTTGCTCTGTTGCAACATATTTTTATGCTTTATGGTACAAAAAAGGTTCTTTATTGTTTGTAAGGTTGTTTTTGAACAGTTGTAGTTGCACGTTATAGTACTACTTTTGCAAAGCTCTAACTTACATTGTGAATAGATGATCACTATTGCTGTTTTGTTTGTCATCTAAAATCACTAATGACATTTTTCCTCTTTGTCCATATTTTATCTCTGTGTGTGTGTGTGTGTGTGTGTGTGTGTGTGTGTGTGTTTGCATCAAGTGTCGGAAGAGGATCACACTGACAGCTCCTGCTTTGCCTGCATCTTGCTAAGCCATGGAGAGGAGGGCATGATATATGGAACGAACAGGGCCATGCCCATCAAGAACATAACCTCCCTCTTCAGAGGAGACATGTGCAAGAGCCTTGTGGGCAAACCCAAGCTTTTCTTCATCCAGGTAAGAGAAGAGGAACAGGACCTACATAAAACGATATATGCATATACACAATTTTTTTCTTACTCAGCATGGTCACTTACCTAGCTAACTTTTTCTTGTGCGCTTGTGGAGGATATTAATGAGTTATTCTCACAGGCCTGCCGAGGTTCAGAGTTTGATGATGGTATACAGACTGACTCAGGAACACCACATGACAGTCTCGAAACAGATGCAAACCCCAGACACAAAATCCCAGTGGAGGCAGACTTCTTGTTTGCATACTCCACTGTTCCAGGTAACATCTTCATTAAATGTCATATTCTAAAAAAATGCAGAAAAATGGAAGTACTCTTTGCATTTTATTTATTAAGTAAGGGATAAAGCATGTATGTTAAAGGCTTGCTGTTATAGGAAAATAATCCAGGTTGTGGTTGAGGATGATTGTTTTCCTAAAACAGCACAAGCTATTTTTAGTAAGTGTTTTATTCTCAGTAGACCACAGCAATTTGCCAACATATTCCGTTTTTATTTGTTAAAAATGCCACGTTGTACTTTTTTATCTACCTGTAGTTACATTTAATATCATGGAATATTGATGAGAAAGTTTACTTCCTGTTATTACTTACAGTCATAAATAGTTGTTCCCAGGGGTGTAGTGGAGGGTAAACACACGTAAATGCCGTTTATTCACCTTTTCTATTACAAAACAGCGTTTATTCACCTTTTTATGATCGTTTACTCGTCATTATGCGATTTAAAAGGTTGAAGTCAAAAATATGCCACGTTTTTATTGTACGGGGTCGGGGCACTGTTATATCCGCGCGGACTGTGCGCGTGTTGACGTCGCATGTGCGAAACGAGTGTGCAGTAATTCACCGTCCAGTAAGTAAGAGTAGTCGCAGTGCAAAATTCAGAAGAAGAATGTTTTAAACGGTAGATCATTTTTCTTCCACATGTCTCATTCCCCTTCTTCCTACATCAGCAGTAAACATTAAAGAAGCACTTCTTCTTCCTAGCTGCAAACAGCCTTATGTGCATAGCTAATATGTGAACTGATGGTGTGAGATGTAAATAAATATGCTTTGTAGAACTTTGACCATTGACAGTAATATGTAAAGAAGGGTTCCCCCCTTTTTGCAAAATCCAATTTTACCACTGGTTATTATACTGTAACGGTGTAGCCTATTGATTGATGCTGTTTGCAATATAGTTAGCTGGCTGATAGACATGACGTTAAATAGATAATAATACATAATAAATGAATTTTGGAACTCTCATTTCATTTTTGTGTGAGATGGACATGAACTTATCCATTTACAAAAGAGACATGAGGAGTAGGAGAATGAGTGGTAGTGCAGTCCTGCATGGATATTAGGTAGTTTATCCATTTTTTTAATGGAGCACAAGGTTGTGCCCATGGTAATGTAAAGTTTACCCACCTTTTTTTTCTCTTTTTAACCACTGCACTGCACTGATTGTTCCCTCACCAGCCTCTCTTTCTTTACTTTTTAGTAAAACAAAAATAAAACTTGTCAGGTTACTGACAAAACCCAAAGTGTAAAGTCCTGAATACTTTTCCATGTCAGAAAAATTCCTTATCGCTTATAGACACCTTTACTATATCAACAATTATATGTTTTTCTTACTAAATTACAGCACCTTTGTCCTGCATATGTATTGTTTACTAAATTACAGCACCTTTTCAAATTATTTTATTAGTACTACCATGTACTGTATGGGCATCGGATGCTGACTGATAGAGTGGTGCATTTCTCATTCAGGTTACTACTCATGGAGGAATCCAGGCCGGGGCTCTTGGTTTGTCCAAGCTCTTTGTAATGTCCTCAGTGAGTACGGGAAACAACTGGAAATCTTGCAGATCCTCACGCGCGTCAACTACATAGTAGCAACCAACTTTGAGTCCTGGTCTGAAGACCCATGCTTCAGTGAGAAGAAGCAGATTCCCTGTGTTGTCTCTATGCTGACCAAAGAGCTTTATTTCAAATGATAACTACATGACATCGAGTTCCTTTATGCCTTTTGATTTTTTTTCCCTCATTGTGTTTTTTATTTTTCAGTTTTAAGTGTTTTGTCAGCACACATTTTCACATCACAGTCAAAGCTGGAGTGTGACAACTGATATACTGACTGACTGACCACAGTATGTGACCACATGGTCTCAGTATTCAGGGATGATCAAGGCACAGTTAGAATTAGTGTTGTTTGTGTGGGAAAGCATTTTCTTTCTGACTTTATTCTAGACACTTAATAGATTCTTTAGAAGAGTGGCTTTGTAGTGGTACTGCATGTTAGTGCTGATTATTTAGCTCTTCAATTTATTCCATGGAACATTGATATCACTGTTATTTGTCCACTGGCGGTATGAAATATTCATGTTAGGTTTTATTAGCATTTTAGGGAAGGACCTGTAGCCTTTAGAAGCATTCAAATATTTTTTGTAATGTCACTGTTTCCTATTTCTTCTTTTATATAGAGAGCCAGTTATGTTCACAGCCCAAAGGCACCTCTAGCAGTGAAGAATTTGCAGGAATAACAATTGAATTTTATCCATCATTTATCCAAACGTTTTTGTCCTTACTGTTCTTGAACCATGCCATTGAATCAAGTAGTATTTCACTGGCATCTACACCTGTCTCTGTTCAAAAAAACCTACTGCCTTACACACTGCAGCATCAAAGTACAGCCTATCTGTATATAGTTCACATTGGGAATTACCTTCTTTATTAATTACCCTACCAGCAAAAGAAAGGGGCAGTTCCTTATTTATGAAGATGATAATGCTTGCAGTAAAAACACCAGTATCATTTTTTTGTATTGCTTGTCATCCTACCTTTGATCAGTGCAGTCTATGAATTTTTATTTGTTTTTATTACAAATTATAAAATGCTTATGTGAAATATTTTATTTGGAATTTTGAGAAAGTGTGGTCAAAATTTGCAACAAATCTATAAATCCAAAGCACAAGAAGCAGTATATTGAATTTTAGTTTATTTGAGGTGGGCTTCGACATCATCAGTGGGTTTGAAGTGAGATAAAACACTTAAATAGCAAAAAACTATAATTTTTTAATTACTTTTAATTAAGGTTTATCCTACAGTTCGTATTTGGGAATGAAAACAAATTTGCATGAATTTGCACACAGAAACACAATGACAACAACATACACATATTGTATGAAAGCTGTGATTTGGATTTTCATATTATGTTCTGTCAGTTTATTATCTACAGAGGCAGCTACTGTATCATTAGTTTATCATTAATAATCTGTCCTCTAGAGATTTCCTATGGTCTACTATACTACTATACAAGTAGTGTGGAAATAAAAGGATTTCTGAAAGAACACGTTTTAAAAGTTTGACTGACAATAATAATATTGTCCTCAGGACATATAAGAAATGTTTCTTATGAAGCTATGAAAAAAGAAAAAAGTATAAATGAGTATAAAAGTATAACGGACCTTGATATAAAATTTTATGTACATGATTTGACTGCAATATTTTCTGCCCCTATTTTTTTATTTAGGGCCAAAATAGACTTAAATGACAATTTGTAAAATAATACTTTTAAGCATTCTGATGTATTAAAACATAAATACTGCCTTATGTGTCATCATTCTTTTATCTACATTTCACATCATTCAATCACACTATTATACTGTACAAGGCTGCTTTTACTGAGTTTATTCAGCCTTGACATCTCTACGCTCTCCCATCACAGAGTGGGCGCAGACCTGGAGGCATCACAGATCAGCAGCGGTTTCCAATTGGTCCCCTGGTTGTCGTGGCCAGGACAGACGGCTTGATGAAGTGCGTCTGTAAATGTGCCTACACAAAAGCTGTAGAGCGGGGTCATGGTGTCTGCACCAAGGAAACACACGAGACCCCCATACCAGCTGGAGAAGACCCCGATACGTTGGAATTGCCTCCTGGTTAAATGAGTGAGCTCATGGGGAACCCCATTGTGCCAAGCTGTGTAGTCACCATTAAAGTATTCCACACACCAGGACTCTGGTCCACGCCCCAACCAGCATTGCTCCTCACGACCTTTCCTGGGGATGCTGGGATGGGTGAGTCCCAGCTCCCAGTATGTTTTGCCACTGACCTGTACCTCCCAGTAATTGCGTCCTTCTTTGAAACCCTCTTGGCTTATCACATTCAGGGTGGTGTCAAAGCGCAAAGGGTTTTCTGGAACTTCCTGCCATGTGTCTGTGTATGTAACTGAGTCTCCTGCTGGGGAAATGATGAGTTTCGGATGAGCGGAATCAGGGTTCAGGACCACCTCCTGGGCATCTGAGACAGGAAGACAAGATAACAAAGCAACATATAATTGCTGTATAATTACAAAAGTAGTGCAATTACAGCCCTAAAGTAGTGGAAGGATGCACGTGGTGTAGCTTGAGGAAATATATGAATAAGTGATTGATGGAAGGCTCACAGCTCTGGAAGAGTTTCTTTGTAACAGGAACCTGTGAGCGGATGAACAGCAGTAAATTAATAGTTAAACTTAGCAACTGCTCGTTCTTAAACTCGTCCATTTGGATACACTCTGGATCCGTCATCTTCAGAGTCTCCATTATCCTGCAAGAGAACAGATTGAGATAATGAAAAATATACATGGATTAGAGTGAGAATTCTAAAGCACTGTTGAAATGTGGATGGATTTAATTATGTTTTTCTCTCCTGATGAGATGCCCCAGCCATGTCACTGCCAGCTTTAAGATTATTGTCTCATATAATTTCCTGCTCACTTTTACAAGTTAACAGTCCACTGTGTTCGTACCTTTTATCTGTCTCTGAAATCTGCATGGACAAAAACAGATCAAGATTATGACTCACTGGAGGAAACAAAAAGTCACATTCTAAATGAGATGAAATGCTTTAGTATATCCTTTTTCAGGCAATACCCAGTCCGAATTGTCTACCTTGTCTTGGTCCAGCTGTTTGATGTTCTCAGACAGCTGTTGCTCCAGGTCCTGCATTAGTTGGTAGCACTTTTCTATGTTCTCCACAGTGGTTCTTAGTATAGCCTCTTGCTCCATGTCTAGCTGGCACATTGTGATTCTCAGGTCCTCATCCAGCACTCGTTTCATGTCATCATATTTCTTCCTGATCTGTTCTTTCAATTCTGCTGTCTTTTCCTGAGTTGGATAGTACACCAGAACCATATAATGCATATATCAGATTTTTCTTTTTGTTGAGGACAAAGCACTATGAAACTTTGGATTTATGACTTACTATGAAATGCTCTTGCTTTGCCGACAGTTTTTTTATTTGGTAAGCAAGAATATCCTTTTGTTTTCTCAAATGCTCCTGGTGTTTTACAGGAGTGTCCTTAAATTAAACATGTTAGGATACTGACATTTGTTCACTGAAACTCTTTTCATTCTGAGTTAAGCATTCTGAATGAATATACAGCCGAGTGAGGCTTTTACCTGAGCTTGAGCCTTCATTGCCGCAATAAATTATCAGATCCACAAAGTCCAGGAAAAAAGTGCTCCACAAAAATGACCTAACGTTAATATTAACTTTTCACCCACCCCCATCCTCTGGCTTTTATATTCCCTTGCTGGCAGGCAAACGCAGGGGGTTGGGTTTTGTGACATCCATTATGGCAGCCACTGTTCTTGTGCCCTGGGAAATATTTCATTTCTGTCACCGAGGTCCGTAAATCTGGTCATATATTAGTTTTAAGTGTTGTAGAGAGAACAAACCACTCTGAACACTGCTGTTCAGTTGTTCTGCCTTTAAATAAGTGGCCATTAGCCAAACAGCTCTATTTATATCTGCAATTTATGCCAAAGGCCTTTGATGAGACCATGTGGATATGTGAGAACAGATGCAAATCAGTTCAAAACTTCTTGATTGTTGTATTTACGAATGTCTGTGAGTATATACTGTATGTGTGTGTGCGTGTCCGTATCTTTGATTTGTTCTTGACTGGAGTAACTGCCAGTTTGTCAGTCAGGAGTGGAGGTTTTTCCAAAAATAACCAGGGCCCTGACCTTCAGAGATATAGTGAATGGCATACACACATGTAAGGAATGGGGTGTGTGCATGACTAGACGAAGACAAGCAAGAAAACTTAAAATATAGTCCAGAAACACAGCCAGCATTCTGATAGAGTTCAGGGAGGCAAGATAAAGCCACACAACTGCTGACCTGATGTGTGCCACCAGGTTTATGGCTATTTGATTGACATTAGACATTAATATATATAAGATGCCTGGAAATTAGGGCAGGTATTCATTAAAGGCCAAACAAGTGTCTGATAACACTGCTGGGTCTCTCACTGCTGCTCTCCTATGTGTAATGCATTGCAGTTGCTACCTGTAAAGCAGTGAAACAGTTCAAAGCACAGCATGGGATCACAACACACAAAACAAGGAAGTACAGCTCTATAAAACTGCCCAGTGATGATATGGCTTTGATAATGTTGAACGTAAAAATGGTCTGATAACGAGATCTGAGATATGAAAATGATCTGAAAATGGTCTGAGATAACGTGGCGCTTGTTTGTTTCTTTTAATTACACCCTCTGACATCAGAGTGTAGGTTCAGCATCTCACCAAACCACTTTTTCAACAGCCTCTTCTACAGTGTGGATGTTCACAACAGCGAGGACCACCTGCAGCAGGTAAAGCAGCATTTTTACCATTTTTCTGCAGACTAAAATAAAACCAGGAAACCTTTACCATTGTCAGGAATTTTTATGTCATCTAGCTAAGTCTGTAGCTAATCCTGATGATTTTCAGCCAACCACATACACAAAATACTACAACACTCCATTGTTCTACGAACTGCAAAATGTCATTAGGTAAGTATAAAATCTTGTATAGACTGAGGTGAATTTTATTATCTTCAGTCCAGGGAAGTGCTGACTGAAGATGCATTGGATTTCTCGTGGTAAATATTACTTGTTCTTTCCCTCCATTTCTTACAATATAGATGGAGATAAGGAGGAGTTATGTGCTGGTTATCTGTACAAGTCCCCCCCAACAAGCCTGATTAAATTACAGGTAAATTCTCTCGACAGAGTTCTTTATAAAGCACAAGTCATTGTAGAATTTTTAACCTTTATATCATTGAACTGTACCAAGTAATCTCTCTTTTCCTTTATCTGCTAATGTTGCAGAAATCATGGAAGTGGAGGTATTTTGTTCTTATGAAGAAAACTAAAACTACATGCCATCTTAAATATTTTAAAAGTGAAGAAATGAAGAATAGAGAACCACTTGGAGTCATTGACCTGCCACAGTATGTTCAGCTTTCCTATCTCAAACTTTCTGAAAATCAAAAAAATATGTCAACAGCTATAATTGCAAATGATCTTTGAACGTTTCTTGATCTTCAGGGTCTCATTGATGTTTCTGAATCCTGAGATCCACTGTATGTGGACATCGGTACATGAAAATTTCAGATGCTCTCCATCCTGTGTTCTTTTTATGAAAGTGGCTGACAGAGACTACTTCCTCATTGGGAAAACCAGGTACGAGCTGAATGAGAAAAACTATTGTACCTTGTCCAGATCCATAGAAATAGTCAAACGTTTTAATCAGATTGGTTGTAAGCATTACTTCACACATTTGTTCAAATCTCAGAATTAAACATGCTCAAAAGTAACTTGCACTAATTTAGCTGAATCAAATGGTTTCAAATGATTAAATCCTCATTTATATTAAGAATGTATTGGCTAATTATATTTTACAGAGTATTTTGTATTCATATGAATAAATGATAGGATATAAATGATGATGATGGCAAACAAGTTAACTTCAATGAACTGTATTCTGAATCCTTCTGTATTTAAAAGTGTTATATTATGGAGGAATATCTGTGGGCTTCATTGATTAGGAGGAAGTCTAGACACGATTTAATGATTTTTATGTACATGTAATATCTCTCTTCAGTTTGGAGATTGAAAGGTGGTTCAATGCCTTATATGATACTATGAATAATCATCCACACAAACTGCTAGATGCTAAGGTAGAGTTTCCCTGCTCTTCAGAAAACACACTTCTGTTGTTCTTTTAGTTTAGCATGATGCTGTACAAATATTATACATGGAGGCAATAATGTGCAAATGCTTAATTGTTACTTCATAACTTTATGCAATTCAGGAATCTGGGAGAATCAGAGACATAAGTGCACCTCCACATTCTCTAAGGACAGACCAGGTGTGTTTATTCTTCCTTATTCTAAATTTGTTACTATTATAATAGTATAATAGTATATAATGTAATAATGTGACATACTGTTTTGAGGTTATAGAGGGTTGAGTGGAGACTAGATGCAAGTTCAGGCTCTGAATCTCCCTCAGGCAAAGATGATCAACATGAAAAAGAATGAGGTAGGCACCATAAACACACATCCATATGTCTAAGTAACCTATTCAGAACCTTCTGTTGAAATAATGGCAAAATTATTACTGATTAGCTAATAATTAGTTATTTGTTTTAGTTAGTTAGTTAGTTAGCTAGGTAGGTAGGTAGGTAGTTGGTTAGCTTGATTGCTTGCTGGTTTGTTTGTTTGGTTTTATAAAAGCTGGAATCAGTTATTCCTATCCACACGTACATAGACACATGCATATGTTAGTTTTACTATCCTTCTGAGGACTTTCCATCGACATACTCATTAATGCAGCTAATTAATGCTACACCAGCACCTAAACCTCACCCTAACCTTAACCTCAGTAATAAAAAGGAAACCTTTTGGGAAAATCTTTTCATATTTTTGTTAAAAAAAAATTAATAAATAAAAAAAGATCACCTTCCTGTGAGGACCATCCTAATGTCCTCACAAGGCTAACACTGTTAGATTGTCGAGTACAAGATCATTTAAATATGTGCTCATCTTTCTCTCTTTCTGCTTTGTCTGTTGTTTGCTTTTTGTTTAGTTTTTTCATCACTAAGGTGAAATGAAGGCAAGCTGAAGAAAAGAATACCAGAAGATTCCCATGTGTGTACATATTTTGGAACAATTGAACATTAGTGTTGAGGTCCCTGGGTTTAGCTAAATTGTTACAGAAATATTAACAATGATATTGTTCATTGGTCAAATGTTAGGGAAAAATCTGTTAGTCTCTCTTGCACTGTATGACTATGAAATATCTGTATGTATTTATGTAAGTTTCTACAGAGGTTCCAGAAAGGTTTGAAGAACTTAGATATGATTATGTGTTCAATATACAATGAGTAAAAGCTTGAATTACATAATAAGGATAAGATCAATATTGTCATGTATTTATTATATTTATTAAAATGTTGTTTGTTATGATTGATTATGTCTCCTATTTAATGGTCTTGGTGCCTACATCTGAAATGATAGCATTAGGTAATGAGTCTTACTATCTAGAGATTACCCATTAATCTCTCTCTATCTAATTAAGACATGATAATATGTCACCATTGGACCATCTGATCTAGAACTGATTATACCCTACTGAGAAATACAGCTTTGTCAGGTTTAGCTGTTCAAGCTGGTAGATCATCTTTCCTTATTACTGACAATAATAAAAAAAAAAAAAATAAGTTAAAGCAATTAAAAAAAAAAAAAAAAAAAAACTAACAGCACCTATCAGCTGGCAAAGATGCTGTTGTTTGAGCAGCTTGTCCTGTATTTTAGTATCCTGTAACTGCTCAACTCACAACATGCAGTGTAAGGATGACATCTCTTTTTTGGTGTTGTTGGTTTTTTGAACTACATATTTGTGCTCTTACCAGCAACTTCTGAGCAGTTCTTGGAGATAACCCACAGCAGGTTGAACCATTCAAGAAGCGAGGGTTATTTTAACACAAATTCCTAATTGAGATTTAAAACAGAGACAGAGATCAAAGCTAGACATTACAGAAAACACACTGTACCAGGCGGCAGAGCCAGGAGGTAAACAGTGCTTGGAATGTCATTATACACAGGTGAAAACACACACAGGACTAACAGGACAAATATAACATATAAATATAACAGAAGCATGAATGACATTTTTCGCTTATAAAAGGAGTTCTACTCCTTTTATAAGTGTCTTGCTTACTATCAACTGATTTATTGGGTCCACATACAAAACAGAAATGATGAGGATTCTAGTTATATATAATGCATGTTGTAAGTCACTTTGAAGAAACAACTACATAGTTGTATAACAATCTGTATAAATGTCAAGCTGACAGATATAGTGCAACAAAATGAGGTTGTATGAAAAAGACATACGTAAATTAGGTAATTTACAATGCCTTTTGTCACTGCTCAAATTCCCCATGAATTCCCAAGCCATTATTTACTTTGTCTGCGTAATGCATGACATTTCTTTAATGTTTGGAACTCAGAGGAGGAAATAATTTTTATGTAAATAACTTCCTCCTGCCATTATTTAAGTTTAAAGTTTTAAGAGCTTATTTATTCATGTACACATACCCAGTCAAATAGCAGCCAAGTAAAAAGGAAAACTAATTGCAAAAATATTTTCATAGAGCTGAAAACAAAATAAGGTTTTTTTAGGGGGGGTTTATTGAAAAAAAAAAAAAAAGAAAGAGGTGTTTTTGACCTGGAGAGACTTCCAAAGTCTGAAGCCCTGCCCTAATGATGTCACAGGCTATGATTAAGTGCTTGTGCTTGCTCACTGTCATTAGATGAATGTACTTTGAGTGGTGCAGAGGACCATCTATTTCTGCTTCAGGTAAACATGCAATGCTATAAGACAATCACAGAGGATAGCTTTATGGTATATTACTGAGGAAATGCAATCCAGCACTGATTGCTAAATACACAGAAAAAAACTTAGATTATTTAAATAACTTTGGGTTACATCTAGATTAGGTCATAGTTATCTTACATGGTTTATTTGGATTCATTATACCTGTGTGTAAAATAGTCTTGTAATGTAATGTTACATACTGAGGAATTCAGAAAAACAGCTTTTATTATAGGTTTGTACAATAAAATAGAACAAGTATTGCACTGCATGACACTTCAGCTAACAGTACTAGGGAATTGTGATGTTTTGTTTATGCACCTGCTGCATTTCTTTAAATTTTTAATTCAAGATTATTATTATTATTATTATTATTATTATTATTATTATTATTATTATTATTATTGAGTGCAGTATGTTGTGCAGATTGTTTTGGTTTAAAAAGACACATTTTTTCTAGAACCATGATACATGAAATAGTTTTTAAAAAACTAATTGAGCATTTGTTAAGAATGCACTGTTATGCCTCACCACAGATGAAATAACAGGAGTGGTTTTTGTTTCAGCAACGATTACTACAGTGTCCAAATGTTCAGCAAGCGTAAGAATTCAGGTATGTCTGCCTCACAGATGAATGGTGAACTCAATATTAATCTTCTGGACAAAAAAAAAAAACCCTGAGTATGATTATACACTACCAGTCAAAAGTTTGGACATACCTAATCTTTTTCAGTAGGTTTTTCTTAAATTTTTTTGCTTTCTACATTGTAAAACATTACTGAATACATCAAAACTATGAAGCAACACGTA
>JAQQZR010000006.1:9987426-10006751 GCA_030068235.1 Notoglanidium macrostoma | reverse complement strand
CTGGCGACCTGCCCAGGGTGTACCCCGCCTCTCGTCCGAAGATGCTGGGATTGGCTCCAGCTTCCCCGCGACCCAGACGGATAAAGCGGTATAGATAATGGATGGATAAATAAATATCACCACAATTCGACATTTTCCATGATATGCAATATGCATCACAATATATAGGTTTGCTGACATACTTCGAGCAACAGTAGTGCTGCATTTTGAAAGTGTTTAAATGATGCTTCATATCTAAATAAATTAGACACTGCATAGGAGAGAAAGAATCGGTAAAGATTTTACAATTTTCCAAATTTAAAGATTTAAAACAGTACAAGAAGTGATCATAGCTGCTTTCTGTAAGAGTTTGTAATTGAACATAACATGTCAGGAAAAGATAAATCAACAATCTACCAGAAAAAATACGCAACAAATTTTCCTATCATAATCATCATACTGCTTAGCCCTACTTCGGATGTTCACCTGCACTGTTTGACTGCATCCTATTTCAAAGTTTCTCTGGGTAAAAGTGCCTGCCTATGAATTAATGGAAATAAATGTGATGTCTTCATTGTTCTTGCATTCAAATGATAAAATATTAAGAAACAAAGTCAAAGACCCTGTTTACACTTGGTATTAAAGCACGTCTTGGGTTATCTGATCACAATTTTTAAATACCAGTGTAAACGACCTCCAAGACACATTCACTCAAACCACTTGCCGAGGTGGTCTGGGACGCATTTTACCACATACCTACTGTAGTGTAAACACTAATGTGTCCCCGAAACGGACGTAACAGGAAAATACATCATTAATTCTGGACACAGTGGTTGTTTTTGTAACAGCGCAAAATGCTAGAAAAAAAATGGAGGAGAGGAGCGCTGATGTACGTAGTTGGAGTGCAAGAAATTAATGAAGATATGTTGCAGGTTTAACGTTTTAATATAATTTTGTGCAGGGACCTTTGACCTCAAGTGTCGTAGGAAGTGACGAAATTTGAACAAAAGTGGTCAGCTGGACACCTTGGAGATACAGGACATACACAGGTGTAAACGGCAATGTGTTTCGGCTGTCCACTTGTGACCCGAATGCGCAAGACGAATTTTAAAACCGAGTGTAAACAAGGCCATACAGCGCCATCGCACCATTTTGACTCCATTCTCAGGGTACAAAGTGGTATTTAAAGAAAAGTTTTTCACAACGAACAAACTTATGAAACAAATATTTCAAAGACATTAAAGGAATAGGTCACAATGCATGAAAGTCAAAACAAACAAACATTAACAATGCAACTAACCAGGGATTTTCTTGTAGAACGGGCATCGTTTGAGTTCTTCTGCTCCTCCATCTGTCGCGCTTGTTCTGTTCCACCTCTTCCTCCCCCATGCCCTCGCTCTTCGGTTGCCTTCTGTTTGCGTAGGCTGAGCAGCTCCTTCTTCTGCTTCTCCCCTCGTCGTGGTCACTTCAGATACTGCAGGTTTCTTCCTCCGTCTATTCTGCCGCTCTGCAGCTCCTGAGCTCGTTCCTGAAGCAGAGCTCACCTGGAGTTTCTCTTCCACAGTTGTACTAACGTCCTCTCTCTCGTCTTTCAAAGACTTCAGTCCAAAAAAGACTCCAATATCAGTTTGCTTTAACGTTCCTGACTTGGTTTGGGCTTTTTTGGACGTTATAGAATGAGTTTGTTTCCTAGTAGCCAAGATTGTTTGTGTGGAAGACATTTCCTGACTCAAAGAATCAGATTTTACATCAACACAAGCAGAATTAAGACTGTTGAACTGTACAGCGTTTGATATGTGTTCACGAAGACGATCCAGGACCAGACTTTGAGGAGATGCTAACTGAGGATTAGCTTCCCTGCCTTTCACCACATGCATGTCTTTTGAGTGTCTAAAAAGGGAACTGGACTGATGAGCGGTATCGGTAGGGCCTGCACAGCTGGAACTACTCAACTGTTCATATGACCCTAATTGGTCACAGCTGTCCGGAGACTCTTTAATGACTGGATCTTCTTGGCTTCTGGCTGCCTCAGTTTCATACTGACCCAAGACATCAGCAAACAGGTCATCATCACTCCGTGCACTATCATTGAACAATATCAGTGACTCAGAATCATCATCTTTCTCATTCATGTCGTCTAGTGCTGTACTGTGAAACAGTTTTTTCTTTATCCGCTTCCCTTCTGTTTCAGCAGGGAACTCAGAAAGAGGAGAGTATGAGATATAATCATCATCTGAAGTACAAGGTTCCTCTTTTACTTCTCTGGTCTGAACATCATGGCTTACATTTCCTGCTTTCACTGGGCTCCAAATCCTAATTTTAGGTTCCTGAGTTGAGGTGTGGGATCTAAGCCTTTTAGTATAAGGGGACCAGCCTTTCTTTTTCTTAATATCCTCAGGCCCTGGTGAGCGCAAGAGCTGCAAGGCATTACGATGGACAGGAGTACGAGATTCACTAGATCCATGAGCAGGACCGGCACTCTGGCTGGATTCACCGGACAGACTGGCAGCGCTGTCCATAATGCTATCTTTGCTATAAATAATGGTGTCTTTATTAAACGTCTTCTGCTCCCGACGGGATCTAGGCATGTAGCCCGACGATGCAGGCGCTGTGGCATTTAGTGCTCGACTGTGAGCTAAAAGAGAATGGCTGTACCTCTTGTAGTGATTTGGAATAGTGGAGGAGCACTGTAGGCCATCTGGACATTCTGTGATTTTCAAAGACAAAATAGGAAAATAATAGAATTAAACCTTCCACACAGGATACATTAAATTGGCAGTGTTTATTTTGGTGGGTGAGAGAACACGGAGTTGAGTAAAACTTTACTTCATCCAGACGAGCATCCAAGCTATATGGTACAAAGGATGAATTGAAAGAAACAAACAAAAAAAAAACATGAATTCAAAGATGTGTAATGGTGCTAAGTCTTAAGACCTGAAATGAGTCATGCGCTGCAAATTTATAGCAAAGATAAAGGAAGAATTGAGGAGGAGGGCCTACATATTAACTAAGAGGATCCAAAAGCTGGTCAGAGGATATGAAAGAGACCAGAAGCAGGCTGCAATATCTATATCACATCATTATCTATAGCTTAACACACAAGTTCCCAACCCTGCTCCTGGCGTGCGGTTTTCATACCCATTGTAGGGTCTAACAATTGAATTGGGTCTGTTGGGAAAACAGAAAACACTAAAATGTGTATGACGGGGTGTATTTTTAAGTCAGTCTCTTATAAAGACCTACCTTTAGTGGTTTCTCCAGGGTTCTCCAGGCATTCAGCAACATGCCATTGTGTTGACTGGACGACCAAGCTGGAAAATGACATCTGACAGACAGGACAGTAACCCCTGGACTTAGGGTGCTGTTCTGAAGATGACCCAGCATGCACTTCGGCCGACTGTGACCCGGATGGTAGGGGGAATTTGATACGTGGTCCATCTACCTCTGTCACCTGAACAGATTCACTCTCTGTACCTAGTTTAGTCGCTGTCTTGGGCTCAGTACTCAATCTACTCCCTCTGCAGGTTTTCTCTGACTTTTTCTTTGACGCCCCTTGCTTTGCCAACTTCTGTCGCTTTGATCCATGGTCACCAGATTTAGGAGCTTTGCCTTGTCTTTTAGTCTTCTTAAGCGATTTGTATTCCCAAATGTCACTTTCAGACTCGCTCTGTGACATCAGTATCAGAGTTTACTTAAATTACTGAACACCGTTACACACAGGACCGAGGCTACATGTATTACAGAAACAGAAGACCGCTTTCATTCTCGATGAAAGCTTGGCATGTCTCAAGTACAGTATATAAGATACGGAATAACCGCTTCAAAAGCGCCCTCTTTCATTACACACTTACCGCCAATGCACAAAGTAAACATAAGTTCGCAATCCGCATTTTCGAGCAACGTTTATTTTGATCTCTATCATAATTATATATGATTTTTAATGAATAAATTTTGTAAAATATAACTATTATATTCCCCAACAAATCACAGGGAGATATGCTAAGACAACGAGTTAAGAGTTATAATTTTTATGTCGAATGTGCTGATACGGATATAGTGCTATGAATTGGCCACTTCCGCTGCTCTTGTCAGAAACATGGCGGCGCACAGCAGTCTGACGGCTCTGGCTCCCATTCAGAGCCAGTTAGACTTCGCTCTGGAAGACGCAGTCACACGAGAAGAGAAGGAAAACTTAGTATATCAGTATTTACAAAAGTTGGATGAAAATGAAGGTTTGAAGAGTCCTGATTTTGAAAAAGGTTAGTGTGCATATAAACTACGAATAATCAGTTCAGCTTACCTGCTAGCAAACTTTGTTTTGGGTGGAGCTGAGCTTTTCGTTTTAGAGTTGACATCAACTCTAAACGTTATGACCGTTTAAGCCACACTGTCATGTGTCCGACATGTTTCCAAGCTTATTATTCATTACAAGCAACAAAATGTGTGCATTTAGGGAATTCAGTATATTTTAAGGTACATGTTGGCCACTATTTTATTGCAGTGCATTGTGGGATTTCATCAAAGTGCTAGAAGTTTTCTCTATGCTTTTTAGCACATGTACAAAATGCCTAAACCCCCAAAGTAGTGCACTATATAGTAAAATGATATATTTGGTCATATGGCTTGCCAGAATCAAAACTAACACGAATTACTATGTGACTGTACAAAGAGAATGTCTGCTTATTTCATAACTCAAAAATAATCCAAAAGAATTCTTTGGTGTACTTCAGGGCTGGAGTGGCTAAACACTGAGGAACCTCTGTCTCTGCAAAGGGAATTATCAGGCAAAGTTGTAGTGCTGGACTTTTTCACCTACTGCTGCATCAACTGCATGCACATACTGCCTGATCTGCATCAGCTGGAGCAGCTTCACACGGATAAAGGTACACATGCACACCTTCAATATGGAAGATTAACTGTCTGCAGTATAGAAGAAGATCACAAGGGAGTATTAAAATATAAAATATAATGTAAGATTCCCACTTATATGTAAACTGGAATGAAAATTTCCCAACCTTCATGTATATCATGCATTTTTTTGGCATTATGCATTAATATAACTCGATATGTAAATTTTTTATAAGGTGTTTAAAATTTTATGACAAGTCAAGGCAAGTGGGAAACTTCAAGTTGTAAATGAAACATCAACTTCTTTTTGCCATAAGAATATGTAATGGTTCAGAGTAGAGGCGCTGTTTCCCTCTTTGCATTACCCATGAATGTGTGGGAGATGGTATCAATTACATTCCTGGCTATTATAAGGCTCACTCAGATAAGTAATACAGCATGTAATTAATGGCATCGTGAGTCTGGGTGCTGTCTCATCACTGTTGAGAAAGATGAAGATTAGGACAGTGATAGTGAGATTTGCTCATGCCATTAAAATTAAAAGCCTCTAAAATCACCCTCCTTTGAGAAGGATGTAAATCACAAAGCCGTGTGTAATATTGCTGAATCCCTTTAATATATTACTTGTACTTCTGGGTTGTGGAACAATGACACCACTATTTCCACTTATTTTTGTATTAATATTGAACAAAAAGGCCTATATAAATATTACATTCACCAACAAATTGCCATGAGACGTGCCAAGGCAACGAGTTAATATAAACGTTTTTACATTAATTATGATGCAAGGTAAGAGAAGAAATCACCTTCAAATTTCTTCTACTGACCCCAGTTTTCTTGGGCTTGCTCAGGGCTGTTCCTCCTTAGTCCCTTCACTCTGAGCTCTGGACATGATGAGCCTTTAAATGTCAGAGAGAGCAGTCATAATGGCTAGACACACTGTTCTGCTGGCACATGGCTTATTATAGCATCTCTGTGAAAGGTGTTATCTGCTTTAGCTGTCAGTGGTCTATCATTACCCTCTTTGTAAGGAGGAAGTGGGTCAAGCCACACAGCCTTTATCCTGCTTACTGCCATATCTCAAACTTTACACTGCATCGCTGGCACAGCTTTTGGTACATTCCGTTACTAGTGATCAGAACATACCCATGTCCCTGCTGCCACCTCTCTATCTTTGTTTTAAACTGCCATTTTTTACTTGGAACGTCATTTAAATATTGCCATCACAGCTTTGTTAATGAATTCCATATCACTGTTGTGCTCCACTGATGATTATAATGATATTTGCCCTGTGATTCTCTGGGGAGGAGCGTGAACAAAGTTACTAATGCTGTTTATTCATCTATGTCAGGTAAATTTCATGTTCATTAATGAGAAAAGGTGAAAGAACATACTAAACTAGACTTTCACTCTAAAGTCATGGTTTGCACTTCTCAGCTGGTATATATATATCAAATATGCTGATAGGCATCCAAAGCCAAAACATTAAAACTGCCATCTGTACACTTTTATATTATTGGCTGCATTTCACACCCTGTGGACAGAGAATGAAAGAATGTCACTTCTATTGATAGGAAGGAGAATTTCTCCTGACATTTTACTTGGAGAGAGAGTGAACAGCTGAGAGAAACCAAATGAAGTTTATGTGCCTTGGTTGTAATGGGATGCCTGAGGGCTGCATAGGAACTCTGAAACATGTAGCTTCCCACTCATGAGTATTGCTCTCACATTTGATATAACCCCATCAGAATTATTCACAAACTTCACTGTTCATTGACT
The DNA here is from genome assembly GCA_030068235.1 of Notoglanidium macrostoma. Classification (NCBI taxonomy): domain Eukaryota; kingdom Metazoa; phylum Chordata; class Actinopteri; order Siluriformes; family Auchenoglanididae; genus Notoglanidium; species Notoglanidium macrostoma. Next base: position 10,000,145 of record JAQQZR010000006.1, on the reverse strand, counting down.
GTGCCTCAGTGTTGGCTAAAATGTATGTTTCCTTAACATTTATCAAAAAAGTATAGGTTCTCTTTTTTTTTTTTCTGGAAAGTCTTTATTATTAAACAAAGTATAATTTGTGTTTTATATATGAGTGACAGCTCAGTGATCAGACTAGGATAAAACCGATTAATGAAGAATCCCTCTTTATCTCCAGCAAGAAAGCACTTCCAGGCCATTTGTCAGTTCTAAAACACGAACAGGTTTGGAATAAAAATAAGCCTTTGCTGCACAAAGACAAAAGCCATTTTAAAAGGCTGTCAACCAAGGAAGCAATTTGACAGCTCAGACAAACAGGATGCATTCGTCCATAGATTGAATAAGACATCCATCAACACATCACACATCCATGCATTGTTTGATGAGAGACCTCTATCCAGCCTTGAATTTCTTTGTATCTAAAAAGAACAAAAGCAATTTGTTGAGAAAACATCAAAGTAATGCTAAAATATTTCACTTATTCCTGACTGAAACTTTTATTTTCCCCACTTGGTCATTAAAAGACATATTTTCAAATATTTTGGAGACCCACATTTCTCCCTGGCTGCTTCAGAATTTCATATATTAACCTCTCGGGCCTACAGGCATTCATGGGGAAATCTCATTTCGTTTGCTTTCAGCTACTTTAGCGCTTTACTTTAGGAAGGGAAGTGCTCTTTGATGCACAGATGTGCATAGGCGATTGACAACTCCCATTTTTATTTCTTCCTAAATCAGTAGCTTTTGGCTATTTGATAGTGATGGTGTTGTGCAGAATAGCAGTAGCCACAGTACCTGCACATATTAGCAAAGAAGAGAGAGGAAGGATTTTAAAAGCTTTATAACGTTTTAGCTGAGGACACACTGCGGGTAAAGAGAGGAAGGTTTGATTGCCTGCTGTGTGTTATTCTTGTTCCAGGACCCCTGAGGAAACGGTTGGCCCCAGGTCAACAACAGGCTCACACTTTGGTTGGGTCATAATATAATTTGACATTTTGCAGCGTCCAAATTATCATAAAACTAGAATTCTTCTTCTCTTGCCTCTTTTTCTTTTCTCTCTTAGATGGCCTGGTTGTGGTGGGTGTTCACTCTGCTAAGTTTCCCAACGAGAAGGTTTTGCAGAACATTTGCAGCGCCGTGTTGAGATACGGGATCACTCACCCGGTGGTGAACGACAGCGACGCTCGGCTGTGGCATGAGTTGGAAGTGTCCTGCTGGCCCACACTGGTGATTCTGGGGCCCAGGGGAAACCTGCTGTTCTCTCTGGTGGGTGAAGGACATCGAGAACGCCTCTTCCTGTTCACCGCTGGTGCTCTCAAGCATTATGGACAGCAGGGTTTGCTCAAAGACCATCCTGTGCCAAAAAAGCTCTTCAAGGACTCCTTACCATCTTCCATCCTGTCTTTCCCAGGAAAAGTGGCGCTGGATCCCAAAAGCAAGAACCTGGCCATTGCAGATACAGGACACCACAGGGTTCTGGTGGTGTCCAGTACTGGACATGTCCTATACTGTGTAGGGGGTAAGAAGTGTAGAACTGTTTCACCTCACTGATTCAACACGAACGTTTATGTAACTGGTGCTTGAACAGGCAGGCTGCCATGCACTAACACGTTTAATCTCATTTCTCTTCCACTTTATTATGGCAGGGCCTGAAAGTGGAAGGAGAGATGGGGATCTGTCTGAGGCGCAGTTTAATTCTCCTCAAGGAATATTCATGACCGGAGACACAGTGTATGTGGCTGACACTGAGAATCACCTCATCAGGAAGGTAAATGGATAATAAGCTTTGTACTGCAGCTGCAGGCTTTGACCTACTTCCCTGACTTCAGCAGATCGTTCATGCTGTGTTCGATGTCTTTTTCTCTTTCATCAGATTGACCTTTCAGAAAGAAGAGTTACGACTTTAGCCGGCACTGGTATGCAAGGCGGAGATAATGTGGGTGGAGCGATGGGACTCCAGCAGCCAATCAGCTCCCCCTGGGACTTAGTCCTTGGCACAGCAGGTGAGGATTTTACCAAGCATTCTGTTTGACAGTTGTTATTATGGCACTGAGCAAGCGATTAGAAGGATGACAGTTCAAGTCCCAGGACTGTCAGAGAGCAGCCTACTCAGATTTGTAAATAGAATTTGATGTAAATGGTGTAAAATGTAACATTCTAGTCATCTACTCTCTCTGAGACACACCACAAGGTTTATTAAATCATATCTGGTATTAAAATTGTGCGAGACCCAAGCTGAGGTTACAGATTTTTCAGATTTTTGTCTTTGGTAATCCCTTAGCCTTCAAAGCCCACAAGATTTGACAAAAACAAAACCCCACACACATTCAGGGTATGATGATGAGATGGTTGGTACACTCAGGTTGCCACACACTACAGGTAAGTCCAGCCATGACTGATGAGATCAGTGGGGTTAAGGTTGAATTGTACGTACCCCATACCAGAGGATGATCAGGGAAGCAAATGATCTAAGACCAGCCTGAAATTGGGACACATTTTGCTGATCATCAGTCTGAATATCCTATAGTATAGGTCAGACGTTACACTTTTCCCCACTCTCCGTGTTGGAGCCTGTGAGACACTGGCTCGGAATCCGATTTTAGATATGACGTAGTTTCCATTTTGATTCACTGACATATTTTATGCATTGAATGCTTGTTGTTTTGACTGACACAATGCAGATCTGATAATCAATAAGAATGTTTTTTTTTTTGTTTTGTTTTCTTTTGTTCAATGATGCAGTCTATATTAGCCATATGGATAGAGTAATTTATTATGTGTATTGTTTTAAATGCTGATGCTCATTCATGTATATGCACTTAATCATCAACATGTTCCATGTGTAATTAGTATTGTAGTGTTTTTAAACATACAACTCAAAAAGACTCTTCATCGGCCATTCGAGTAGACAGTAAAGCACATCACTTCAGTTTTATCCGCCAGCTCTGGTGTGGCTGCAGCTTTTTCATTACAGCCAAACTGGAGTCACAATTGATCGTTGATTGCAGACTAAGGGTACATTCCATTTGCACTGGGGAGTCAGGATTTCCGTCCGGTCGGAAATGTCAACTAGAACGCCCTTGAAGTCAGATTTCTAACCCGGAAAGTCGGAGGAACCTCACCAGCGCAGACTTCAAAATCCAAGATGGCTTCCCCATGCTTGAACATTAAGTGAAACTTGAAATAATACTGTTTATTACTACTTATTTGTGTTTCATTAAATCATACACACAGTACTGACCAACTTCTGTCTGTGGACATGTTGCTACGGTTTTCTGTGTTTGTATGTGCAAAATACTGCGCAATACGTTATCATCAACTGGTATTGCTAACCTGGCTAGAACATGTATTCTGACTTGTACTGGAATGTCAACTCAGGTGTGACATCATTCCCAACTCCGACTTCCGGGTTAAAAGAAACGCAGCATAAGATGAACTGATTAAACAGGCGAACTCAGGCATGGCTCCTGTTTGGTTGGAAGGAAAGCCTGCAGCCACACTGGCCTCTTCTGGGTAAGATTGAAGATCCCTGCTATAAAGTGTGACCCCCAACTAGAAAGTGATTCAGTGAGCTATCTTTTTAAAGTCAAAGGTTTCTATTCAACTTATTCATCCTTTGCTTTATTGACATCAGTTGGCCGCCTTCCTTTTTGCCCCCCTCATAAAGATTCAATTATTCAATTTTTTTCTCATTAATTTACTTCATTGTGTTCTAAACCTTTAGTATTATTGGAAAGATGGCAAATAAACTTCCTGTCTTCAGTCTCTCGTGATCAAGTGTGTTTGATGCCTTATGAAGTGAGGGTCACATGGTGGGTGGTTGCGTGTGTCCCCCAGCGTACACCACCCATAGCTGTCATTCATGGCTGTCAGTCGAGATGGCTGAAGCTGAGATGCCTTACTTCAAATAAAAGTCTGTTGATGCTCTGAGTCCAGACACACATCATAAGTCCCAGAGTAGGTTAGTTCTGGAGAGTAAATGGCCATGATTGAGCTGGCGGGATGCTGAGCCACCGTCATGATTAAATAATACAGATTTAATTAATACAGATTTAATCATGCTTCATATAATAAACAAGCAGGACAAAAGCCTTAAACAAGTCATTCTTTAGTTCGTGTGAGGGGATCATGGGGTGTTTTGAGGTAACCGGACAAATAGGTCATTAAAACACAGCCTGGTTCTTGCTTCCACCGCTTTAATTTTTCTTCTCCTTTGTGTAGCCTTTCCTTGCATATGAATTGCATCCGCTTAAATTTTTTTGCTCAGTATTACTCATGAAATTTAATCTCTCATGTAAAGCTTGAGTTTATTATTCTGCCAGGAGCAGTTTTACTCTATTTTATGATCTTTTTATTCTTCTTTTTCACTACAACATTGTCTCTCTATCAGTCCCATCTGCCTCCTAGTTCCTGCCTGCCTCACAGTTCCCTTTTGAAGTTCTTGGAAGTTCTCTTTGTAGCTCCAGTTTTTGATACCATATTTGTCTTTCGTGCCGCTTAGTGTAGAGAGTAGCTGGTCAAAGTGGAGCTTTGTTCTTATAGAATGAACTCTTGTTGTTTGGAGCAACCCAGGAGTAAACAGCCAGGTCTGCTGGTTACTAGCAGCAGATGTTAAGATAAGTGCATTGTCTGGGCCGAGCTCCGACCATGATGAGATCAAAAACACTCGTGGGTGACCTGCGGCTTCAAACAGAACCTGCCTCACTGGGAGGACTGTAGCAACTTTCTTGAACAAACTGCTTGATTTATATGGCTTATCTAACTGCCCCACACAGCATTTTATAGCATTCTGTCAGGCAACTAATCTTATGACCTGAAATACAAAGTTTTTTTTACTGCTTTTAATTGGTAGCTAGCATTTTTTTTTCTTTAATGTTTGACAAGCCGAATGTATGATACATGGGATCAGATGGCACTCCATAAATCTCAAAGTAATCGTTGTGGAACGAGCTGAAATCACCAGTGCATCTAAAACTGCAGCTCGTGCTTTTGAAATAGTCAGAAATCTATTGGCATTTGTGTTTTTTGTGTCCTGCTGCTTTTCAGACAATGAATGCACAACGGATCAGAAGTCTTTGCAGTTTTCTGTGATTGTGATGTGTTTGTTTTTGCGTTCGTGTCTGTGGGACTGTTCGGAGCACATTCTTGGTCCCTGTGGTGCTTGATCACTCATTCCTTTTCCTCAGTCAGCTGCGTCTTCGCTTCAGTCTGACCTTTAGAACATGCCGAGCTGCTCCACTCATCTGTCCTGCACTGTTTCAGTCAATTTGCATGTTGAATTTTGGACAAAGTTCAGTGAAAAATTTTCCAAATGTAGGCAGATATGTTTACTGTGTGACGTTTTCTCTAGCCACCAGTCTGGCATAGTGGCACTTGTTTGCTGCATGTGTGGAAGACTGTTTGGCATACTGTTGTTTAGATATAACTTTTATAAAAACAAAAAAAAAAACAGTAGTAATGCCCATCCTGAAACCTGAATCACTTTCTTTCTCAGTTCATAGTATGATCCAAAATCTTAAGGCAGAATTGTACAATTCTGTCTCTGTGTTGCCTTGCTATTGGATTGGCAACCCGTCCAGGGTGTACCCCGCCTCTCGCCCGAAAAAAGTGAGGCTGGTGAGGGGAAAGGCAATTCAGAGGTTTTATGATGCAAGTGATGATGGGAACTAACTTGTTTTATGGATGTTCCAAAACATTAAATATCTCTATACTATAAACTGATTTTAAAAATAGTAAGATAGTAAATAGTAAAATTGACCTGTCATTGTTTAATTATTATTATTATTTGCCACTGATTCAGTTTTCATGGTATAAAAGAATAAAACACTTTGGGACATGAAAACGATCAGCTGTGGTGTGGTAATGACATCACACCTCCACATCGTGTTTTATTCCTTACTTATTTTGCTATTTATTTTTATTTGATATTCTGTTACAAATGATATTAATGGGTCTTTGAGATGAGTGTGAGATCTTTTTTTTAAAGCTATTTGCACAATTCTAAACTGGCAGCTTTATGCATTAATCTTGTATTCCGGTGCAAAACTGAAGCGCCAGTCATGTTTTGTGGTGTTGGCTGCATTCAGAGTAAGGAGAAAATTGTCATTCCATTTCACTTCTCCTGTAACCATTGCTTTAAGCACATAAATCTTAAAAGCTTTCTTGGATAGCCCATGAGACTGAATATAAATGATGTTTATATAGTATATGTTTTCATAATATCCATGTAAAACCTTCTTCAATAATGGTGAAATGTTATTGCTCTTGTCATTTTATTTAATACCTGCTGCTAAGTTTGAAGTTGATGGATTTCTGCATTTAAGATCTGGATTCATCATTTTGTCCACCCCGTAGACGTCTTGCATCCTTACCTTTTATCTTTTTCTAATTATTTTAAAAGCTGCATGTAGCAAGATTTAATCTCAGACCATTGGTTCCTCTCTCAATCTTTCTTTGCCATTAATGCATGTATCTGGGCTTTAGGCCAGCCGAAATTGTCTCAGATAAACAGCACCATTAGCTGGCTATTGTTAGACACGAGTGCAGTGGCCCTCATTGTCCATTCCTCATGGTGTGATCCTGAACACGGACACTGTTGAATAGGGTTTAGCTAAGGTCTAATTGGAATGTGAGTGCTTTAGTGAATGAACATAGAGACTGAATGCCGTCCATGTTGGGAACAGCAAAACATACACACACCATTACACTGTGTGCTGTGATGCACACAAACACTAATAGTATTGTACTGAACACAGCCTAAATAATTGAACCCACTTGTGTATGCTGTTGTCCCTGTAATTACTATTCATTTCCGTCAATGACTTGATGGTCAGTTTATGACCGGTGGTGCCTAATGAATAATTTGCATTTTAAGAATTCTAAAGGCTGTACTTTAAAAAGAGTGATTTGTATGAAATTCTCTAATGAAAACACCTCAATCCACACTCTAGACAAAAATAAGAGACAATGGTTAATAGCCCTAGTATGAGATAAGTATCAACTTAAGTGTGTGTGTGTGTGCATGTGTTATCACAGGTGGTACAAAGGATAACGTGTTGTGGATCGCAATGGCAGGAACACATCAAATCTGGGCTCTGTTCCTAGAGGATGGGAAGCTGCCCAAAGGAAGGTAAAAGCTGTTCCCTGTCGGTCGACTAGGGACATGGCCATACACACACATACACATGCGGCACTAGTATGATGTCATACTCAAGGGTACAACATGCTCTGCAGTGAGCTGTGATTATTTTTGTCTATGAATCAAGCTAATTCTCATCAAATGTGGTAGTAAATGTACACATTTATAGATAATATTTTTGCCTTTCATTTTGAAACTGTAATGTGTGATTAGCATATTTCATATTCAATGGTAAGAGGCAGAAAACTGCATTCTCCGTGATTTAATAATTGGGGGGGTAAAAATGTGGATGTATCCTGTAACAAGAACACACACACATTATTCTAAAAAAGGCATTTTTGCACAAGAGGATCCATAAGCAATTCAGAGGATACAGAATTGGCTTGAAGTGCTTGTAAAGGCAAAGAGTGGGCTTATGAGTCAATAGTACATAATTATATCTCTTCAAAAAGAGAGATACATGAAGGTTTTAGCTCGTATTGTTTCATTCTGTAATAGTTGTGTAACATATAGGCATTACCATCTGAGAAACTGAACACAGTCAATAACGTGATACTGTAAGTTTTGTTTCTCAATCATCATTTTATCCTAAGGGTGTGCAAACTTTCGCACTTGACAAATATTCCTTGAATGTTTCGAAAATGAATGGAGTGTATTTTTGTGCATGCTCTGAAATATACCATCAACCTTAATCTCTTATTTTCCTCGTCATGTGAATGCAGTGAGTATAAAAAGGGCGAGTGTGCACGCTTTGCAGGAAGTGGGAATGAGGAGAACAGGAATAATGCGTACCCTCATAAAGCTGGTCTGGCTCAGCCGTCAGGTCTAACCTCTGCTCCCGAAGAGCCGTGGAGTTGCCTGTTCATCGCCGACAGTGAGAGCAGCACCATCCGCAGCCTTTCTCTGAGCGACGGAGCTGTCAAACATGTAGTCGGAGGGGAGAGGGACCCCCTGGTGAGATTTATTTTCAGCTTTCAAAGCATCTCCGCATGATCCGCTAAAAAGTGCTTGGCAAAGTTTGTGCATACTGATAAATTTCAAAACTGAAGAATATCGAGCCTGCAGTGCTCCTGCAAAGGCAAAGATTGTATCTGTGATCATTTAGAGCCACAGTGCAGCTCACATGCAAGGATTGAACATAATAAGAAAAGGGATTGAGGTTTTACTCTGGGCTGCTGAGCAGGGTGATCAGATGAGAGCAGTGTGATCATTCTGTGAGTCTGTCCATTCGTTCCTTTCAAAACTCTAATCAGCAGTGCTGTGTCCTGCAGCACTTCGTGTTTTCCACTCGGAGAAAAAAAAGGCCCACTTGGAACTACTAATGCAGAGGTGGTTTAAAAAAAAAAATCTCTCTCTAGCCATTGTCATGACCATACATCTGCAGCAGTTTCAGTATACTGAATTTGTTGATTCTCTGGGAGGAATGGCCTCTTACAGCCTAAACAAGGTTCCTAGTCTTGCACCCCACCATTCACACTCACTGCAGCCAATTCAACTAATGCAGTGTTTGGACTGTGGGAGGAAACCAGAGCACCCGGAGCAAACCCACACAGGCACATGCAACCTCCACACAGAAAAGGTTTCACTGCTGTGAAGTGACTGTGGTAACCACTGCACCACTGTGCTGCCTGAAACAAAATGAAAGAATTAATCAGAGTACAAAGTATTGTAACATGCTGTGTTAAATTTTGACAGACGGGAGAGCAAGTTTTCCAGAGTGCTCTCTAACACGAAGACATGTTTAATAAATGAGGTCAGGCGCAATCATTATCATGAACTGAGACAAGCTAGTGGAGAAAGTGCTTATTTCAATTCCCCGCTGAAATGAAGACCTTTTCAGATCTGCGTAATTTCCTTCTCACAGTTTGTGTTTTCCTGAGAATTAGAATGGATGTGATTGCTCTGTTTTCTAGTTAGATTTGAATGTAATTGGTCTTTCCTGCCTTGTTAAAGGGCTTGATTGGTGAATTAAACGCAGCCAACTGTGACTCGCTGTGGAGGGAGATGGCAGAGCAAGCTTGTTTCTAATTTACCCCTTGCAAAGCCACTTCAGCATGAACTCAATGGCCTGTGTTTGTCCTGAGTGCATGAAATGCTATATGAATGAATCTGTGAGTGACTCAAACTGTCGTATGGCGAAACCTGAGCAGTGATTCAAACACAAATGATGAAGCGGCTTCAGCTGCGTGGAAACTTGCTCCCATCCACTAGTCCCTTATTGCATGTTGTATCCATATGGCTCACACCATGCATCTTATTTACGCAAGACATAACTTAATCTATGCAGTTGTTGCAACAGGGAGCCAATAAAAGGAAAGCATTCAGTAGACAAACCAGATCAAAGGTAGGAAACGATCCTCCAAAACGGAGAGGGGAAAGAAATTAATTTCACTGATGCTGAATTAGAGGTAATTTTGTTCCAGGTTACTGCAAATAGAAAGTGTGAGCCTTTTTTATAAAGCCGTTTATGGTCATAATGGGGTAAACCCGCTCTACTCATACTTATTTAATGTGTGTGTGTATGTATGTGTATGTGTATACGCGTGTGTGTGTGTATCTGTATGTGTGTGTATATACACACACATTTACACTCATTACAACCTAAATTGAGGGAAAGAATCACTGCTGTCCATGATTTTCATGTAGCTCTGAAAGTGTATGTGTATGATCATGACAAGTGCTTTGTTTGTCCTCTCAGGCAAAAAAAAGAAAAAAGAGAATGTCATGCAGCAGAGAGTGAGTGAGACAGAATTGATAGAGGTTGCGCGTACACACACACACACACACACACACACAGTCAACCAAAAAAATGTATACACACTGCAGCACTTCTGCACATAAATGTCAGGAAGCTAATGGCCACCACTTTGAGCACCTCTTGTAATTGTAGAAGCCAAAGGTATCTTGTATTAATCTCATGATGTCTGAATAAATTTAATATTAAAATATTTATACAAATTATTCTTTTCCTGAGGTGTGTATACATTTTTTGCTGTATGTGTGTCTATTATAGATAGAAAAGATTTATACGAAGTCAGATTTATTTAAAGCTTCAGTGATGAAGCAAGGTTCCATCCAAAATAAATAAAAAAAACAAATCCTTATTTCTTTTTAAAGTGAAACATTGATTAACAAGAAATTCATTAACAAAACTAACTACCAAAATGAATAAAGTTTAATTACAAAATAATAACTTCCAAAAACTGTGTGTGAGAGTTTGTGCCCAGTACTCAGCATTCAGGTCAGTGCTCTGTCATGCCTCTTTTACGAAATTGGCACCATTACTCAACTGACGGACTAATGAGCTGATAAAGATTGACGAATAAGGGCCATTTTCTTGGATTGGGTTCTTTATATTGAAAACTACACAGTGCGAGATTTTAGAATTTTGCACTTTGGTAGGAGAAAAACCATTGCAAGTTTCTTGCTGAAGAACATTTCTTAACATGGGCTGTGTCCCAAACTGCACAGTGCACACTTAATAGTACACCTAAGTCATAATAATACAAATGGTGAAATGCCGATCATACTCTTTAGTATGGTAGTATGCAGTTAAGGATGCAGCCCAAGTATCTGTGACTTGCCACAAAGAAATACCTTAACTATTCAACAAGAAAAAGCTAAAACTCCATCAGTCCTGAATCCTTTTCTTCTTATAATCTAACAAGGGACTCTTTCTCTCTCTCACTCTTTCTGTCTCTTGGTTAGCTGTGGCTCCCGCCAGTCGCTGTGTAGCCGGACTGCTTTAGTGTCTGAAGTTAGGCGTGATGACATTTGAGATATCTGAGCTGGATTATGATGTATGCGCATCATATAGATCCAACACCCCTGCCATAGCACTGGCTGTGAATTGCTCTGACAGGATTGTCAGGGTGACTCTCAGTAGCTCAGGAACATATTATAGAGAACTTTTTTTTCTTCACATGTTTAACAAAAGAAAAAAAAATCCTATGCACTGTAGCTTTATTGATCTAGCAAGCTGAAGGACAGCAGCACAGCTCACCAGTCTCAACTGTGTATGCATTTTCTCTGTTTTAACAGAATCTCTTTGCCTTTGGAGATGTGGATGGAAAGGGGGTGGATGCTAAGCTCCAGCACCCTTTAGGAGTGGCCTGGGATGCCAGTAACAGCCTGCTCTATGTGGCAGACTCCTACAACCACAAGGTATTTTTTTTTCTCAAAAGGATGTATCCTTTCTTTTTTTTTTTTTTCTTTTTTTTTTTGGTCTTTCTGTAACTTTAAGTGGAAGACGTGTGCACTGGACCTGTTCACATTTGCCATTCAGTGACCAGACACCCAGTCTTTTTGTATTTCTACTAAAGCATGACTTCCCATTCCAGATCAAAGTTGTGGACCCTAAAACTAAGCAGTGCAGGTTGCTGGCAGGCACTGCGGAAGCAAGCGACACATTTGGCCCGAGCTTAGCAGAGACTGGTTTCAATGAGCCCGGGGGTCTCTGTGTGGCCGATGGGGGCACGCTGCTCTACATAGCAGACACCAACAACCATCACATCAAAGTGCTGGACTTGCAGACCAAAACAGTGTCCATGGTCAGTGTGTGTGTGTCTGTAATTTCCAAATTTGTTATGAAAATCAAATCTCAAATCAAGACACTTGATGTCCTCCTTCAAACACAGAATCCCTAACCCTTCCCTTCTCTCTACCTCCTTTTTATTCTTTCAGCTTCCCATTTCAGTTGTAGAAGTTGATTCTGTCATTGCAACCCCTTCTTCTACTGCTGCGGTTGTAAAGGTTCCCAAGCTCCCAAAGTCGGCTCCAGTGCTCAGCATGGCTACGCTGACTGTGTCCGCAGGGCAGGTCATCGACATCCACCTCAGCCTGACTCTGCCTGCAGGAATCAAACTGACCAAGGATGCCCCCAGCTTCTGGAGTCTCTCTGCTGAAGGTATTGGATTGATGATTGAGTTGGCAGGAAATAAGGATTTGAAAATGAAATTACCAGCCACTTTAATAGAACTCCAGTACACCTGCTCATTCATGTAGTTCTACAATCAGCCAATAATGTGGCAGCAGTGCAATGTGTCGTGTTATCATACAGATGCAGGTCAAGAGCTTCAGTTAAGGTTCACATTAAACATCAGAATGAAGAAACAATGTGATGTCAGTGACAGCATGGGCATTGGTTCCAGAAGGGCTCATTTAAGTATTTCAGAAACTGACGATCTCCTCGGAATTTCACACAAACCGTCTCTAGAATTGACTCAGAATGGTGCGAAAAACAAAAAAACATCCAGTGAACAGCATTTCTGTTGTAGTCAATCTGCATCAAACTTTAATGTTTTATGCATCCTGAGATGCTTTTCTACTAATAACGGCTATAAAGAGTGATTATTTGAATTACTGTAGCCTTCCTGTCAGCTCAAACCCATCGTGGCCTTTCTCCTCTGACCTCTGTCATCAACAAGGTGTTTCCATCCACAGAAGTGCCACTTACTGGCTGTTTGTTTTTCTGTATTGTTCTGTGTAAACTAGAGACTGTTGTGTGTGTGTGTGTGTGTGTGTGTGTGTGTGTGTGTGTGTGTGTGTGTGTGTGTGTGTGTGTGTGTGTGTG
>JAQQZR010000006.1:9948534-9978282 GCA_030068235.1 Notoglanidium macrostoma | reverse complement strand
ATTAACAGTGAGGATTATAAACTTTTAGGACTATGACTTAAAAAATCCTTTTAGAAATCCTGTCATTTATGTAACTTCAGTTAGCAAGTGTTAGCAAAGCAGGTGCTAGTCAGCTGGCTAGCACTTAAGCAGGGAGGTTTGTTAACATATATGAATATGACTAACTAAACTCTCCTCAGAAATCATGTTCAGTTATTTCATGTTGGTTAGCTGGCTAGCACAAGAAGTGTAAATTATTCACATACAGTACTGTGCAAAAGTCTTGAGCCACCCCTCATATCTTTATATTTTCTTATGAAAATGAGACAATAGGTACAGTGATTTATTGAAACGTGCAAGCATACAGGTAAATACAGAGTATAAAACAAAGAGAGTGTGTCTAATTCTAATGAGCTTTAAAGTATGACCACCATTTTTCTTCAACACAACCTGAAGTCTCTTAGGCAAGCTTTCTTGTGATGTCTTTAAGTAGTCTTCAGGAATAGTTCTCCAGGTTTCCTGAAGGACATTCCAAAGCTTTTTTTTTTGGAAATTTGCTGCCATTTGTTCTGTTCTCTGTCAAGATGATTCCACACTGCTTCAATAATGTTGAGATCTGGGATTTGGGGAGGCCAATCCATGACTGCTAGGGTTCCATTGTGTTGTTTTCTATTGACATATGCTTTGACTGCATTGGCAGTGTGTTTGGGATTGTTGTCATGTTGAAAAATTAAGCTGTTGCCAATCAGAAGCAGATGGTATTGCATGATGGATCAGAATCTGATGCTACATTTCAGCATTCATAACTCTATCAATTTTGACAAGATCCCCAACACCTCTGGCTAACATGCAGCCCCAAATCATCACAGAGCCTCCACCATGTTTTTATAGATGTCTGTAGACACTCACTGTTGTAGCTCTCTCCTGACCTCATCCATACACACTGATGACAATTTGAGCTTAAAATTTCAAATTAAAATTTCAAATTTCACATACAGTTTCATCACTCCATAAGACCTGTTGTCCTGATTTTCAGCCCAGTTCTTGTGTAATTTGGCATATGTCAGCCTTTCCCTTCTTTATGAATGGCTTTTTGACAGCTACCCTTCCATTGACACCATTTCTGATGAGGCTTCTGTGAACAGTAGATGGATGAACTGAATGGCCAGATGCATCTCTCAGGTCCTGTGTCAGTTCTTTGCTGTTGTTTTTCTATTTCTTAAGGACGTGACTTTAAGATACTGTTCATCAACTGCAGATAGTTTTTAGGGTGTGTCACTTCTTTTGCCCTATACTTGTCCAGTTTCCTCAAATTTTTCAAGGACACACTGTATACCATGCCAAGATATGCCAAGTTTTTGGCTAATAGCTCTTTGGGAGTCACCTTGTTGGTGTAAAAATACTATTTTATGTCTGTCAAACTGTCTTATGTTTGGTATATAGGGTATATTAAATTAAAGAAATGGTAACAAATGTTTTACTTCAGGAAGCCTGGAGAACTGTTCCTCAACAGTACATTAAAAAATACAAGAACATCTGGCTCTTTGGAAGCAAAATATGAAGAAATGAGTGGTGGCTCAAGTACTGCATAAGACATTACTTAAACTTATCTCAGAGAATCCTACTATGTCAGTTGGTAAACCAGTGTTGGCAGTGCATATACAAACTTTTAGAAATATAATATGTATATTATACACATACTTTGTAAATGGCTGTATAGTGTGACATACAGTACTGTACAAAGCTCTTGAGCCACCCCTCATTTCTTCATGTTTTTCCTCCAAATATGAAATTTGTAAGCAATTATAAATTGTTGTAAGCAGTTGTATCAGCTCTTGCTAACTCCTTTCAGATTAGGGAGCTTGTGGTTTTTAACTACAAATGTTCAGCTAATGTTACTAGTTAAATTTATGTAGCTAACAATATCTTGTATGTTAAAATGTTACTATTTGGGAGGGCAGCTATTCCTGAGAGCATATCAGCTTGCACTAGGACCTATCATGTAAAATAACCTTTCAAAATAGTGCTTCATTTTCAGTTCGATACAAAATTTCCCTACACATGCAAATGAATTGACGTCAACTTTCCTTGAACTTTTTTTATTTGTTAATATAGCCTAAATTACGCAGCTCAGTGAGACATTTGTTTTCTTATACCCTCTATTTTGGTGATAGCTCTCAGGATGTAAGTTCATCTGAATTGTGTATGTGGTGTAGTGGTTGGCACTGTCACATCACAGCAAGAGCATTCTTCCTGAGCCTGTGTGGGTTTCCTCCAGGTGCTCTGCTTTCCTCCCACAGCCCAAAGACATGTAAATTAGGCCAATTAGGCATCATTGCCCATAGGTGTGAATGTGAGTGTGAATAGTTGTTCGTCTCTCTGCGTTAGCCCTGTGATAAACTGGCGACCTGCCCAGGGTGGACCTCGCCTCTCACCTGAAGTCAGCTGGGATTGACTTTGACTTCCCAGTGATCACAATGGATATGTAGCATAGATAATGGATGGATGGAAATACGGAATAATTTTAAAAGGTTGCAAGGTGATGCCAACTTACTTAATCAAACTTTTAGCAGTGGAAATGAGAAATCACTTAATTGGTTATGGATTCAGTACGTATTGACAGGGTTCAAGGTTTGATTCTGAACTTGGGTCTGAATGAAGTTTTGCATGGGTTTGCTCCAGTTGCTCCAGTTTCCTGTTTCCTCCCACAGTCAAAAACATGCAGATAGGTGGATTAGCTACACTAGATGTGTGTTTGTGTTTGTATTTGTGTGTGTGTGTGTGTGTGTGTGTGTGTGTGTGTGTGTGTGTGTGTGTGTGTGTGTGTGTGTGTGTGTGTTTGTTTGGTGACCATCGATGGAATGGCATTTTATGGCATCTCACTCCCAGTGTTCCTGGGATAGGCTCCAGATGCACCATGACCCAAACCAAGATAAAGCAGCTACTCAAGATAAATGAATGAATTATGGATTGAGGAATAAATGTACCTCAATGATCTTGAGCCAGAGTTATGAATGGTTTTGCACTTGAATAGAAATGGAGATCCAGAAGTAGGATTCATAAAAATCAGCAACAAGACAGGGAGTGTAAACTCATTACAGAGAATTGCATTGGTAGGAAGGGATTATAGTAGATCGGACGGAGAAATTTCAGTCATAAGTCTTTCTCCCAGTTATTGCATAATTCTGCTTGCCTCGTTTTCATGTTCAGTGCCTTACTGTTCCTGAAACCGGAAGCTGTTAAGATGATAAAGTACTATTGGCCTTTGCCGTGTCTTAAATGCGAGTGCCAGCCCTGACACAGCACAGTGCCATCGACCCTACTTCAAAAATATTTTTATTTATCCTCTTTTACTCGCAGCAGTAAAAGACTCGGTTAAGCTATTGGTCATCATAAACCTAAGCATGATAAAGAGCCTATAGGTTTCGATGTATGCTTTTCAAACCTAAATGTCTCTTAGCCTTTCTCAATGATTCATCTCTTACTCCTAAATGACACCTGGAGTTTCATAAGTTACAGGTTATTAGTCAGACTCTTAAGCACTTACACAGACTGATAAAGAAACAACAAAGTCATTTTATTCACAGGAATACCGGGACTTTATCACATGGATCAATGATGTAATGCATACACAATCAGTGAGGTTTTGCCAAAGCAAGACTCAGACACACATATTAGTTCATTATATTTTGTAATCTATCACATTTTGAATAACCAACCACCATTTCTTTCTTTAGAAATATGTTTACCTGGACTAACTGCTCAGACATACTGTATAGTGTAGTAAGATAAGATTTGCTGGCACAGCGTTTATGGTTTATATGAGTGTTCGGGTTGTATGTATGCCCCAGACTAACACTACTGGGGCCCAGTGTTGGAATGCAGATGTGAGTGAGACATTATCCATGGCTGCACTGCCAGCCCAATCTGCTTGCGCCCCTGCTATAAGGAGCTGCAATTATGATCTTATCTACAGTAACAGCTTCCCGCTGCTGGAAAAACATCTCCCGTCGGGCTGTTTAGGTTCCATAAAGAAAGCAAGCGGCCTGCTGCAAGCTCTTTTTATAGCTGGGGTAGTGGTGATTTATCTCGGGAAAGTACTAGGGCATGGTGGAAATTATAGTTAACTGAATCAGGCATTGTGAAGTTTGAAGGGCTGCACCCTATCTGTACAAAAGCACAGTAATTGCTTCGTTCTGTGTCACCCTGCTGTAATGTGTTTCCCTCCAAGTTGCTATGCCAGTTCCAGGTTTGTTTCATTGTGCAGGAACCACTGATTAGTGTGTCAATTTGATTAGATTATAATTAGCTTTTTCATATGCCTTCTGATCACATGTTGCCAATAATTCCATTATGAGTACAGAGTATTTCAGTACAGTCAATGGTACAATGTCGGCTCCTGATAAAAAAATAGATAAAGGAAGCATTCCTAAAATCGTTTTCAACTTCACCTAGATGAGCTTTATCAGACTTGTGATGTTGAGTTAGGCTTTGTCTTTTGTTCTGCACTGTATGTTCTGAAGGAGGAATGGGTTTTTTTTGTTTTTTTTAAGTGTCTCTTCTAATTATTTATAACACAGGGAATTCATTGTTTTGCTTTTGTGAACCTTGTGGTAGAGGTTTAGAATTGATTAGGAATTTTAGTGATATGTGTTTATTATTTTAAAATTTCCCATGAAGGTAAGTTTATAATTGTAGTTCTCATAAAGAATTTAATTTTAATAATCTCTAGTACTATTTGGCATGTTTTTAATGACTTTGTTTCAATTATATTAGTAGTGGTCACAGTAAAGTATCCAGACTTGTATGCAGTACAGTTATATACTTGCTGTGCACTTTAATAGGAACACCTGTACACCTGCTCATTTATGCAGTTATCCAATCAGCCAATCATGTGGCAGCAGCACATTGCTTAAAATCATGCAAATGCATGGCAAGAACTTCAGTTAATGTTCATATCCAACATCAGAATGGAGAAAATGTGTGATCTCTGTTACTTTAACTATGGCATGATAATGGGTAGAGTTTACACAGAATGGTGCAAAAAAACATGCTGTGTGTGGAGGGTCTGCAGGCTGAAACACCTTGCTGATGAGAGAGTTCTCAGGAGAATGACCAGACTGGTCTAAGCTAACATGAAGTCTATAGTAACTTCAAAAGAACAAGAATCTAAGGCTATCATTCATAGGCACAGGCTCACCCAAACCAACATCTGTCCAACCAATAGACACCAATAGACATCTGTCTATTCTAGAGACTGTGTATGAAAATCTCAAGAGATCAGCAGTTCTAAAATTCTCAAACCAGCCCATCTGGTACCAACAACCATGCCACAATCAAAGTGACAGAGATCACATTTCCCCCCTTCCTGATGGTTGATGTGAACGTTAACTGAAGCTCTTGACCTGTCTGCATGAAGTAATGAGTTGTGCTGTTGCTACATTATTGACGGATTGGACAACTGCATAAAAAAAGCAGATGTACCGTGTTCCTAATAAAGTGGATGGTGAGCATATATACAATTCATCTATTAGCATGTTTTATTGATCTTAGATTCTTTATTTAACTACATCTCTACAAAGATTCTTCCAGGTTTTTAATATTTGAGTGTTTTTAGTTTCTTTAAAGAGCCTAGTATGATAGGGAAGCATTCAGTTGTAGGATGCCCTCTATGGGAACTTTAAGAATCCTCCCAGAGGAACATCTGAAGAACCTTTAAGGGTTATAGATATAGCTTTTTAATGTAAAAGTGTATAGAATAGAAGTTATTAGACCTAGTGTTCAATCAGTATGCAAACTGAAAAAGCTTTTCTTTTTTTCTGTGCTTGTGTAATTAGAGTGATTATTATTTTAATTTCCTGCGTTCGCTCACGTTCCATCGCAGGAAATAGCGCCCAGGACTGGCTCAGCATCCTCTCAGATAAAAGGTGACTGAAGGTGAATACATTACCCTGTTGTAATTTATTTTAATAATAAAATTAATAATAATAATAATCATAAAAATAAAATAATAATAATAATGTCCTGAATATTTTCTTTCTTGTTTTTTTGTTTGTTTGTTTTTGTTTTGTTTTTTTGCTTTTTTGTTTGTTTGCTGTGATATTGCTTCTCACAGCCTATTGAATACGATGTACGGATATAAAACCTTTTTTATACACAAGGTGACCTTATAGATGATCCCACTGTAAGGACAACGAAGTGACTGGCACAGATATTATAATCACAGTAGATTTACCTTACAGTACGTGGCTCCCTGTGTTGAAGCAGTGCGTAAAATGCGTTTCCATGGCTGTGCATTACAGTAGACGTTTCTAAGGAGGAGGTCGAGGGCTCGGAATGGGATCCGCAATTTGGGCAGCATGTGCGATTGGTTGATAACAGCAGTGACGTCACGGCGCTGTTGATCTTAGCGAGCGCTCCAGTTGCTCTGACTGGGACTGGAAGAAGGAGCGAGATGGAGCGCGGCGCGTTTGGAGCCACGGCGTGGCGGCGCGCCACCGAAGAGCCCAAGTTTGGATAATTTACATTTGAAAAAACAAGTTTCCTCACAGAGCCCAGACACACCATGGGGGACGGGTTACCGTCCATGAACTATACTACCAACGACACCAAACAGGGGCAAGTGGATCTTAACGGTCCGGACAGCGGTTTCTCGGAGCAGTGGCTCGTAGCTATGGGGATAGTCATGGCTCTGATTGTGATCTTCACTGTAGTGGGGAATATACTGGTCATTGTGGCTATAGCGCGGAATCAGAGGTTGCAGACGCTGACCAATGTGTTTATTGTGTCTCTAGCGTGCGCCGATCTGATCATGGGCTTGTTGGTGGTGCCGTTTGGCGCAACGCTGGAGCTCCGGGGCGCGTGGCTTTATGGCTCCTACTTCTGCGAGGTGTGGATCTCGGTGGACGTCCTCTGCGTCACGGCCAGCATCGAGACACTCTGCGTGATCGCCATAGACAGGTACATTGCTATCACGTGGCCGTTTCGTTACCAAAGCCTTTTGACCAAGTCGCGAGCCAAAGGGGTCGTGTGCGTAGTGTGGTCCGTGTCGGCTCTCGTCTCGTTTCCGCCGATTCTTCTACACTGGTCGCGCGACAAGGACGAGACGGAGTGCTACGCGGACCCGGAGTGCTGCGACTTCATCACTAACCGGGCTTACGCTGTCGCCTCTTCTGTCATATCCTTCTACATTCCTCTGGTGATTATGGTTTTCGTTTACGCCCGCGTGTACCGGGAAGCCAAGAAGCAGCTCCGGAAAATAGACAAGTGCGAAGGGAGGTTTTATAACAACCACGGTGTCTCGGCGTGCAAGCTGACCCGCAAGCGGCCGACCGGGATTGTAGCCATTAAGGAGCAGAAGGCGCTTAAGACGCTCGGCATCATCATGGGGACTTTCACTCTCTGCTGGTTGCCCTTCTTTCTGGTCAACGTTGTGCGCGGATTCTGCGCCGAGGCTGTGGACAAGGAGCTCTTCGTCTTTTTCAACTGGCTCGGTTACGCCAACTCGGCGTTCAACCCACTCATCTACTGCCGCAGCCCGGACTTCAGGAAGGCTTTCCGCAGGCTGCTCGTGCCGTGCTGGCCGAGGCGCGCTGATCACGGACTGACCATGAGCTCGTGCGAGCTGTCGCGCTGCGCAGTGGAGAGCCGCGCGCTCGCACCATGGACCGACTGCAACGGGACACGGGACAGCAACTGCAGCCTGGACCGCAGCAGCAGAGTGTCCCACACCGAGTCTCAGCTCTGACCCTTTAATCCGGATTTATTCCCCCATACAATATCAGTTCTAAATATAAAAAAGTTACTTGCTATTTGCGGTCATCATAAGCCTATAAATTGAACCAAGAAAATGAATCATGAGTTTTAAATATTTAAAAATACACATATTTGCCAAAAAACAATGGGCCTCTTAGAAGAACCATATACTTGCAGTGAAGAGAATCGAAAGACTACAGAAGCAGTCGTTTTGTTTTCATCATCTACACAATATGAATAGTTCCGAAATAGAAATTGGCACATTTGCATAAGCTGTCATGAAATTTTTAAAATCTCCCAAATGCACTCAGTTATTAACAGTATTAGTCTGTAGTAAGTGCAGCTTGGCACACATTACCACATTAAGAGCTCATTCCTAATTTATGGGTCATTATTAGAAAATAAATGGAAACATATGTAACATGCCATACAGTTAACCTACTAAAGCAACCTGCTTGCAGTGAGGGTTTTAAAATGCCAAAATAAAACGCAATAAATTCCCCGTCCTTAAATCCAGTTTAAACGAGTCCAACTGGGCACAAATAAACATCACCAGTTAATTCGTCCACTGGTGTGAGACATTATTAGACTATAAACAGGAAACGAAGAGCCAAGAGATGTTTTTAACATTTGCCCTACATATATGACTGTGAGAAAAGTAATTTGCATTTCTTGTGATTAGACACTGCATGAACTTTTTGTCTCTCCATTTTTAAAGCTATTTTCACCAATCCATCATTGCCGTATTGTACATAGGAATGTATAACATTTGACTTTACAGTATAATACACAAATGTACAAATTGTACGAAATGAAATTGTTTATATTAAACAGCTATATCAAACTGTACAGTATTTATTCAGTACCATGTACAGCTGATGGAGAGTTTTCAGCACGTGGGCATATGAAAGGAGCTGTGATTCAGTGCTTTGTGTTTGCACCTTATATACTGTCTAATGTGAGCTGCTTCTTTTCTTGTTGAATATAATATTTAATATTTGAATATGCCTAATACTGAAATTGAGGTTCAGTGATTTATTTATTGAGTCACTAATAGGTCCTGTTTTATTCAGTAGATTTTCCTGCCCAGGTCCATATATCTAGATTTGTCTTTAATGTACGCCTCATGTAATGTATAAGGTGGTCACATTTATGAGTGTGCAATAAATTTCCCAGTTGTAAATGAATAGTCTATCCTTTATTTGATGTTGCAGTGAATTAAATACTGGCAATCTCACCAAATCATTTGCATTAATTTGATAGATATTTTATTTCTGACCTCCCAGTCTGAAAACCAGAAAAGTCAGATAACGTTTATTAATCTGCATTTGATTAAAAATGAATGCAGACTCCCACTAAAACTCGACCAAAATATCCAGTTTATCAAAGTGCACCAATTACGGCATACCTCATGTACTCAATGCATCTCAAATGAAGAAGCTATTTTAACAACCTTAACCACATTAAGTGCATCGACTCATATGCCAGGGTTATGCCAATATATATCCAGAGCAGTGGCGAATACAATTCACATTATAAAACATTCATGAAGTATTAAATGAAAGGATGAATGCTTAAACAAGCCTGTGGTCAGGTTTGTTGAATCGTAAATGTTCAAAAATTACCCAACCTCTTTTGAAGTAAATTTCCATGTTTCAATTCCTAAGGTACTTCTCAGTTAAAATTAGTGTGAGTATTAATTTTATTGGCGTGAAATTATATTGCACATTTGCATAGACACAGACGATCAGACTAATGGAATTGTTGTGAAGGTTGTAGGAAAGGCAGGTTACAGAGTATATCAGATGTGAGATATAATACTAAGCATTCTTCATTCCTCCTCTCAGGCCAAGAGACCGTTTCATGTACTGAAAAAAAAGACTAGGTGTGATCAGCTGAGAAGGCCTGCTGTTTTGTTTTGTAGCTTTCAAAGGAAACCTTTTTTTTTTTTTATTTGAGCCCACAGCTGTGTACTATTAATCATAATGGAATTGGATGCTTTAAAAACGCATTAGTATTTTCAGCACTCCCTCGAGCTCTGCTGCACATTTAAAGCTGCTCTAGAAAGGCTGAGTGGAATATAGCCCTGATTTAGCACAGCTAGCATCATCAGCACGCCTCTGGCATCATCCCATCTTGTTATTACTAATCATTTGTTTGGCAGAAACCTTTATCTGGGCTGCTGGTAGAGAAGCCTAACCCTAATACCTTGAAACCTTCAAGAAGAAACGTCAATGGTATTGGTTTCATTTCATAATGACTCCAGCAATCACTATTGAGGACAACTAATCGGAATTTAAGTGAAGCTCTGGCGTGATCATGAGTTTTCATCTACAAATAAGTGTGTGGATGCCTGACCATTACATGTGCTTGTTGAACATCCCATTTCAGATTTAGTCCTCGTTTACTGTTATAATAACCTCCACTCTTCTGGGAAGGCTTCATGCTAGAATTTGGAGTGTGGTTGTTGGGATTTGTCAATTCAGCCACAAGAGCATTACTGAGGACAAGTACTGATGTCAGATGAGGAGGCCTGGGGTGCAGTTGGTGCTCCAGTTCATCTCAAAGGTGTTCAGTGGTGTTGAGGTCAGGGCTCTGTGCAGGCCACTCCAGTTCTTGGCACATCACGTCTTCATGGCCGTCATTGTGTACACAGATGCATTGTCATGGTGAAACAGGTTCCAGTGAAGGGAAATTGTAATGTTACAGCATACAATGATATTCTATACTATTGTGTTCCCAACGTCGTGGCAACAGTTTGGGAAAGACCCACATACACAATCAACAAGGTGCTAAGAAACAGAAACTAGAACTTAGACCAATATCTAGTCATTTTTTTCTCATTACAAACTTGCTCTCTTGGCTTACTTCAATCTTTAAATTAGAAAAAAAACCCATCAAGAAATATCCATAACTGTATATTTATTGTAATATCATGAATACTAGATAAATTCAACTGTATTTAATATATTTTCACATTTTTTGCAGTGCTTAAAATAGACTTCTATTACAAGACTCTTACCATCTTGAATGGGTCAGCACTAAGGTCTACACACGTTTTTATTGAATCTGCTTGCTTCAATTAACACATCGAAGATATGTTAATATCTTGATGCGATAAAGTGATGATGAGAGGGCATACAGAGTATTTTCCTGCATATCTGCCTCACGTCTAAACATTTCTTAGTTTCTAAGATTATTAGGCGGCATGATCAAAGTGTGCTGGTATGATGGGTTCATGGCATATAACGCCATATTACTGAATGCTTAAAAGTTACAAGAGCTCATTAGATGTCATTAGATAACAGAACAATCACAGAGGTGTTCCGATTAAGTTCTGAATATTATTATATTACTTACAGAAACGTTCTGTCTGCTACGTGTCTTTTTTTAATAGCTATTCCTCTAAAAGCTATTAATATGAACAGGCGTAATAGTAATGCGCAGTGACAGTAGCAGTGTTATTGCTAAGATAGCCCTGATGGAGAAAGACATTAAACGTGGCTTATGAATTCTCTGAAGGTCCTCAAGCTTTATGAGTTTCATAGTGCCTTATCAGGAGGAACTAAAAATAGCTTGGCAGCTGGGTTTATGCAATGTCCCACTGGCACCATCAGCAGGGAAAGGATCTCTTAACCTGGCATATTTCACCGTGTCTACCAGTTACGGAAATATCACAGAATTGAGCTGAATTTCAAACATACTTCCCTCACTGGTACACTGATGCAATCGAGTAATAATAAGAAAGAGAGGCTGTCTGATCAATGAGTTATCGGTAAAAGTGAACTTGACTGAGATGAAAACTTCGTACTAAAAAAAAATCCCAAGTAATTCTGCTTACCACTGATACAGTTCGCATCTATTTAATGAGCTTTTGGAAAGCAAATGTGAAACTTTGCTTGCTGTTATCTTGGCAGAGCATCCTGGGCTCATTTCTTTTCTTTTTTTTTTATTTTCATTTTTTTAAAATCTGTTTCCACACAATACACTTCCAAAGATATTTCTGTTTATGCAAGTGATTTTTTCAAATCACAAAAGTGTGATCGTATCTGTTTTACATACGTTCTGCCTTGTGTAAACAGGACTATTTTTAATACTGGCTGTTATCACACAGGAAACACACCACCGAAATGAGCTTTAAAAAGATAGACCTCCAAACGTTCAGTGTCCTGTTGAAGTTTTGTTGAGAACATTAGCACCTGGCAGAGTGACAGAAAATTCCAGCTGTATCAAAAGAACGAAACACACTGTACGGTCACTGTGTGAAGGAACAGTGGTGCAGTGCTGCACCCTACAGCTGGGATCTGAACATGAGTCTCAGCTATCTGAGAAGGTCATTTGCTGTGTTTTTGGTAGTGCAGTGCTGCAGTTAAGGAGATTGACAATGCAAGTATTGTGACGAAATGCAGCATAAAATCAGTTAGGCCATTCTGCGTGTTTTAATAGTACATGAAAGTAAACCTGACACAGTAAAAACACTGATTTGTATATCCCCTAATGCTTTACTTTGTTTTAATAAAGATTGATAGCTGCTCCGAATCATTTTATGTTCTTGTCATATTGACACTACTACTCTCATATTTATCTTCTCATATATTATGTTGTCATGTTGCTGTAATATTTTAATTTCCAGATTATCTTTTTTTTTTTAAGCACGTACACTGGATACAAGCTTTCTATCATTTCGATCAGGACATGCCATCTTTTCCATCAGCCTTTCAGTGATCTGCTGACAAGATGCAGCAGAGATTGTGGAAGCGAGACTCTTGGGAAGAAACCCCATCCCTGCATCCTACGTAGCTGGGCTATATTTAAACACTCTTGCTATAAACACACTGACCTGCATAATTGAATACTTGCTGATGCTTGCTCCAGTGGTGTAATTTGCATAAAAGTGCTCTGATGGTTCACTCAGGAAACAATCAATATCCAACACTTGAACTATTTTGTGCACTCATACAAAGAATAACTTAATGTAGGGAAAAAAAACAAAAAAAAACAAAACTTTCTCAGGGAGTCGGTTTTCAGTTTTTTAATTCCTTATAAGCACCATATTTACAGAAAGGAATCAAGATTCGGATCTTTAAAAACAATTTACCATTTACATCACATCATATCTACAAGTCTGTATGATCACAGTCTGACTACGTTAATTGAACGGAGCACAGATGACAGATCAGAAAGAGATTCAACAGTGTTGTTCCACTTCGTGAATTTTGACCATCACTCACAAACACACATACTCCAACAGATGAGTCTCGTCATTTCATACTGGAGAGAATTTAACAGGGAGATTTAATAAATTAGGAAACAATTATTGATGGACTTGGAGCAAATTTCTCTGTTCACATTGCACATGATTTTCCTCTTTCTTTGCTTGCAGGGAATGTCTCTGGTGTGTCTAGTATAATGGAGTGTGAAGAGGAAAGGTGAAGATCCCAGCACTGGCCTCAAGTTGAATTGTGGTACATGATTATTAATCCCTCTTTGCAGCTTAGGGGCAAAAGTTTACAATTCATATGTCTAGGCTTAATACCTGGAAAAGGCTGGCAGGTGAAGGAATGGCCCCTGTACATATCTCCACAGCCCAAATAATCCTTCACTATTTACCTTCTGTACGTGTAATAATAAAGACAGAATAAAGGCGTCCACAAGCAGCAGCTAATGACACATTTCTTTCTAACTCTTAAATATGCAGAGCAGAGATCTCTGGGCCAGCAACTCCCCCAGGCAGTCCGAATACAGCTTGTAGAAAGCATACAGTCTGGCTTCAATCCGCCAAAGGAATTTGCTGTCACAAATTCATTCTTTTTAGGGCCTTAAATGGGACAGTTGCTGTGGGGAATCACAGCTCAGGCCTGTTTTAGGGAAAAACAAGCCCCGCCCCCTCTCTGCCACAACAAAATGAAAACCGGAAAAAAACCAGAATTGCACTTATTTCCGAAATAAACTAATGTTAATCTGCCCTT
Organism: Notoglanidium macrostoma; assembly: GCA_030068235.1. Classification (NCBI taxonomy): domain Eukaryota; kingdom Metazoa; phylum Chordata; class Actinopteri; order Siluriformes; family Auchenoglanididae; genus Notoglanidium; species Notoglanidium macrostoma. Next base: position 9,964,579 of record JAQQZR010000006.1, on the reverse strand, counting down.
TCCACTGACCCCTTCAAATCGCCACTTTAATTAAGCCTCCCAACAGCTTTGCGCAATGAAACACAAACAGCGAGAGGGAGGAGAAAAGTGAAACTATAAATGCCGACAGCTTTCCCATCTAACAAATGGCAGGCACTGAATTCTTCAGTAGGTAGGACAGAAACATAACATTGATTTAATAAGGACTTAATTTAGACCAGGGAAAAAAAAAAGCCCACTTATTAAACATCAATGCTAATTATATCCAATTATCCCCAGTGTACTTAGGATTAATCTGCTTTGTACTGTATCAAGACACCTAATATTGGAAAAAGTGCATGCAGCGTAATATCTGGCCTTTTTTTAAGTGCTTCACTCAGCCTCCAGAGAGAAAATGGCATCTGGTTGAAAGAAAACCTTATGGTAAAATCTGTCCCCATTCTCAGGCCACCATGTGGGAGTAAGCATTAGTGTCTGCACTTTACACACATTCAGTAATTGGCACAAAAGCGTAAAGGGCCAGAAAAAGAAGCAGTGGCCTTTATGCAGCAAGATAATGATGTGGAGCAGGTCTGAGGATGTTCTCCATTTAAAAAAATGCACCATCACCTGCTGACGCCTCTTTTTCTCAATGATTAGGGTCAAGCTCTTTAGAGGAAAGTAGAAGAACCTTCATCGCATACATCACGGTCATTGATTCAGTCGTTATCCAGGCTTTATACATTTATAAATCACTGGATTGAGGTGTGCAATTCTTCTATGAACTTTGGAGAGCAGGTACAGTAGTTACATTGGACGGAGCAGTTCACGCCGGACAGGTGAATGATGATGGCAGGACAGTCTGACACCAAGCAGATGAGGTCGCTCGCTTTGTGGTATACCTTTTGTCTTCCCCCGCTTGTCACACAGAATGTAGGAGAATGTCTATATGTGCATTTGTTCCCCCTCCCCGCCTCCTGAGTTATGCACAAACCCTGGTCCTTCAGAGCACCTGAACGCGTGTAAACTTCCACATTTGTGATGTCCTGTGGTGACTCCGCTGAGAGCACTACTGTCATTTCCTCCTTACACCGGGTTCAACTGGTCGCTGTTGCTGAATCAATCTCTCAATCTCTGAACCCAAGGTCTGGAGATTCTCCTGTAGAGGAAAACACCACATTGGTGTGAGGCATTTCTGTGCAAAATGCAGCCAAGTATGATTTCACCCCAGGGTTGCAGACAGAGAAACATAACAGCAGAGAGCTAGAGGTGAACGAGAGGAAGACAGTTAAAGGGTTATTTGAGGATAAGCCTGAACAGAAGTGTGGATTCTTTCTGCTTACTCTACATTTTAAGCCCTTTTAAAAAAAAAAATCCTGACAGTTGAACAATCTTCAGAGCTGGTCAGAGACCGAGTTGTAGCTGAGCAAATGAACTGCTTCTCTGATTGAGCTTTTGAGTAACAGCATCAATTTCCAGCCTGTGTGGCGGTCTTTTAATAAATCAGTCTCTCAAAACCAAGATCTTCTAAATTTAACTGCACCTTGTGTGCCCAGCATGGCAGCAATAATATCAACAGAATGTCACAGCGAGAGCTCGTTGTATAGGCAGGGCTATGCACGTACAAAACACGAAGCTGATAAGACACCTACTTGAGATTTACCTTTTCACACAATAATGACCAGCAGGAACGAAGAAAAACATTTAGAACCTGCGTGCGAGTAGTGTTTTTTTTCTGAGTGAGCAGTGAGCACTGCGCATACATTCTGACAGATCTTCCAAGCCTTAGAGGAAAGCATCTGAACTGTCGAAAACCGGCCATGCCAATTAGACTGATTTCATACAGTGTGAGCAAATCATAAGCTTTGGTTGTGCATGACTGGAGAACATCTTTCTGCTGATTCCAATCACAAGTGAACACATACTCATAGGAAACATCCCCTAAATCCACCTTGATTTCATTGCAGATGCATTTAGACATACACTAGTCGTTAGTCTGTAGTGTTGTGTCTATGACATGGAGCTTCTCCTCTGTCCTGCTGCTTCATGTCTAACGTGCATGCTCACAGCAGTCCATCCAGTGTGGGAATGTACTCACTAAGCATCATTAGTCAATCACTGCCCAATGCGCTTTGTTTATGATAGCTATCGCTCTCCCAGCCACATAAAATTCTGCGATTACATCAGCAAATACCAAGAGGCAGCCGAGCGATACCATTTCTCCAAGTGAACTATAGGCAAATTACCACATACGGAGACATAACAGCATGCAAGCAAATCATGGATTGTGAGAACCAAGCAGGCAAGAAACAAGTAATTGCTTAGGTTCCATGTCACCTTCAGTGTGATGTTCTTGAGCAGCGTGTCTTCCAGCACTGCCTGGAGCTTCCTGTTGATCTCCAGCGAGAGGTCAAGGGTGAGTCCACTGTCAGCAGGGTGTGATGTGTACAGAGAGGCCATAATGCCCCCTCTCTTACTCAGATGTGCTTTATTAAAATCTGACGCCTCGGACGAGAGCGCTCCAGACTCCTCCCTCAGCACATAGCTCTGGATAATTCTGCGGGACACATTTTGACAGATAAAATCACTGCTGTGGTTCAGTAACAAAATATCAGAGCACATACATAAACACTTGTTCACTGACAGTGATGCATTAAAAAAGCTCTGTAATGGCTGCTATGCTACTAACACCTCTAAGGGAAGAGGCTACGCTAAAGCCACTAATGAACCAGGACACAGCAGAAGTCACAGAGCATTAATCACCAAATCAATGTACCTCATCTCTTTCTCTTCAGGACAAACCTGTAAGTAATCCAAGAACTCTAAAAAGCTATCAGTTTTTAAATTGGAGAGCTCAGCCAAACCCACTTTCATGATTAACAAGAGTGGCTTTCTAAAACTGTTATGATAGCAGGAAGCCTTGCTTTCCATTACACAAAGGCATAAGCCAATATATGATGAAAATAAAGTCTAAGAGAAAATGAAATTCCTACTGAGACTGTTTGTTTTTGTTAGATGGACCACCCAGGTGAGAACTCCAAAAATAACCATCGCTTCTTCCGAGTGCATTTTAATAAAACGAAAGTCTTCAGATTGAATTATACCCTAAAAAAAAACCTCAAGTCACAAAAGCCTAATTTATTTTTTAAGTGGCTGAATTTGAAACTGAATAGAAAGCAGCAACGTGCTGATGGAAATCTGAAAGCATTATTGTTATTCCCATTATTGTTGACTTTTTAATATGCAGAAAATGAAGATGAAAAGAGGCATCTCTCCCATTTCTCCCCATTCGGAACCTTTTTTAACCACAGTGACGCATGGCCCACATAACGGCCAATTCGATTTTAATGCTTTATTCAGACCCGTGTCTCGGGACAAGGACATTAGAGGGCATAATGTGTACAGGGTGAACTCTCCAAGTGATGTGGCATTGACAGAGTTTACTATTTAAAACAGATAATCACATACATCAGAGAAGATGGTGTTTAAATGACCCAGCTAACTAAAACAGAGAGGGAGGGGGACTAACATTTCATGTTCCACAGCACAAGCTAAAAACGGGAAAAGCGCCAGTAGGTAGGTGGTGCAAAATTACATCAATAAATCAATCAACCAACCAATCAATCAGTCAATCAATAACTCACTCACTCACTGCTACAAAAACAGATTGGCTTACCTTAAACCTATCTAGGGTCCATTTGGACCCAATTTCCATCATGGCAGTATTTAACAGAACAAAACGAAAAGAAATTACATTTTGTGTACAACATATCACGGCTTGTATGCAGATGAGGAGAGAAGCTCTTTTAAGTTTAGTATAATCGGGTTATCGTCCACATTATTATTATTTGACATTTGGTAAGACTGCTTTCTGATGGTAGCAGAATCAGTGGCGATATGTCCTGAAATGATTTCACTCTCTGTTACTATATAAAGCCAGGGCAGGATGGCATTGGCCTGATTCTCCGCTGTAGCAGTAAGAGCAATAGGGGAAAGCAAGGACAGCAGCAGGCTACATAGCAGGACAGATGCATTTTGGGTAGTACAACCAAACCGCAAATATACAAATGAAAAAATTCTAAATTTTAATGCTTATAAAAATTTTAAATACTCTTGAGATGCAACCTACATATACATACCAATGAAAGCAGCCATACAGTAGTCATGGATAATCGTGTAAAATATAAAAGCATCTATAAGGAGAATATAATTTAAATGAAAGCATCTGCATAGTCAAATATGCTACAGAACACACAAGGGACTAATGTCTATAACCAATCTTCAGTTTATCTCTTTGGAGAAATGTGGCATCATGAGCTGAATGAACTCACTGGGGAACCAAATCAACTGAAGTTTAATGCTGTAATCAATTTACCACACAGATGTACTGTAACCAAGTACTTCAGTACACTCACATGTTCAGAGCTAGACTCAGAGAGGCACTGGGAAATATCTCCATATTTTTGTCCATATTTGCGACCTGATTCTGCACACTTGGCAGGTATATGAATAAGGGATCAGGCATAATTAGGAATCTCTGTGATACTTTATTTTCCCATACAGACAACCACACACCAATACATAAGAGAGAGTTCTATGTGGGGCAACACTGACCTCTCCAATGTCATCTTGTTAACTCCTTTTGTTGAAAATTAGCAAGAGGAAAACGCACACAAATGCTGGGAAAACAATGCCCGCATACAAGTAAAATACAATTCCAATGATGAGACAAAAGGCTGTTTTAGTGTCTTTGTCTTACACTGACAAGCAGCAGGAATTAGGACAGAGGAAAGGCTAAAAAGAGCAATGCAGCTTTCTTTATCTGTATTAACATTTAAAATCAAAGCTGTAAGTGATTCTGACTTCTACAGAGTGGTCTAGCGGTCACACTAGCGGTCAACGAATGCACTGAATGCCTGATTTATCAGCGCATCATCTGAGGCTTTTTAGCATTCACCAGTGAAGACCCAGACATTGCTGGTTATGGGGACCCTAGAGATCAGAGGCAGAGTGTTAATACCCCCCGTGTCAGCAGACAGTTTGTCCATCTTTTACACTTATATTGTAATAATTTAAATCTGGCTTTCATAAATGATCTTTTCCCCTTCATATGTGAAGATATAAGGCCTTTTCCTTGTTGGTCAGAACAACTTCCCAAATAGGGGTGCCTTTATTAAATCATTCATTCAAATCTTCCAATTTTACACAAAAAAAAGTTTAATCACTTAAACAGAATATCACCATAACTACATAAACAGAACGTAGCCAAACAACACTTGGAAGACTTACTGGCAATCAAATAAGTAAGGAACGAAACATGACAGGGCGTTCTCTTATAATCAGATAAGTGTTTTAGTCCTCTTATACCACAGAAATGTACCAGTGATTACTATGACACGTCATACTTTTTCTCCATTTTTAGCCCATTTAATGTTATTACTAGTCACAGCAGCTAAAAATAGCCATTCCGTCACCAGTCTCTCTTTTTTTCCCTCTCTGTTGATGTTAACAAGACAAAAAAAAAAAGCAGCTTGTCATGTTACTGAGAAACCACAAACATGAAACAAAGAAACTCTGGCGCAATTACTGAAAGCTGAATGATCAGTCAACAAGAGTGTGTCTATGAGGCACGAGCCTCCACCAGTGTTAAAAAGAGAGTGTGTACTGCTCATCCAAAGTGAAAACGAAATGTTTACCGGCAAAGAGCATCCATGATCAGAGCACGACTTTACGCTGTGCTAATACGACAGTCAAACAGAGTCATGTGGTTGGCATGAATGGGCAAATTAAAATTTACGTTACAATCAGAGTACTGCTTATGGGCTGGCGTATTATCTTCCAGTGGATTGAAATGTGCGTGGCCTGAAATCTGCTGCGTGTGATACTTATAAACATGCCAGAAACGCATCTAAACGTAAATTGGTCTTTGATATAATCACGGACTTCAAATACTGAAAAGCATCACCTAGTGTAGCCACCAATATGTAGTAAAAAATGTTAAAAAAAAAGGACAAGACAGGTAGAAGACTGAGGACACGTTATGATTTCTCCTCTATTGTTACAGAAAAAAAGTGGAATAAATTCCATTTGTCATCGTTATGGAACAACTATAACTATAAACTGTAAATTGACTCATGATTATAATAAGATTAAAAAACACATTAGCCTTAGTTTATGGCCCTTAAAGGACTCAAAAAAAAAAGTCACCATGGCCCTGGTGGAACCGGAGTGCGAGACCCCTGATGGAAAGAGCATACAAGTAAAGAAGACTGTACAAAGGAGTAGCAGTAATTGAGTGTACATGATGCTGCGCTATATTCCCTGAGGAATATGAGTGGGCAAGGGATAAAATGGAAAATAAGTAAGGGGGAAACTAGTGCTAGTCTGGGATGCTGTTTTGAGACTGGAAGGTGGTTAATTTGTTCACACCTATACTAGATTACATGCTATCCCACTCACTTTGTCTTTTTCCTGATCTCCTCCACAAGCTGCTTGATGTGGTCCTCCAAGAATTCGATTTTCTCGTTCTTGCGTGCATGGGCTTTCTGCAGTCGAACGATACGCTCCACCAACACGGCCTTGTCCACCTCTGGAAAGCTGTCCACCACCACCACAGACGAACCCGACTGGTTCTCAGGAGAACGATCGTCCATACTGCTGCCTCGAGCGTTAAGAGAGCCTGAGAAACAGAGAGAGAAAGAATAGAGAGTGTCACCTAAAACACACTGAGAGAGAATGGAAAGAAAATCTCGCAAATGCACTCAAGTGACAGTCACACCATATGGGAAGTAACAATCAGCTTCACACAGCAGATGGCAATCACTCACAGCAGAAATATAAGACCAGGATGCTTCAAGAGGTAGATGAAAGGTGTACAGGCTGACAAGCAAAAAGAAAGCAAGATAGGAACAACTCTTATCTGAGCAGGATAACTGACACCTTCTGGACTTTTAACCAAATACGAGTTACACTTTCAGCATTCTGACGGCTTTGTTGAGATTATTGTGAAGTAGAAAATGAAGCAGAACCTGAGGAACTGGAGCGACTGCCCATGCTGCTACCTTCTCGATCACAGCCTCCGTTCTCCACCTGCTCCAGCTTCTTGCGGGCTATTACAGAGAAAAGGACAATACCTGAATATAAGCACCTGATCCTCTACATGAGAGAGACATTTTCCTTCTCAGAATCTCATTGCCCGGAGAGCGAGAATACAGCCTACTGTCATAAGACACATATCCTCACTGCAAATTTGAATCCGTTCAATTAATATACTTCAACTTAAAGGTCTGGGCCTTCAGCTGGAGAAAAGTCAACATGCAGCAGAGAGAAGGAGCAGAAATAGCGCTGATTAAAAATACCTTCACATTCTGCACATGTCCTCTATAGAAACAAATCCCCAGACTCTCGAATGTTCCTTTTTCCCTCTCTCTTGTTCTTCGCAAAGTGTGGTGTGAACATGCACTGTGGCCTAACCTAGCTTTTCCTGCAGTCACACCGAGGAGTGAATACATTACCTCAATCTGTCTGATTCTACAGCGCAGCCCCTCCACCAGCCCCCTGAGAGCTCCAACATGGCTTTATAATTATCAACAGTGCCTCAGGAAGCTGGGGACTTCAGAGAAATGCTAATGCGCCATTAAAGTAATGAACAAAGCACCGTAAAAAAAAAAAAAAAAGGCTTCGTATACAATGTGAAACGTATAAACATTCACACAGACAGCAGTTTGTTGAAGTATTACGGTCTTCGAGTTTTGCTGTGTTTTTATTCATTAACCAGTGTTCTGGTTTCAGGCCTTGTCGCTCATTATAGATAGTTTATTGCTACAGCTCTTTGAACAGGTTTTCTCCCTAACCTGAAAATCTGCTTGCTACTTTGTGAAAATAAACACTTAAATAACTAAGTTGTGATTGCCGGCCTGAAGATCTTGATAGCAATTTCGATAGAAACCATTAACACCCAAAAAAAAGATCTGAAATAAGACTAAGATCATTTTATGGTAACATTTACATAGTTATAAAGCCCAAAAAGAGATGCTAAAATTGGATTAAACTGGACTTTGTCTTCTGGAGTTGCCAACTGACTTCACAAATTCAAGTCTTTCTTATTTTCATTAATGTCAAATGACAGCATCTTACTGAATCAAATATATTGTGGCCCAACAACAGAATTGGAAAACTTCACATATTAACCATGATACCCTCCTCTGTATTAAAATGCATTACTGGAAGTTTATAGGGGCTCTTGTCCTGATTATGGTTGGTACAGATGCATGGTTAGTCACGAATTATTACCAAAGAGTTACATCAACTGGGTCTTTTTCAATACTGATAAAAATGCATGTCCATTTATTACCATCTACTCATTCATTTATTTCACTTGACCAAGTTCTTTACTCCAGTACACTAGACTCCCCTGAATCAAACGCCTCCTTTTCTCCATTCAGGGATGTAGTGAAATCCCTTTTCTTGTATAAACCGCTGTTGTTGTAAACACTTTAGCAGCACAATTTTGCTACTGCTGCTGCCACTCCTACCATGTTCATAACTTCACTGAACACAATGACTATCAAACTCACAAAAGAACATCGTTGACCAGAACTCAACAAAATAATGATCTATTATTGGCTAATAAGCACTGCCACATGAGGTTTTTTCCACTCAGAAATATCTTACTAAGAAAAAACAACAATTAGAGGATTCAACCTCTTACTTTTTATGTCTTTTGTGCAAAGATTTGATGATAAACGTTTCCTTTAATTTTCACCACCTGTTGCGTGTTTTAAACGGTTGATATAAGATTTCAGTCCGTAACACCTACAGTGTTGGTATTACTTTGCTTCTGTTACCTTGTGAGAGCTGCTTCGTCAGATCCTTGATGTTGGCCGCTTGCTTCCTTTTCTGTGTAACCAGCTCATCTCTCAGCTCCTCTACTCTCGTCTTCAGTTGTGCAGTCTCTGTTTGCAATGCAGATCGCTCCGTCTGTAGAGCCTGGATTTCATCGTGCATTCGTTGTTCCTCTCTCTTCAGCCTTGCTGTCTGAACACACACACACAAACATCAATCTAATTTATACCCAAGAGAGGCATACAATTCATATTCATTAAATCAGTGTGTTCTTTTCTACCATGAGATTGATGAGACTTCTTTAGTGTTCTAAAAATTGTTCAACTTAAAGCAGCTCTTTTAATGCAAGACGCACTCTCAGTATTGATTTAGCTAGCCGTGGGTTGGAATATACAATAACAGAAGTATTTATATGTGCATAGAAGCATTATGTGCTCTAATGTGATCACGTGTGAACGCACCATTTCTGTCAGGGCCCTCTCGGTCTCCTCCAGTCTGTTCTGCAGCTCCCTGGAGCTAGTGTTCATGCGGTCCAGCTGAGTCTGCAGGCCATTGCTCTCAGACTGTAGCTGAGCATTCTTAGTTGTCATTTTCTCTGTGAAGGTCAGGAGCTCAGCCTCTCGCACTCGGCCACCCTGTACATCTTTTTGTAGGTCTACAATCTGTAAGTTCAGACTCTCTACCTCCTCCCTCAAAGATGCCATCTCCTGTTCATCTCTGTCAATCAATTTACACATAAGAATATAAAACATTATAGCAAACACGTCGACAGATTTAAGCGATTTACTGTAACTTCCATTTCTGAGCCTAAACTCACAGCCTAAAATAATTCCTAGAAGACATTGAAATGATGACACATTATCAACCGTCATATGTCCTAATGACTCAGTGGCAACCCCCCAGAGACTCGCACACATAAATAATTCTGTTAACTCTAGCAGAGGGCCTGTGATCACACTCCAGTGGGTACGGAGCCACCCTCGCATATCCTTGCTAGAACGACTTCACCCACCGCTGAGAAATGACATATGAACAGGCTACATTAGCTACATTATTTGATATCCAGGAGTGTTCAACTGGATCATCATCTTTGATGCAAAGCCACGCCCACTGGTCTGTGTTAAGGTCATCACCACATTGCAATACACAATATTAATTTGAAAACTCTTTCCTAATGTGATCTCACTTTTGAGACACTTGCACCAGATGGGAAAGTGGAATGCTCCATGGAACCAATACTACAGTAGCTATGGGCTTCGTTGAGTCATTAAGGGCACTGCGAGTGGTATGATTAATTGGTCTCGGTTTGTGGTTTGGGGGAGCCTCCATTACCTCTGATGCTGTTCCTCTAATCTCTGAATGTCCCCCAGCTTCTCACGCTGGTTCTGGATCTCAGACTTCTGCCTGTTAATGATCTCTCTGTATTTACACAGCTCATCCTCCCATCGAGGCCTTTCATCCTCCAGACATTTTACCTGCACATTAGACAGCCAGAGTAAATAATATACAAATATTCACCAACAATTATTTATACTATGTATATATACGTAGAATATGATTGTTTTTTGTTCACCTTGGTTCTAAGAGTGGTAAGTTCATCCATGCCTTCTTTGAAGCTCCTCTTTAGATCCTCCAGCTCCTTAGTCTTGGCTCGATGCATCTGTCAATCACAGTGGAGACTTTGATGCAAATGAACCTTCTCCAGAGCTACAAGTCCCATTAGCCAATTGCTTTGTTCCACCCATTCAAATTAGCAAAGTGATGACTGAGAGAACTTTCCAAGTAAATGTTAACACAGTTTATTAGAGCTAATAAAAATGCATATTATACAAATAAAGCATCACTGAAAAATCTTCAGGTATGTCAAGACAGTACTTAAAAGTGAATTTACTAACACATTCAGCATTACCTCACAGTGTAAATATACAGTACTTTACAATTCAACCATGCAAGAGATGTAAGTAAAGGCATATTGCAGGACTCCAAAAATAGAACCCCTGTAAAGGGTCTCAGGTTGCAGCACTGTTTCTAACGTGTTAAAAACCAACATCAGCGAAAGACTGAAAGGGACGGACCCTAAAACAGGTGTAAATAAAAGAAAATGAGTTTACCTCCAGTTGGTCTGTCTGTTCCTGCTTATGCTTCTCCAGCTCACCCTTTGTCTCCCGCAGCTTTGCATCCAATTCATTAGACTTAATTTCCTCTGACTCCTAGACAGTGAAAGAGATTAATTTAATTGTTTTTTAAACCTGAAGCAAAACAATTACCTTCCCATAACAAATGATAAGGAACTCAAGTCACTCCTAGCTTTATTGTGCTTTTACTCTTACAGATTTTTGCAAATGTGTGCAATTATACACCTACAGTATATTTTTGAACTATATATTCACATTATGAGAAATGTACAGTGTTAAAGTTGCACCTTTTTCCCCAAATCTAAAAAGAATACAGCAGCACTATAGTTTAACATGTTCAGAGATCAAGTGCCCACAAACCACACAACAGCCAATACTGTCCTCTAGTGGATATTTGAAACTCTCAGTAGTGCCACCTGGTTAGCACATTTAACACACATTTTCTAATAAGCATCCTATTTAGACTTGCCTGATATGTACGAATCATGTCTTGACAATTCTTGCGGATCTGTTCGGTCTCCTCTTTCGCTTGGGTCAGCTTGGCAGTCGTTTCTTTTAACTTGTCTTTTGTTTCCTGTTTTTGGGGAAATATCGATAATCAGAACACATTGTATATAGTGAAATAGTACAATACAATAAATAGACCTAATAGACTAGCAATGGAACTAGGACTGAGACTTGCAATAAGTTACAAATCACACATGAAAATGTCAGGGGTTTTTGGTGAAATGTTTCCCTTCATAGAATTTCATCACTGTGAGCAGGTTAATACAGGTTACCTTATGAGCATCTGTCTCGCTCTTTAATTTGTTCTGGGCCCATTTCACTTTGATGATATGAGAGTTGATCTCATCTTTGAGCTTTTCCAGTTCCCGAGACAGCCTGCTCATCTCATTCTCCTACAGGAACAAGAATGAAACACACTGAATAAATGACAGAATTAAAAAAAGACCAGCCAGGTTTTACCATCAGCCAGCTTTTATCATTTTATATTCCAAATAGAATGGAGTGTTTTTACTTTGGCTTCATGTAGCTGCTGAAGCCGTCCTTTCTCCTGAGCCAGCTGGTTCCCCCTTCTGGCCTGTTTGTCCACCTCCGCTGTTGCCTCTCTGAGCTTTCTCTCCAATTGCTCCTTTTCCCTACGGAGGTCCAGTGCCTCTTTTTCCCCTCGCACATACTTCATAACCATGGTCTCCTTCTCCTGGCGTGCCTCCTCACACTTCTTACCAGCCTGAAAAGAAAACAAAAAGCAATATAATAATTCACCATCATAGGCATGTATAATTATATTGTTTATCATCTTCATCTACAATTTTGTTTGTAGAGTTGTGAGAAACCTGTCATAACGTGGTGCTTTCAGTATTCAAATGGGCAAGTTTGAGTGTATTTGAGGTTCCTGTTTTCAGGGGGAAAAAAAAAAGGAGCGCTGACAACGTTGAGAGAATTTTGTATGAACGAGAAAGGCCAGTTTGACGGAACCTTTCTATAATAAGTAACACTCATTCCACCTATCTACTGTATCTTAACATTAGACCTTGAAAACTGAAGACAGGTTCTGAATTAAACACGAGAGTGCATGATAAAGACAGACAACAGTGCCACATTCTACTGGGAAAAGAGACATGAAGGATGAGGGAAACGGAGATTAAGAACCACAGTCTAGTCATTGTTTAGAAGTAATTGAGCCACTGTGGAAGAAAAAGAGCTTTGTCTGGGAAAGGGGGAAGGGTGTCGTCCTGGACGATTGTTTCCATGGTACCATTGGCAGTGGTCATAGTGATGACCTCTAACCTGCTCAAGGCGGTAGGACATCTCCCTCTGCATCTGCTGAAAAGTGTTCTTGGCTGCCTGGTCCTGGTGAACCAGTTTGTCCTTGGATTCTTTCAGCTCCTTCAGTAGTTCCTCCACCCTGCTCTCAAGCTGGTAGAACAAGAAGAGACAGTAATAGTTCAAAAAATCTGCTTAGGAATGTCTAGGGCAAGGCTAATCATGATAATTCCCTGAATGACGACACAAAAGGGTGGTGACAGGCAGAGTTACCCAAAGATAGACACAATTAAACACCCAGGAACAGAACTATGACTCAACATTAAAGATCGTGACTCTCACATATGCACAGTGAGAGTTCCACAATAAGCACTACTAAATCCACAATAGACACAATATATCTTCCAGCTAGTAAGTAATTTATTTTTTTAATAACCTGGTAAGGGTGGGTAAATTTATTACCTACAGCCTCTCTGTAGACCTGACCCAATCATCTGTTTGTTGGCTTTGATTTAAAGCAAACTTCTGCCTTTTTTAATTACAAAGGAAAACAACTAAACAGCTGCCAGGTTATTATTGTAGTAACATACAAAAAAAACTGCAACGTTGGACAGGTAATAAATTCATTGCTGATCCCACAGGACACGTAAAAGCTCCATTGTGCTGCACAGTCATACGGTTTTTTTTTTGCCTGGTAAATGAAGTGGCTGATATGATACAATAATCTTGAGCTAGTGTGCTAGTCCAGTCCATTAATAAAGGACACGCACAGGTACGTGAAATTGATCTACTTTGATCTATACAGTTTAAAATGTAGCACACTGTGTTTGTGCCCTCAACAAAATGTCAGCAGCGTTTCAGTTGGGAAGTGTGGCATTCTGTCCTCACATCACACCTAAAAGATAGCATTCAAATCTATTGTGCATCTTAATTTTTTACCTTATGTTTAAATCACAAAGTGACTGTGTATATTCTCATGGTGTTAATCTTATATGGCTTGGTTTCGTCGGAGTTTCCACATACCTGCGTGCGCCTGATTCGGAAAAGACTGTCATCTGACACACCTAGTGAGATCTGTTCCACCGTCAGCCAGTTTGTGTCTCGGCTGAAGTATGTGGAGCAGGAAGTGACCTGCAGTTTCAGCATCGTGGAGAGTTGCACCACCATGTAGTGTGTTATGTTTAAACATAGCTACACACCTACTGTTCTGTGAACGTCAATAAGGAGTAGGGATTTCCCACTTTTTCAGGTTTTTCAAACCTAATTCTTTCCCATACACATTTGAATAAAAAAAAATAAACCTGTTAGCCTCGACATGAAATCTACTTGTCTTCAGGACTCGGGCTTCTAAAGAATGACTCTTACTATCAAGAGCTCTATAATGGGTTTTGATCATACTGTTGGTTGTTTGCTGAGATCTTGAGCATAGTTAAGATTGCATCTCTGTCCCTTGCTTTCTCTCCAAGGAAGGAGGCAGTCAATGAGGCTTATAAGACACTGGTGAGATGATAGAGCACAGATGCCCCGTCTAAGATAAGAAGCTGTGAAGGTATAGTACACACAACAGTTTCCTGTCATTAGCGCGATACCAGATTATTGCTCTTTAGACACAGCCGGCCTCCTGGGCTACTGTTTGATTTGCGTTATGCGACAAAGGCCCCCGCTGGACTGAACTAGATTGCAATCTCACCAAACCCATAGCTGGCCTCAAAGAGGTGTACTTGCTCAGCACCAGATGCAGGCTCTTCAGTAAACAAGCACATTAATCAGTGAGGAGAGCCTGAACTTGCTATTCAGGTCTGCTATCTGAACTAGCATGAGCAGGCTTATTTCGCCAAACACAGTGGCGGTTACATTTATCAGTTGCTATTATTAGACATGTTATTGACCATGTCTCAAATAACAGTGGTCATTCTGGAAAAACAAACAGAACCAATGGCAGGCTGTATATAGAGTGGAATTGTACTGTGATTATCATCATGAACGTGCCACTTTATGTCAGAGCAAAACACTGCATACTGCCTAACTACAGCTTAATGCTGCGTGATACCAATGTACCTTCTTAATAGTGCAAAGATGATGTTTCTCAGTCTCCATCCTCCTCTTAAGCTCCTCCCTCATGTTGTCTTTCTCAGAGCAGATGCCCAGAATCAACTCCTGGTGTTTCTTATTCTCCTCCAGCAACCTGTCACACAATTAAAGCAACTGGTATTATAACAGCTTCACAAACATCTCAGTGTTTTTACCGCCTGGCACTGATTTGGTCTACACCATTTGGAAGTGTTTCAATTTGAACAAATAACCAAAAATGATTACTGTGATCAGACTCCTTAACAGGAGCCTAACACAGCTCAGTGCTGGACTGGCTCCAGTTTCTAGGCAAAGCAGGTGTTCGTATGAAAATGAGGAAAGTTAAACCACAAGGGAATGTATTCACATACAGCGCAAGCATAGCAGGCAACAAGACATGTTAATTCTATAATGACAGAGCACCTGCAGGGTTTGGCAAATTCCACGTAGGGTTGCAACAATAAAACAACAAACCTTATAGAATAAAAATAGTTTTAATAGAACATGTTAATTAATAGGGCTGTTATGAAGTCATTTAAATCAATTAATTTATAAGTAGTTGATAAACGCTTCAGTGTTTACTTTTCTTAAGAAACACAAAAATACATACATAAACATGTTATATATAATATATAAATACATGCTATGTGTTAAGTCATCAAGTCGCCTGCTTTTGGTTCACGTATACAGTCCTGGGAGCCGCTCCCGACAACAGATGTCTCCCTGATTCCAGGCACTAAAAACAAAGATTTCGAGTCATTTCCACACACCGGAAATTATTCGCCTTGCTCAAACACAACAAAATTAATTTAGCATCTGAGTGAATATTGGCTTTTATTTTCAATTTGAGTGAATTAAGCATGGCGTAGTAAAGCCCTCTCACAGCACTGAAAAGGTCCTTTGGCCTCACTAAAATAAAGTTGGCAAAAAAAAAAAAAAAAGTGTCTAGAGCCAGTACAAAATGTACAGAATAATAAGACCATGTGTCTGGTTTGACAAGTGATCAACATATATATATTTGCTAATATTCACATGCCATGACAGAATGTCTGATGAATGTAACTACAATACAGTTGTGCTTGAAAGTTTGTGAACCCTTTAGAATTTTCTATATTTCTTCATAAATATGACCTAAAACATCATCAGATTTTTACGCCAGTCAAACAAATGAGACGAAAATATTATACCTGGTCTTTTATTTATTGAGGAAAATGATCGAATATTACATATTTGTGAGTGGCAAAAGTATGTGAACCTCTAGGATTAGCAGT
>JAQQZR010000006.1:9903026-9947489 GCA_030068235.1 Notoglanidium macrostoma | reverse complement strand
TAAATAAATGACCAAGTATAATATTTTCATCTCATTTGTTTGACTGGGTTCACTTTATCTACTTTTAGGACTTGTGTAAAAATATTATGATGTTTTAGGTCATACGTATGCAGAAATATAGAAAATTCTAAAGGGTTCACAAACTTTCAAGCACAACTGTACAGTATAATACAATACAATGTAATGTTGCATAGTAATTACTGAGCCGTTATTTAATTAATTAATCATTAGGCTCCATAAACAGTAAAGATCCAAAGCGCTGTATATGAACGCAATATCTGGTATTAATAAGATAAGGTCCACCAAGTCCAAGTATTACCAGTGGGGTAGGACAAAAAATAAAGAATGAATAAATCAAACAAATAAATAAAACTTGCATTAGTGGCGTCAAAGCACCACTAGACAAAAAAATTATTAGCCAGATTTAGAATATATTAAAACAAATCTATAACAAAAATAATCAACCATTTTCAAAAATAAATACTTATCAAAAATATGATCTCTTAGAAGTAGAACAATGTTTCTCAGTGAATACTGCATTTGGCTGTTATTTGGCATGTGTATGTCTGATTTAGTTAAAAAGCTAAGCAGTTCAGGAAATCCAAATGAACATAGCATACACTTTTTATTCTATATAAAAGAGCAATTACCACCACACTGGCTTTAACAAAATGATTTAAGATATTTCAGCTCTGGAGCAAACCACAATTTATTTTATTCCATGAGCACTAACCTGAAATCTTCGGTTCCCAGTAAATGTACTGCGTGTGTGCTTTTTAACATAACGAAGCCATATACGATATATACAACAAAAGATACATCACAACTGCAATATATTATAATATGTCTCCCATATGATCTCATACACAGAAAATATACAGCTGATGAAATAACATCACATGTAAATTATGCATGGCTTATCAGATAAGCCTGAGAGTGGGAAGAGGAGGGAAAAGGAGTCTGACTGTACAAATCAGGAATATCAGGAATGCTAATCTAATCTAACCTGTAGCTGAGAAACAACTGTTTTGTTGCTTGGCAATACCTTTGTCAGAGGCTGATCCCAGCATACTTGGGCAGACTGATACTACACTGTCCATCATCCGATCATCAGAACAAAGACTTATTACACAAACTTTGGTTAGGCTACCTAAAGCATGGGTTTTCTGAAACAAAGCTGTGACTAGATCACTTGAGATATTAGAGGAGTGATCCTTAAGCCCCTGACACATTTGTCCTCTAAACCAAATCCTACAGATGGTGTCTTTTTTTATATTAAACCAAAATTAGCTACTTTATAATGTGTGATGATAATATTGGGGCCAAAATTTCAAAATTTCACTGATATTGTATCAAAACTCTACCAGTTCTTGAAAATGAAACCGAACTTTCCGTTCCAGAAATTTCAGGACTGTGCGAAACCCTTTGTTAGACAAACACAGACATATTTTAAACCCTGGTGAGGCAATTTTCACCAAATTACATTTTTCCATTATGACCCACAGTGACACTGCTTCCTCTCTTTGCAGCACCATGTTAACCCAGTACACAGTAGAATATGTATAATAATAAAAAACAAAAATTCTAAATACTCAGTACCTTTTGATGGCCTTTTCCTGCTGCGAGTACTTGTACTGGACGCACTTCTCGAACACAACCATGGAGCTCTGGTCCTTGGGCAGACCGTTGGGAGGGCTCGCTCTGCTGCTGCCATGCTCCCGTACCGGACAGCTCAGCAGCTCCGACTCCAGCTCATCCAGCAGAGATTCCTGAGACACCGAGCGTTGGATCTCAGACATTAGCTTCCTGCTGCAGTCTGTATCATATAAGTTAGCACTGGACATGGTGTTTGAGTGATTAGCCTCGTTCTGTGGCGGTACTGCTGAATCAGAGATGGTCACTTTGCCAGTTTGACTACTTAGACCTTGGAGTTTGGCAGCTTCCCCTGATTGACTTACTGCATGTGAAGGTGTATTGTTTGAGTCACAAGCTTCTCTTGCATCATCTGAAACACAAGAAGGGGCCACTTTTTGATCCTCAGGATGACTGGAAGGAAGCAAAACCTGTACTGCCCCATCCAGAACAGCAGGCACCGGCTCTACAAGTCCATTAGGAAGAGCTGGAGGAGTCCTGGCATCATCTATGGAGGAGGTTCCACTGTCACAGCTGCTGTTGCCGTCCCCAAGTCCATCCTCTGTAGTCGCTCTTTCTTGGTCTGATGTGGAAAGGTCCAGCTTCAGATCCACCCTCTCAGCACCATCAGACTGAATGCTGTCCAAGACACTGTCCTGTTCAGCTTCAACATCCTCCTCCACACCTTTCAGCTCCTGTCCAGTCCCATCTCTGATGACCTGTGATGGCCCTGGACATGCTGAGCAGCCGTCTGCGCTATGAGGAGGATCGGGAGTAGGGTGCTGCTCTCCCTGATGGTCACACTGCTCCATCCTCTCCTAAAACTCCTAAAAGGGGCAAGCAATTATTACCTTGCACAGATCAGCACTACTATTCGGCTACTTCGTTAATGATAAACAGCATTACATTACAACAGTTCTTTCATTGGTCACAAAAGTTGTTGCGAAAGGTCACAGTAATGCAGAACTCTTTTTCATTATCATACTTCCTTTCTGCAAAGGGGACAGTGAGAACAGGAAAGTCACTTCCTCCTCGTTCAGAGGCTCTGGCACCATCCTCTACACACCAAAAGAATGGAAACTCTTTCCCTGTTACGCACACACAGCTTGAGTAAACTTGAGCTGGTATTCATCACACTGGATTTCATTCAGTGACGTACTGATATTGTAATTGTTCTCTTATGAACTTGACTGATACTGCTACAGATGCCAATCCCATTAGAGGACAATCAAGACCTTTCTCTGAATACAGCACTCCCAGAAAGTAGGTGTGCGGGCAAAGTTCAAAAGAGATGAACTTTGGACAGTGCTTCAAATTAAGATATAGCATATTGTAAAGTGACTTAAGATCATGGGTCTGTCTGGTCCTCTTGGGAAAGATTTACTACAGTGTATTATGCATAAGTGTTACGATCTAGACAATTAGTTTAAAATAAGACAAAAGTTATTATGACTGTGCACTAATTCTCACCTGATTTTCCAGCTAATATGCAAACTACACAGATAGGCTCCAGGTTCCCAGCCCTGGTCCTGGAGTACCCCCTGTCCTGTATGTTATACTGATTTCCCTACATATAGTCATTTTGGCAAAACAGGATCAAATGATTAAACAGCTGGAATCAGGTGTACTATTGGCTAGTTGGACTGAAAACATGAAACCACCTCAGAGGTTTTGAGGATAAGATTAGAGATCCCGGTTCTAGATCAAAGAGTCAACATAGAACAAATTTTCTATTTCCAACAATGAGTCAAATAAACTAAAAGAACAGTTGGCGGTTACGTATCAGCTATTAATCAAGCTCTTTGGAGAACTGTAATTGGAATGATGATAATCATGTTGCTAAGCTGCTGATGTTATAGATGAATAAAACAACAGTATTATAGAGACAATGACTTTAGGATCTTCACTCATGTTAGAAGTGAACTTGGGCTTCACTAACTCTTGTATGATCCTGTTATGTAACGTGCTGTAAACCTGAAGAAAGTGGGTTACTGAAATGGCAAAGTTTCTCTCCTCAAATTCACTCAACACAAAAGAACCAAAAGTGAATGAACTGGAAATATCTCACGATTAGAAGTGCTCATATCTTTGTTTGCATCAGCTATATGCATCATTGCTAGCTGTATGAATCCAAGACCTTCTCAATGGGCTAAGAAAGTGGGTCTGATCCCAAGATCTCAAAAGAACAAGAAACACAAGGACTTGTGGTTTTGAAACGGATATTATGATGGATGTAGCCACAGCTAAGCTACCTGTCAACTGCATCCATAATCAGTGACTTCTTGTAAATAAACAGATGGACATGTCTGAAGAAGGTGGCCAAAGCCTGCTATAGATAAAGCTTAAGCTTTCTTCGTTAAAACACGAGAGATCGTAACATCTATGTTCAGATCTATGTTGCCAGAACATTATATTTATTCACCTAAACTAGCCGTCAGAAATCAGGAGTTAACATTAGCTCTGCTAGAAGACACCTGATTAGCCCGCTAGCTCGCTAGCTAACGCAGCTGCCGGTGAACTGCGGTGTGTCTAAAGCAAAGGTTCACCCGAGAATTATCTCAAATGTGACATTTAACTCACCCCTTATGTTAGGTCCATTCGGTATAAGTGTTATAAAGGTAGTCACAACACAGCGTGTCCACCGTCCTTATGTTAGCTCCTGTTGAGGTGACACATCAACAAATATGGCCACCGCACTCAAACGACTGTACAGCAGGAACGGAAAGAGCAGTGACTGCGCATGCGCAGCAAAAGCAGTTTTGCTTTTTATCGTCTTTGAAATAGAAAGTGAAATTCATGCAAGATAAATAGTGGGATTCAATGGGATCTGTACTAACTTGCATTGGATGGGATACGAGAAAACATATGTATTTGATTTCTCCCGTATTTTATTAATGTTTTATACTAGGTAATGGATGTTCCTTGAGCTGTGCTTAAAGTATTTAAACACAATCGGACAAGTGGACAACGATATATGGGGTATAATTCACAAACACCGTCAAAGTAGGAATAAATACTCCTGCTCTGATGGTGTTCGTGAATACCATATATTTTTATTATAATATTCCAAGCGGGAGGTTTGACTTGTGAAATGAGTACTGAAAAAACAACACATAGACCGCTTTTACACTTGATTTATTTTGCCATGAAATGAACAAGCAAGGCCAATTCCCAGATAGTTCAGTTAATTCAGCTGCTCACTGACACATGCAATCTGTAGAGGAAGGATATGATATTTCAGCATGTATTTTCTAGTTAAACTACTCCCTCTTATGGAGGCAGTAAAAGGTTTGGCAATGAAAAGACTGAAAAGGAAAAGATTCAGTCATCTATAGGACATTTTAACAGCTAAAGTTATGACATCTTATATCCAGCTGTCAGATCATTTGGCCTAGGCTGTATGTAATTTTCTACTTTACATCCTCATTAAGGTAAACCCACAAAACTTACCACAATTTCTGAAAAAATATGATAAGATTATTTTATCCACGCTTAAACTCTCATAAAGTCATCAAGCAGGCAGAAATGACAATAACACACACCCCATATGTTAACATTCATTCAAAATTTCTTGAATAAAAAGTAATATTAGGTGAGGACGCTGCTAAGTCACCCTGCTTGTCCTGTGGCGATTCAGCGAACACGCTATAATCCTGCAGTCAGGTGAACTGGTCCATAAACATGATTCACACTTAAGTGTCCCTACTTGATAGCACTTGACCAACTCTTATCTAAATAGCATCGAGTGCACTTGAGGAAGCAGCTTAATTGAAAATGAGTAACGGCCTTCTGTTGCGAAACGGTGTCGCGAGCGCGCCTGTTAATTGCGCATGCGCATTGGCCATTGGTAACTTTTGTTAAACTGGTCGTGGCCACGTGCGGAAACGTTGAAATTATACGTGAGGATTTAATAGAATAAATTTACTGATTTATTTGTGATAAACCTAATTCGTCGATATTTAGAACTGCAACATTAACGAGGGAGAGGTCATTTAATGTGTTATAGTGTCAAAATGCTATTTGACGTGTAATTGTCGTCGTTTTAGTCTTGTTTTCTTTCTCAACAGGCAAAAGAAAACTACGGCTAAACTTTATTTCTCAAGCTAGGTACCAGGTACGGCAGTGTTAATGCTAATAGTTAAGTTTCATTTCTATACAATATTTGTGTTTGGGCACATTTTAAAGCATTTGAGTTGAAAACTGAGGTGTTGAAGTATGTTTGAGGTAATATTGGAGTTGCTTGCTGGCTGTAACGAGCGGATTTAGGAAGCTAGATGATGCTAATATATCCGTCTTCACTTTAGCTAAATTAAGCTCATGTAACTTATATACACATGGCTAAGACCGGAAGAACAGCTTTCCGTCTGTCAGCTGAAATATTAGTTGGCTATACAAACTATATAATATGTTGGAATACAAACACAAAGTACTTGTATGAGGTGTTTCTTGTTTAGCACACAGTGATTCAGTTCTTTCTGAACAGTTTGATGATTCGACTCCCATCCGTCAATACAAAGGCAATGCAATAGACTCGCTCAGAGAATGCCTTAGCTTGATGTGAAATACAGCTTTTTGGAAAGTATTTTTGTATGAAAATTTTCACCATATTTCTGCAAGTGTAAAGTTAGATTTTGCTTTACATATCATTAAAATTTGTATTGTACTTTCCAGTTTATCATTTAATGAGATGTTTGAGTTATTTGGATATCTCTTCATTTTGGAGCAGAAAACAAACAATGGTGGTTGCCAGTTACTAATGTTTAAATGGTTCTTTACAGAGTAGTGAGGAATGTACAGGATGAACCGTGCCTTTTCACCATCGCTGGTTAGGCCGACCCTGCCGTTGAGAAGACCTGCATCAAGTCCAGGTTTAGTGACCCCAAGTAACCTGACTCCTGTAATTAACATCCAGGGCATCTGCTTGCCACAAGAAGGCTCTGTGTTGACTGGCAGCTCAGATGGTATATTGAATACCGTATCGAAATTTGTATGGTGCTCCCTCTGATATCCTGCTTAAAAGTGTAATAACATTTATGTAATTTTAATTTAGCTCTCAAAGCTGAAGGTAGCAGAAACGAGAAAGGATGGATGCCTTTGAGAGACTGCAGTGCTGTGTGTATCTGGTCTTTTTATAAATATATATATACACACACACACACAGTGCAATTTTTCTTAAAACACCGAACAACTGTTTATCTATAATTTATGAGGCCCTTTGCTTTTCACAGAGAACTGGACCCATGTCTCCTCCAGTGACGGTGAACCTGTGTAATTACTGCAGTAAGCAAGGTGGAGGCTTTTGTTTAAATCTACGCATATTTCTTTCTGGTTTGAAATGAAATTTAAAATACTGTGCTATTATGGGGTGTATATGTCTATTGTTGTGCTGATGTGTTTGATCCTAGGTAATTTTAAGTGCACAAACTGCAGAAAGATTTGCTACTGCTCGGTAGCTTGTCAGACAGAAGACTGGAAGGCCCATCGCCACATCTGTAACCTAAGTTCTCCAGAAAATTGTGCAAGGTGCGAGTTAGAATATACCATTGTGGGTTTGATGTTTATCTGTATTTAATTCTGTATATAATTATATTGTTTTATGTTTTCAATCAGTGATAAACCAAAGGATTCCCTGATCCTATCTTGTGGAGATGGAGCTAGTGTTTCAGAATACAAAGTATAATTTCTTTTGAATTCTTACTGCATGGCTGTGTTAAGAACATAAACTTGGATATCTGATTGCATGGATTTATTTATTTATTTATTTATTTTTTTTGGGTTCGCCAGGTGAACAGTCATGAGGTTGAACCAAAGAGAGTTTACCTGCGAGATTTACGCAAGAACAACCTCTCCAAAGGAGACGAAATTCAAGTACGTTCTTAATTTATTCTTCTGCATCCTCCTGTGCTTTTTCGTTTCTGATCAAGTCTGTCTGCTTTCAGGCATGTGTGGAGGAAATGAGGACTCCTGGGAAGTTCTTCATCCACATCCAGTCTATGGACAGGTCGGAGACCTTAAAGAACATCACTCTAGATCTACAGAAGACCTACGGTGGTTCGCGTGCATCCGTGTACAAGCCTGACATTGGGGAAATCTGTGCTGTGAAATTCTCCATTGATCAGGTTAATCATATTGTTGAGTTGTTAATAGTTTATATCAATAGAGATGGTTAGAATGAGTGTAAGTGTTTTGATACTTAAAAAATGTCTGTAGATGGATTTCATCTAAAAACCCACCTTACTAAAATATATTTGATTTGATCAATTTTAGAAATGTAGCTGAATCAGATTATTTAAACCCATATTTTGGTAATATAGGAGATGATTGTGTAACTGTGCTAATGAAGGACTATATTTGGTCCATTGTGGGTCTTAATAGTATTAGCATGGCCTCTTATATTTACAGAGAGTTATTGGTTTCGTCTCATTTCAGAATTGGTATCGAGGTGAAATTGTGTCTGTTAATTTGGATCAACTCACTGCCAAAGTGCTCTACATAGATTTTGGAAATGAAGAGGATGTCAAATTTGACCGGATACGTGCCCTGTCAGCAAATATTGATGCTGCACCACCATGTGTAGGGTTTTCTGTCTGTTTGGTAGCTTAGGTTTTTTTTTTATTGTATGATAACGGTCATTGTACCAGCTGTTATAATGGCTAATAAGTTTTGTTTTATGAACTTAATTTTGCAGGTGCTACAGTGTTGTATTGCTGAAGTAACTTCAATCACAAGCAGTTGGACAGGTGAATGTTGTATTGCATTGAGGCAGCTGGTTGCTGGAAAGAGCCTGATTTTCACTGTAGTGGATGTCCTGAACAATAGTACTGTGTTTGCTGTAGATGCGCCTCTGCCCACACTTGGTAAAGCAATTTTACATGTGAAAATGGAATATATTGGTAGTTTATTCTCAAATATAAGCATATGAGTTTAATACTCTATCAGCTAATTATGTACATAAAGGGCAGAATTTATAATCATGAGTTATAATTTGTCTACAGGTAAGAATCTCAGTGCCTTCCTAATTGACCGTGGCTATGCAATCAAAGCGAACACCTCCACAAAGTCACAGGTCAAGCAAGATATCAGTGAGTTATTTGTACACATCCATGATGTAAGTGTTTGGTTCCTTTATTTATTCTTTCATTCAGTGCCATTTTGTTATTTTTTTTAAGGTTCTTTAATGACTGCATCATTTGAAAATTTCAAGCGTTTGTCTGATGGGAAAAATGAGAACACTGCGGCTCAGCCACCAGAGCCCTTGACCCAAGGAATGGGAGACATCTTCACAGCTATAGTTACCCATCTTCAGTCCCCTTCAGAGATCATCTGTCAAAAGCTAGAAAATGCCAGTAAGAAAACTATCCCAGTTTAAGCAGTTGGAGGCAGATGAAGCAGTGAGAGCCTTAAATAGATAAGACCGCTTTGATGAACTGCAAAAGTAACGATAATGTTTAGAGGGTAATTTAGGGAATGACATCATGAGTAGGTGTCGAGTTGGTTGTCCTCATGATTTTCCTGTGTAGGTGTTATTCAACAGTTACAAAAGAAATTGAGAGAACACTGTACCAAGACTCAGGTCACGGAGAACTTCCGACCTGCTCCTGGAACGATCTGCTGTTCTCGTTTCTCAGGTGAAGCTAAAGCACCAGATCGGTCTGTGTTTCTTATTTAGTTATAAAGGACATTTAAGGTTATTGCAACATTGTCCTGATTGTTAGTGTTCATTGATATACATTTTATTCTTTTTTATGTTCCTTTAAAGAGGACAATCAGTGGTATAGGGCCAAAGTGCTGGCATATTCTTCTGCGGACCGAGTATGCGTGGGTTACATAGACTTCGGGAACTCGGAAGAGGTGTTGCTGAATCAGTTGCGTCCCATCAGTATGACTATGTTATCTTTGGCTACTCAGGCAATTCCATGTGCCCTGGCAGGTAAAGAAACTGTTGGGACTTTCTGGAAGTAGTACTTTTAATTTGAACCAGGAAAAACTGTTTTATAGAAATTACCAGCTTTCCACAGAGCTATAATCTGTAGCTTGGCATGATGCAAGTTCATTTTGAACTTACTTTTCATTGATAATGAATTATGTCCTGTATTTTTTTTTTTTTTTCCCCTTTGTTTCCAGGTATTAAGCCCACTTCAGATGTATGGTCAGAGGAGATCATAGTAATGCTGAAACAGTTGGTCTGTAACCGCTTCATCCGTGTGGAGATTCTTGGAGAGCGAGATGGAACAGCTGTGGTCTCGATGGTTGATGAGTCCACTGATCCTCAGATTAATGTAGCTGAGCTGCTGGTCGCTACAGGCCATGCTGCTGTAGGAAATATGGAAACTAATAAAGAGGAAGCAGTTGAAAGTTTAAAGAATATAAGTTCCTGTCTTAATCAAGGTACATTATATCTCTGCACATAGACAGTATTGTGTGATTGTAATCCCAATATTTGTAATGGTGATAAAACACTCATTTTTGACACAATATACTGTGACACCAAATCCTAGTTTGTACAGCAAGAGAAGTTGCTCCCTGGTTGGTTATGTGCATGCAGTGACCTATTGGAGGGAACACAAGCTGTTAACTAATAAATGAGCTAGATTTTGCAGCTTGAGATCTCAAATTGTAGGTAAATGTCCTCCATGAGTTCACCAACATGAACACAATGTGGGTACGTGTTATATCAGTTGCTTTGTATAGTCTGAAAACATGTTTCCGATGCTTTCTAATTAGGTCTGGAATGTAAGTAGATAAATAAATCAGAACGCTACTTGGTGCAGATTTAGAATTTTTCCTATAAAATATAAATTGCTTAACTTTAAAAAGGTCATTTTTATACCAAGACTGTTATTTTAAAAAGTCAATTGTTTTGCTAGCAATTTTTTAACATGTATTTTTAAAAATAAATCGTAACGGTAGTGTCATGATGAAGGGTAGGCAGTTAGGATGTATAAAAATATTGGCACTTCTCGACGGCATTGTGATGTTGCACCGCCTCATTCACTGTTTTTCTTCTCCTGGCAGGTGGTCCTGTAGACAAATTGTGGTCTTGTGCAGAACTTCCTGTTGATGGCCAGAAGGTGGTGCTAGTGGTCAGTGTACTGGAAAATCCTGGACAATTCTACTGCTATAATTACAGTGCAGAGGGTATGGTTCTGTCTGTATGCTGTTTTGATAAGCAGTGTTGTGATGTTGTCGTATGAATATTCTTACTTGTGTATTTGACAGGCATGCAGACTCTGGCAGAGTTGCCCACTGCCCTGATGAAACACTGTGAGGATGATGGGACTCCTTTCAACCCTGCTGTTGGAGAACCCTGTTGTGCACTCTTCAGTGGTCAGATGCATGCCTCTATTTGTGATCTAATACAGTATTTGTATTTTAATTTTTCTTAACATCCCTAACAAGTAAAACATTATTATTATTATTATTATTATTGGCGTGCCAGAATTCCATAAGAACATGTAAATTTTTAACTTTTTGTTTGTTTACCCTTTTCTGTGTATCCCTTAGATGGGAGCTGGAATAGGGGCATTGTGCAGAGTCATGAGGAAGATGGAAATGTACAAGTGTATTTTGTAGATTATGGGAATACTTGTAAAGTACAGGCATCCCATCTAAGAGCCATCAAACCTAGCCTCCTCAAATACCCTTTCCAGGCTATATGTTGTTGTCTTGCAGGTATATTGTGTGTGTGTGTGTGTTTGTATTTGCATTATTAAGTATATGTGTGGCACATCTATTGTACCAACCCCCCAAAAAATCTTAAGTGTTACATGGAAGATTTGTGCATTGCTTAGTTAATAAATTGGCCTTGTTCTGCCAAACCCCACTTCCTCCAGGACTTGAGCCAGTAGGGGCAGAGTGGAGTAAAGATGCAGTGCAGAAGTTCCAGACTCTGTGTGCAGGGAAGCAGCTTATTGGCAGAGTGCTGTCTGTCACTGAGAAGGGTTATGGAGTAGAGCTGGAGTGTAGCGGCCGCAACATTGCTGATGTACTCATTGCAGAACAGCTTGCCAAACCTTCAGGACAGGAGAACAAGCTTGATTCACAAGCAGCCACATTCACTGAACCAGCAGAAGCATCTCCTGCACCAGTGCCTACTGAGGATCATTTGTACTCTGAGCAGCCAGCTAAAACCACTGGACAAACACCCGCTGCATCACAGTTCAGCACATCAAGTAAATGCATGTTGCACTCTGTATTTATTATCTGAATTTCTTCAGTCAAATGATATAAAGTTCATAAAAAATTTTTGTTAGCAGCTGTAGTTCTTTCCTTACTAATAATTTACTATAAAGTTCTGTGTTTAAAATTATTGGTTGTAATAAGGTGTTCTGCTACATAGCTGCTTCATTTCCTCTGGACTGGGACTCAGTGGAGTTACCTCGCAACAAGACTTTCCAGCTTCAGGTGGCAGCAGTGACCAGCCCAAGTCTCTTCTATGTGATGAATCCTGGAGAGGGTGTGGACTTTTCTGCTAACATTTAATACAAATATAATTATTATTTAATAATGGAGTGTATCAATATCAAGGTTTAGAATTGGACAGTCGGGCACTTTCGCTTTTCTCTTTTTATCCGAGACAAAACTAGCTACTTTGTCATGCTTTATATCAAGAATAGGTTTTGCTTGTCCAAACAGCCTGAAGTTGGCCTTTGTTTGTGCTCACGATGCAGTGTTGAATTTGGTATAAATTATCATAACTGATCTGATTGTTTATTTTTATTTTTTATCTAGGGTCATGGTACTTTTAATGCTGGAGTGTTTTTATTACATGTGTCTAATACAGTGAACATGGAGAAGTTGCAGTGTGTTATGACGGATGTGACGAGGTATTGCAGCAGGCAGACCCTGCCCAACGAAAGCATGCCTTTACCAGGAGCAGCCTGCTGTGCTCAGTTCAAAGGTCACACACACTGATGCATCAATCATTACATTAAACAGTGTCATGCCAAAAAGAACCTATTAACAGAAATTTCAATAACTAAAGAATAAGAAAGACTTCCAATAACTAAATGCAACTATAGCACACAGAATAACTGTATCCCATTGCTTTAAATGATAATGTTTGCTAAAATGTTTCCACTAAGCATTGAAGTAACTTTTTTTTCGTAATCATGGGTAAAGTTGTCTGAAATGAACCAGATTTTTTTTTTAATGTAATAAAAAAAAAAAAAATGTAATATAAACACCCGGTGACCCTCAATAATTCCATGTGTGTCTCAAAATAATTACAGTTTTCAGTGTGCACGTTTGCTCTTAAATCTGTGGAGGGAAGAGTGTTTGCAAGAATTCCATTGTAGTGCTAAATCTCAGATTTAAGTTTGTCTATTTGCTATTGGCTAACTACACAGAAGTGTGACCTTAAAGCTATCTTGAGGACACTACCAAAATATTTTAATTAGCTTTGAATGTATTGTATAGCTCGATTAAAGGGTACTGAAGTAAATGATCTCCTTAAATGTCTTTTTATTCAGGTGACACAAATTGGTACAGAGCTGTTGTATTGGAAGCTACGAGCACATACGTAAGAGTGATGTATGCAGATTATGGGAACACCGAGAGGGTTCCTATCTCCAGCCTCCTGCCCATCCCGAAAGCACTTCTGCAGCACCCATTTCAAATAGCTAGATGTGCTCTTTCAGGTGGGAAAGCCGGTTTTTTTTTTTGTTTTCTTTTCTTCTTTTTTTACACAGTCAGGGCCCACTCTTGCAGTCCATAATGCCATTGCCAACTGCCACAATGTCAGTTACTTGTAAACTTCTTTTTCCAGGTAAAGAACACTTCCCAACTGTATGGCATCCTGAGGTCCTGGAGCTTTTTTGTATGAAGCTGGATGGCAAAGTACTTGCATCTGTAGATAATTTTGATGGCACCTTTAACCTGCTAAATGTTATGGAGTATGCTGCCCAAGGAGACAGCAACATCAACTCCATTATTTTAGGAGCACTGAAGAAATCTGGCAAGTCTAGTACAAAAACACTGGACCAGGACACACAGGCACAGGGACATGAGCAGAAACAGGCTGGTAGCGCATCGTCTGACTCAGCTGATGGTGTATCTGCAGACACTGCAAAGCCCAAACCTCAAAGTCATGAAAACGGTACGTGTCTGGTAGTCACACTAATTTTGTGAAGAGTGTTTAGTGCTGAATCCGTATTATTTGGCCTCCCATTCATGCAGTGCACACCATAGAGCATCATTCAACACAGTGAGTGAGAAAGAAGTCCTGTTTCTTTGAAAATTCACAAACCGCTCCTTCCTCGAGCCAACTATCATGATTTCTGTAGTGTAGCAGTTTCTCAACTGGGTAACTATACAAATTACACACCAAGGATTGATCGGCAAACTTCTCACCATATCAGAGCACAAATAAATGTAAAACATGTTCAGGAATCACTTCTAAATCAATTTTCCTGATTATAGTATCCCTTGGTTTGTTTACTCTTTCTTGCTCTTGCTCGTTCTCTCGGTTGATTAGCTGCCAGCTCTTGTCTATCGCAGCATTGTTGGACTTATTTCGAGATGTCTTTTGACACTTTATTCTGCCAACGAATTGGCTTCACTATGCTGTTTAATACCCAAGATGGATTAGCTGATCATATTGTGGTGGTTAAGCAATAAAAAATTCTTAAGTTGTAATAAAATAAGGTGAGTTTATTACAAGATCTAAGAAGATGAATAAAAATGGATAAACATTCTCTCTTTTCCCTAAACTTTTGCCCTAAGCTGCTGTTTAACTAGACAGCCTTGTCATCACACAGAGAAGTACAATTATGTATTTTCTTTGTGTGATTTCAGAAAATATGAAGACAACTATGACCAGCATTGAAAAGGAGGACCCACAGACTCCTTCAAATTCATTGCTTACTAGTAATGGTGGATATCAGTGACAGCTCAGTTTCCAACTTAATGTGGTAGATTGTTGGTTTAGGATGTTTGTTGAAATGGGTGTGAAAGTGATTGGTTTCTACTGCATCTGAAAATGTTGCTTAACTTGCAATCCTCATGCTATTGGTTTATTTTAGCAGGTCCTGCTTCGTGCTGTTGTGGGTCCCTTGAACGAAAGGTGAAAACTGTTTCCTCTTTGAGATCCATGCGTTTTTACTGTCTATTCATGTTTTTGTGTTTGTTTAACGAACCGCCTTCAAAAACCTTAAAATTGACTCCTTTCCTTATAATTTTCCCCCAGATTGCCCACATGGAAGAGTTGCTCCTTCTGCTTGTCGAGCAACTGGGTGGAAGACAAAAGTAATTCATGTAAAATGTTCCAGTGTTTCTAAACAGTTTAAGCCGTTTATAATTTGTTCAAAGCAAAAGTTGTTTACTATTTCAGAGTTCTTGGTGCGCTACTGTAGATAAGATACAGTATTTGCATGCATTTATTTCTCTTGCTCTTTTTACTCTAATTTGCTTAATCATAAGCATTTTCATTCCTGAAACATTTGTTCACAAATCTTGATTTGTGCTTTTAGTTAGTTTTAATAAAGTTATTTGCATTATATGGGTGTGTTTGCTCATTTCTTCTGCATAAAATGTACGAAGCCAAGATTTAGTTAATTATAATTAAATATTTTATAAAGCTCATTCATTAGCGCCCAGTTTGTGGAGGATACGTGTGTGCAGTACATCATTATCCCAACACTGATCTCTTCATCACTAATATTTTGTCAGGTTGCATGAGCAACCTCGAACAAGTTTTTGTGTTTGCTAAGAGAATGGAGCTAATGGGGGCGTTCAGCAGTTGTAATGATATACGCGTCTCAAGAAACTCTGGTGTAAAAGGCCACTAAGTCTCATCGAGCGGTTACCAAAATGTTTGTGTGTTCTACATGTGGCAGCGCGGTTAGTGCTGAATTGGGGGTCTTATTTTCGACTCCCATGTTGTGTGTGCGCGCGCGCGTGTGTGTGGCGCGCGCGCGCTGGTCCTGGGATGAGCTCTGAGAACAACACAAAGCGCGAGCGATTGAGGCCAGACTAGGACACGAACAGAAGTGCTTATACCAGGTAAGCGCTCGCTCTTATGCTCTAGTCTCAGTTTTCGACAGCATAATGTTTTAATCGCTTCTAAATTAGTTCATGTAGCGATATTTGGATGCGCCTGAGATTGAGTTGCAACCTGTTCGAGATTTACCAAAGGTGTAAATGAATTCATTTTCAAACCAATCATTAGTCTTTTTCTTAACTTGGAAGTACACCGGAGTTTTATGACTATAAGATGAGTGTAAGTGTAACTGCCACCTGAAGCCCAGTGATCAGTCCTGAACGCTAAACTTGTATAGTTCCTGAAGTGACAGTTATCTGATTTCACAGCCTATAACCTGAAGCCGGTGTTTACAGATGGTTAGAGGTGTCTCTGAGTTTGTGTAGTCATACAGGCTCTTTTTGCGCAGGCTCCTTTATAATGAGTGAGTTTGAATGTCACTAATCTGCCCCATCCTTCATGCATCTAAGCTTCACATCAACTAAACACTTCTGGTTCATCATTCTTCTCTCTACATCAGGTCTCAGTTAGTAATGTGGATTACTCTTATGAAGAGTTTTGAGGTTCCTTCTCTTCTTAATTTAGCTGGGAATTCAAAGAGAGAGGTTCAAAATGAATGAGTGAGAATTTGTTCCCAGTACTCAGGTTTGTGATTACTGGGTCAGAGGAGCTTTCTAGAACTTTCTGTCCGGATTATTCTCTCTAAAAGCAACCTGCGTTCAGTGTCGATGATGCCGATGATGATATAATTAATTATGGCACCACAGTGACACCTTACAGCTCCAGGGTCCCCGGTTTCCTCCCTATTCCTTTCAGTGTATCTTCTCCCTGAGTTTTCTCAGGGTTCTCTAGTTTTCTCTTACAGTTCAATAACAAATTTCAAAGCCAGTAGGCTGATTGTCTAAAATATATTAAAAAAAATAAAAAATTGCCCCTGGGTGTGAATGAGTAAGAATGTGTGTCCATGGTGCCCTCTGTTAGTCTGGTGTTTTATCTGGGTGAGTTCTCCGGCCTTGTGCTGATTGTTTCTGGGATCTCCTGGTGCACTGTGATCCTGACCAGGATAGTGGTAACTGATAATGGTAATGATTAATATTACTGTTGTAGGAGGATTTTGCAGCAAGCTACTACATGGCTTAATTGTGAAGATTGCTTTTCGTTGGATAGAATATTCAGAAACCTGGACAGATTTTTTTTTTTGCAATAATATTTTATTGATCTCCAGCCAATGTATTTGCATAAAGTGCTAGTACTAGGACCTAAACTTCCATCTTGCTCATGCCTGTTATATTATACATATCTTTAAGCCACAACATTATAACTTCTACACTTCTCCATCTCTGATTTGTGATATGATTGAGGTGTTCTATGGTCATTCTGACTTTCATCTGGTTGTCAGTAGAGAATCAGTAATTCTCTTAAATACCATTGATGTACCTTTCTTCACTATCCAGCATATAATCACATGAAACCTACATTTAGGGGAAAAGCCTAGCTTTACATAGGAATGTAAGAAATTTGTGGAAAACAGCTTCCGATCTAGACACACACAGACATATCTTTGTCTCTCGTTCTTGCACCAACACAGTCCCCACTTGTCACAATGTGAATTTGATGGCTAACATGATATAGCTTCATCTAGCTTTCACAGAGGTGGTCCTGTGCTTAGATGCTTATCAGTCATACAGCCCACAATCTGTATGACATTGGCCACAATGCTTCTCATTTACAGCTATTCATTAATATGGAGGAAATACTGTATGTCTTTGCTTATCAACCATAAGTGTTTATTTCCCTTCTGCAACTGAAACCTGTATCCTTCAGACCTTTCACAGAGATCTCCAGTTTCCACTTCGCTGTAGTAATTTGTTTCATGGATATAGTTCCTGCTCTTTATGGTCTTTTCTTATTTACAGAATTCTCAAATCAAGTCAATTAGGTTTTATTGCCATCCTCTGTATAGCTTCTAGACACTGAAATGAAATGTTTCTCCAGGATCGTGGTGCAACACAGTACGCAACGCTACATAATGTGCAAGTACACAACATGTGAAATGAGTGCAGGATAGTAAATACACAGAGCATGGGTGGTAAACTGTAAACTGTTTGGTAGTGTGGCAGGAATTCTATTTGTGTGTCTAAGTATGATTAAGTACAACTTACTCAATTGTAAATTATTTACAGAGTAGCTTACTTGATTCAAAATAACCACATTTTTTTCAACTCTTGATAAGAGTTGCCTTTCAACTACTCTTGGAATGTGGCCAGTCCAACACCACAGACAACTCAGACATAACATACATCTTTTTGCACTTCCTATGTCCCCTTTTTTTTTTTTTTTTTTTTTGTCATTGTAGTTCTTAAATCTAAGAACTACATCAAAAGCAGACTACATAGTTCCATGATCTCTATCTTTGGAACAGACCTGTATAACATTGCAATGTGCCTTTGAGTCTATAGAGACTAAATATAGGTAAGATAACATTGTGCTTGTTGTGACAGCTAGTTATTGTGTATTTTTCCTCCTATTAAGATCTTTACCTGCTGGCATGACTGTGAAAGACTGAAAAACAGTTCTAATTTAGTTGAACTGAAACTCCTGAGAAGAAGAAAAAAAAAACAAACCAGAACTTATTGCTCTAAAAGCTGCTGTACTTAATGTCAGGTCATTAACTATCAGGTCCTTTATAGTTCCATTAATAGAACATTTCCTATAACTGAAAAGAAGGCAGGTGCATCAGCAATCTTTTGGGGAATTCTCCACATTTGGGTATTTTGCAATGAGTCCTAATGGCACACAGTCTGTTATTGGTCATATATCACTCTGATAGACAACATTCATGTATTTTAGAAGAATCCATCATGATCCTGACAAGGACAAAGTCATTACTGCACACATTTTGATTGCATATTACACACTGGAAATATTAATATTCATGTTAACATATGTTTCATTCCTACTACTATTATAGGGCTACTACATGCATTTGATCTTGCATAGCATATACAGTAAGTGCCTCTGCACAAGGCCATCTAACCTTAGATAAAGGTATTGCATGGTTTACACATTAATGTGCCGAACATCTTAGTTGTGTATAATTGATATGTCGGTAAATCACTACAAGACAATTATTACCAAGTGCTATTTTACTGCCAATTCTATTTCAGCATTCTGACTGCGCACTCTGCATTAACACGGTTTCCCCAGATGTTTTAAAACCCAGTGGAGAAATTCAGAACAGAACTGGAGGCATACAAAGCTTACAGTCTATTATGTCATTTTTATATACAAACAAATCATCTGAAGTTGTTTAATTATTAAATTAAGTTTGTAAAGGATGCCTACTTCTCATAACCCAGCAAGCCTTCCCCCCACAATTGATCGAGTGATTAACCAGCCCACAACCCTCACCCTCAGCAACTCCAAGCTCCCATTGGGGCTAAAGCACTACCTTTTAACCAATTAACCGTGAAACAGTTTCTTTTCACTGAAACATGCCTGTTGCTCTCTTGACCTTTTGCCCACCATTTTCTATTAGGCAATGACAACAAGTATTTGGCTTACTCTCAATGACATTCTGAATATTATTAATCACTAGCTACAAAAAGGAATTTATCTGCACAGTCTCAAAACTGCAAAAAATCTTGACCCCTCTTAACTCCCTTCTTTTTCTTGGTACCTGCTCTTGACGTCACCATACGTTACCCTACAGAGTCCCTCAGTGTTTAGTTTTGCTAGCGGTTTATTTGAGTGTTTATAGGGCACGAAGTTTATTACTAAATAAAGATAAAACATAAATCTTTTGATATTGGGAATGGAGATCAGAAAAGTCAAGCTTAATTATTTAGAGTCACTATCTATGAATGCTAAAACTGTCTCAGAAACCTGAAATTAATGTATGCAAGATAGAATTCTATCAACATATCCAATCATATCGCAGGTCTATGAAGTTCTCTAAACTGATGATAATGAGAAATTTATCCATGCTTTTTTGTTAATTGTCTGGATTAGCAAAAGAGCTCTATTACTAGTATACAGAGAGTGCAAAATGCTGTAGCACAATTCATTTTCCACCTCTTCTCAAACAATTGCATTGGCTGAATGTGAGCTACAGTCCCCTCCAAAAGTATTAGAACAGTGGCACAATTTCCAGATTTTTGCATCTGTACACCACCACAATGGATTTGTAAAAAATGGCTATAATTTCTATTTGTTATTGCAATATTTTTGTTAAACCCTGTGAATTAATTCCAAAGGTCTACACTTCAATCACATCTTGATGGGATCTTTTGTTATCCACTGTAGTGGTTTACAGAGCCAAAAACCTTATGGAGGTGGCTTTATGTCCCAGAAAAAGCTCTCAGAGCCCCAAGTAGAAGGTTGTTGGTTTTAAACACTACCTACTGTAGCTGAAGAGCAGTGAGGCAGCTTTTTTATGGCCCTAAGCTCTTCATGATCAGGCCGCGTTTGAAAGGAGTTTGAAAGTCTTTGTTTGTTATATCTATTTCATTCATTTTATTTGCTTAGTTTTAACTTGCTACTTACATATAGTTTTAATTTATCTTTATCTATTTTGTTTTCTAATTTCATTTCATTTTATTGTTTATTATTTGTTTTATTGTCTACAAAGCACATTATAAACTTTGTTTTCAACTTGTTAGTGCTATAATAATACTACTAATAATAATTATAATAATAAATGTATAATTATTATTATTATTATTATTACAACAATTATTATTATTATTATTATTAATGTAGAAAACTACAATGAATTGTCTACATACATATAACTGACTACAAACATATAAAGTATTGTGGTAATTGGTAAAATGTTTGAACAATGTTTGGGAATGTAATGAATCAATACAACATTCCATAACTTTCCTTTGTCCATTTCGAAAGACTTCACTTCCATACTTTATGCTGCAGTACAAAAAAAGGCATCGAGATAACAAGCATATATTTAAAAAAAAGTATGTGCTCCCATTCACTTATCATCTGATGTACTTGCAGTTGCCCATGCCTTCAATTTAATTCAAAAGTTTGAAGAAGAAGATATTTGAAGAAGGGCTTTAAGAAAGAAGCTGGAGTCAGGGGAGGATCTAAGGGTGTGAGGATGAGATTATTCATGCCATGTTGTTCCTGACATCTCTGTGGCTATGAGTCTCCCTTGGGTTCCCTGTAAACACGCCCAAGTCGATAATTAATGAACTCTGGCGACAGCAAGGCTCATTCTGTAAGCTCAGAGCTTGGCCACCGACTGTCTGAGATCTCTGCTGTGTTCCTCACTTGAGGCCATACAGAAATTTGTGATTTAAAAGCGAGTGTTTTTTCTTTTTCTCAAAATTCTGGCTTCCTTTTGCTTTCCACTATCTATTTTATGTTATCTATGTTTATGAGAATTACTGGTTGACTAACTACCTTCAGTTGGTCTCTTGTTAGTTTGGCCTTTGCCTATTTTAATAGTCCACTTTAAACTCCACCAGCATATTGTTCACGTGTCTCTATTCTGAGAAAGGTTTTCCTCTCGCTCTTCTGAGACCCTTCATGGTCATTCACAGCTGCTCCAGCCCTCATTAGTGTTTTCGGGGGCTTTTCATGGTCACCACTTATAATCCAGTCTCTGTTTGGTCTCTTCAAAGGTTGTTTGGTTCCTGAAAGAATCTCATCTCTATTTTAAATGATTGCTGTTTGCTACTCATTATAGGCTCCCAGAAATGTACCCAAGCAGCCGAATACAGCTCCTCCTCACCATCTTGCTCAGTCAAGGTAAGAAAGACTGACCAATCTGCATAAAGCATAGCCTCATTATCTTGCATGGGATTAATTCCAGAACAATTTGGTTTCTTACACATTGTTCATAAAACTTACGGAATAAAATCGGCCAGCTCATCAGTCTCCAGTTCATTATTCAGATTTTATCGTATTCAACTCAACTTCTAATTAACATAAATGAGAACTGGTGGCCAGACTCACTTTTAGCATACTTGTTTGTTAGTGTTGGCATTGGAATTATATCAGAATATCTTCTGATTCTTTTCTGCCAACAAAAAAAAATAATGCAAATTGTACAGTGAAACTTTCAAATTAATAGAAAGAATGCATGATCAATTATATCTACAAAGGTAGTTGAAAAGTGAGCTGAATGATTTGAAATAATTTTGTGAAATTTATGCTTCACTTCTATGTACACGTGGAAATAAAGAAGTATAATAAAATATCACATCTCAAAGGTTCCAGAAGCTTGCTGAACAAATCATAAAGCAAAGGGTACATATTCAAGCTTTAGAAAACGAGATGCAAACTTGTAAAGCATCTGATTTTTCCGCTGACATTTATAACTCATTTAAAAGGTTGAAGATATCGAAACATTCAGTTCTGTTTCTTGAATTTGATAAATTAACATTAGAAATTAATTTCCAAATTACCATTTGAAAAAACACCCACTTAATCCCAGAAACATGGTTTTGTACATGAATTTTATAGTTAAGCCACAATAAAATCTAAAGCTTCTGCCTTTGGCAATGGTGGAGCCACACTGTCTAGACCACAGCACAGAATTAGTGTTAATTGTTTCTTTTTGAAATGTGTCGTAATATTCTTCACTGTGTCTTATGCATTCTTAAACAAAATGGCATAAGCAGCAACACATAATAGTGCTTAGTAGTTACAGAATTTCTTTACACCCTTGGTCAAAGCTAGGTTCACATTCTGCAGATTTTCTTCAAGGTCATTGCAACTTGACAGCAAGATATGATGTGGGTTTACCATGAATACATGGTGTGATAAAGTTGGTGTGGAAGAACTGGAGTGGCTTGCACAGAGCTGTGACCTCAACCCCACTGAACACCTTTGGGATGAACTGGAATGCTGACTGCACTCCAGGCTTCCTCACCCATCATCAGTGCCTGACCTCACTAATGCTCTTATGGCTGAATGAGCAAATCCCACAGCCACATTTCTATGATCTAGTGGAAAGCCTTCCCAGAAGAGTGGAAGATATTATAACAGCAAAGGGGGGCTAAATCTGGAATGGGATTTTCAAAAAGCACATATGACTGATGGTCTGGTGTCTGCAAACTTAAACATTTGGCTATATAGTGTTATCAAGATAGGCTGTTGAGTCAAACAGCTGTGTAAGTGATAACAGGAACTAAATTGTTTTGCAGATGTGGCTTTATCTATAAACAAAACATATGATGTGAAATTGTTTAATGAATAAAACAATAGTCCTTGGTAAATTGCTGTGATATAAAAGACATAAAACTCTTCAGGGCATGCTGTTATTAGAAAATAGCAAACTTAGGGGTGGCGATAGCATCACACCCACCCCACCATTGATTACTTTATTATAGCTGCATGCCCAGTCATCTTTAATTCCTTGTTTAGTCAACACTTAATTTAACAAAATATTTCTGTGATATTCTGGATGGGAGTTGGAGTGATGGTGAAAGAAGGCATAGGAATGACAGGATTATACACCAGTCCAGAGTATGACAGAAACAGCATTCATTCTTCCACATGAATGGGATTAAATACCGTTTATGAGTTGCTTTTATGACCTCATAATTTTCCCTGCAGGGTTTTGAAGCCTTGGGTATCTGTATGTTTCCCTGGCTAAATTGTGTCACCATGGAGAACTTTGGAAAATGTTGTTGCTCATAACACAGCTATGAAGAAAAAAGTGCATGATTAAGGTAGAACACCCTCCACACTCCAGAAGTTGAGAGAGGACACAAGGAGACAGAGTGCTGTCCCCCTTCTTAGCAGTTCACATGGCCCTTTCCACTAAATCAGCCATTGTGTGTGTGGGAGAATATTACCGAGTTCTGCTCACTCAAGCGGTGACTGCAAGCTCAGCCCCTTTTGAGGCAAAGGCGCCTGTCTTCCACCCGTCCGGTAGGCGTTGCTGGAATGCCAGTTGCTCTAAATTATCCCTCTAAAAAGGGCTGAGCACCAGGTGTTGGGACATGGGGAAAGAGTTCTACACAGAACTGTGCCTGGGGCCAAGGTCAGCTCAGCAATGCTAAAATAAGGGGTTGTCATTTCATGTGTGCACTGTGTCTTTTGTGTATTGGTTACAGAATAAAATCCAATACAACATAGACCTGTGCTTCATTCATAGCCTTACATGAACTCTGATGGACTAAATGTGCTGTCTTCTGTTTTTTTCAGTGGACTGCAGCTTTGCTGTTCAGGAGATCCAGGCTGATCATGAAACCCTCATGAAGATCAGTACTGCAGGGGAAAGTGAGTACTCAGTGTCCATCGTCACTGAAAACTGAACTGTCACTTACTTGTCACAGTTTGTTATAGTGCCATTGTTAAAGAAGAAGTGTATTATTTTTAGAAACTGGAATGAAAAATTTTAATGAAAACAATGACCGGTGTTTTCTTTCTTCCCTCCCCTACAGCTAAAACTACATATGCCTCATTACAGGTGTCTTTTGGATGATAGGGCAGTGTTGAGCAGTTCTCTTTCAGCTGGAGGCGATGCTAATTTCACAGAGAGAAAAATGTAAATAGATGCCTAAATAAAATGAAAATCATGGTTTATGTTAGAATCTAGCCAGGCTCAATATGCATGGTCATGTTGCATATCACCAGCTTAGTAGGGCATCTGAAAATATATAATTATTATAGGTCTGTAACAACATCTATAACCTTGGGACCCCATCTGGGGTCACCTGAGATGCAGATGGGGTCAGATAATACCAGCAGTTGTAAAGAGTTCTGATTTAAATATACCAACATTTCATAGCCTAGGGCATTTTTCTTTTACAATTGGAGCCCCTTATAAACCCATTTTACATTAGACCTCGGCTGTGCCACATCCGAAAAGCTCCCACATTAATCAAAGTGATTCTTTAGACCAGCTGTTTGCAGTGTGAGGAGTGGCACAAGTCACATGTGCACAGCACAGCTTGTAATCAAGGTCTGCTCCATGCTGCTTCATTGCTTCATTCTGTGTTCAAAGCTGCATATATTTGAGCAGAAAATCTCACTGTATTAACAGACTTGTTCTCATGTTTATAATATTTTGATGTTCAGTACCGATATTTGCATGTTATATTTGCTAAGCCAGTGTAAGAAAGCACTAAAAAAAAGCTTCAGGCTGTGTGTACTTGTGTAAAATAAAAATATTAAGTGAAATGCACCACATGACTCTGAGTAAAGGGCTGAACACAACCCATTTATAAGCACTTATCTGAGTGAAGCAGGAATTGTATACCATTGTGTGCATCAAATTAGATTACCAGTCTAGGTTGGATTTAAGAGATTTTGATTGATGAGATTTCAACTGCATCGCCTAAATTTGATAAGCTTCAGGTCGACAGTCCTCAAAATAGATACTATGAGTGCAGAATGCCTGTGGTTATAGCATTATTAAATGTGTAAAGAAAAACCCATGTGTAGTCTCTCCCTTTTTCATATATGACACTTAAAATTGATGTTGTCCTGCATGTGCATAAATGTGATATATATATATATATGTAAGATTTTATTTGCAAACCTAAAATTGATTGGTTAATTGATTGATTTTTGATCGAGATTGTGAAATTCTTTACAGTAATGCACTGTGATTATGTTAGGCCTTTAAAATGAGGTCATTAGCCAAATCCCTGGTCTATAGTAATAGCCTTATATTAACTGACCTAGACACATCCTAGCAAGCTGCCCATCACACAAATTCCATCAAGTGCTATCAAAAATGGATCAGGTTGATTTTTGGCTGTGAGAAACTAAACTCCTTTGTGACTTTGGCAATTAAAAAATGTCTGTAATTTAAAAAAAAAAAAATTATAAGGAAGTATGTAAAGTGACCCTCTGTTAAAGTTTGCACATATTTTTGCAAATGCTGACATGCTGTCTGTATAATCACCCTCTTTATGACAGGCTGCGGGTTACAACATGACAGCTACACATTATAATTTAACCTTTTGACTAACATGCCTAGCACAAATGTGTCATCTGTATGTGTGTATGTGTGTGTGTGTGTGTGTGTGTGTGTGTGTGTGTGTGTGTATGAGAGAGAGAGAGAGAGAATATGGTTTGGTAGAGCAATGGATGAATCACCATTAAGCTACTCATCAGGATTCAGGGCTGGAGTAAAAATAATTTCCAGCAAGAAATGACAATTCATAATTATATATAATGTTACATTTCATGGTTTCCTTGTTGCTTGTGTTCGCAGTGATGAGATGTTCTGCAGCTATGGATGTCCTCTTTTTGATGGACGGCTCATACAGTGTTGGCAAAGGCAGCTTCGAGAGGTCTCGCCAATGTGTACTGAAACTGTGTGAGGCTCTGGACATCGGCCCAGACACGGTCAGCAAACAACATCTCATCAACCTTAAGCTTCCATAACGGGTGAAGGTTTAAAGCGGTGATGTGTTTCAGGACCATGTGCTTTTTGTAAACGCTTCCTGTGTGTTTCTCAGGTGAGAGTCGGAGTCATTCAATTCGGTTCGACTCCAATAATGGAAATCTCACTAGACTCCTACAGCAGCAAAGAGGAGCTAAGCAAACATATCAAGACAATACAGTATAGGTATAGTGTCCTGCACATGTGCATTCTGTCTCAAATAAACATTTTGTGTATAGTTCATTTGTTTTATATGACATGTAAACTGATCAGGATTATATTGGGGTGTGACAGTTTAGATGTATAGTATCCCTTGATAAGGAAATCTTAAAAAGTGAATATTATGCTATACTGATATAATAACATTACTAAATTATTATTATAAGGTCCTGCTCATCCATCCAAATATACAGCAATAGATGGTTAAAAAAGCATTTAACTATGTGTTGAAGAATCATGTTATGGGAAAATTGTATTTCAAATGTTCAAAATATTCAATTCAAGGGAAGTAAGAGGAAGAAACCTTGATCTCATCCTCTTCTGATTGACACTAGGTAGTGGGATTATAAATCATTACAGTATATAGCTGTGGAAGAGAAAAAGCAAACAAGAGTAAATATGTTGAAAGGATTGGAATGAGCTGTTGTGAATAGAAGTCCTGGGATGAGCATAGGACAGTCTTTGATTGTTTGTGTTGTCCTGCTGTGTAGAATCCTACTGCAGAGGATTTCCCTTTTTAAAAAAACTTAAGCCTGATTAGAAAGCTAGAATCATTAAATACCCAAAGTGATCCTAACTGTCTATGCACTTTGAGTGGCAGAGATCCCCACAGGGAACCCCTGTCTATCAACCTGTTAAAGTTCAACTTCAAATGCAATTAGCTGTCCTATAATCTTGTTAGGTACAGATACAGTACAGTAACTTCATGTCTTAGAGAAAGAATGTGTTAGCCTTTTCCCCTGCCAAGGTGGTAGCTGGTGTACAATACTGTGATCGTAAGCATACCGTAAATTTTTCTTGCTTTTTGTCAGCCTCTGCTTGAAATCCTCATCGTCAGGACAAACATGGTGGCAGATGTTTACTATACATTGTGTGTGTGTGTGTGTGCGCGCGCGCACTTAACTGTGTTTGATGAGGTGTTATGGCTGAGATAATGATGTACATTGATGTGGCTACTGCTCTGTTAGTGTGCCAACGTTTCACCCATCCAAGATACAGACAGGTGGCCTGTTCCCACACCAGTCAGAACATAATATTTTCCCCTGGTGGGGCATGAAATCACCGTTTCTGATCTCTTCATATAGACATCAGCACTTCTTGGCCCCAGTGAACAACTGCAGTTTAGAGCTGGTAGGAGCCCTGCTGGTTGTGTGCCGGATTCTCCTCTGATATCCTGTCAAGAGGTCCAAAACCAGCTGCAGGAAGGAAGAAATCAGGGATTAAAGTGGCATAGAAGGAAACTGTCAACAGTGTTTACACTTAGAATATGCTTGGTTCAGGGAAATATTATCTGTCTGTCCTAGTGTTGAGATGCAAGTTTTAATATGGTGAGCATGGCTAACTCGACTGGTGACTGAGAGCAAGGAACCTGAATCCAGGGACTGCTGTAAGATGATGAATTGTGCTCGATGAGCTGCATTGAGAGCAAAGTGTGTTAAGGAAGGCTAAAGGACTAAGTAGGGTATTGTTTCAGGGACTGGAAGTTTTACCATAGTCAAATTATTACAAGATTAGTGCAATGATCATTGGAAGCTAGTGT
Organism: Notoglanidium macrostoma; assembly: GCA_030068235.1. Lineage (NCBI taxonomy): Eukaryota > Metazoa > Chordata > Actinopteri > Siluriformes > Auchenoglanididae > Notoglanidium > Notoglanidium macrostoma. Next base: position 9,919,751 of record JAQQZR010000006.1, on the reverse strand, counting down.
TACATCCTGCCAGGAAATCTACCTCCTTATTAAACTTTGTGGGGGATTAATACACACACACACACACACACACACACACACAAACACCCCCCCACACACACACACACACACACACACAAAAACAAGCATATTCTTAGCAGTTAAATTTTAAGACAAAATGAATAACTTCCATAGTCCATATTGTGGACATGGACTCCAAAATATCAAGCTAATTAAAAACATGTGCTAACTGCTAGCAAAAATCTTTACAGGCACATAATTAGCAATATTTTAGCTTTTTTTTATCGTGCTGTGCACTGTCCTGAATGCAGAGCTAGCAAGAAAATCTGGGGAACAAAATAACATATTCTACTAGAGAAACTAATAAAAACTATAAATTGTATTAACATATTAAAAATTGTATTAACATATCAATTGTATTACCATGTCCCAAGCTAGATGCTAGCTGTTTGCTTGCCAGAAATGAAGTATTGCTAGCATTAGCTACATTATGTTTTGCCAGTTTTCATCCTTAATTATTCCATTATTTCCACAACTTACCCTTCTGTTCATTCCTTCTTGTTTCCTTTTTCTTCTTTTCATTTCCTTATAAGCAAGTCCTCTTTATTTTGACCATGTGCTCATTTGTTTCTCCAGAATCACAAATCACATACATCCTTAAGTGTTCCCCATATTTTAACATTTCACATTTTATTGGACTGGAGCAGTCAGTTTTCACAGGTTCCACATAGCATGCTGCAAAGACCATCCTTAATGCCTTACTATAAAATATTCAAGCATGATATTCTATGCAATGAGAGTTCAAATCCTGGTGCCTGATACCACCCATTTAAAAGACTTGGTAAATAAAATCTTAGGGTTAGGTGTGTGAGAGCAGAGAGAATTGACATTGCAGGGGGAATCGTGGAATAAAATAGGAGGAATGAATTTAATCAATTGCATTTACCTTACTGTCCCCATATAGTTAACAATAAAAGCTGTTTGAAGTTTACCCTTTTTTCCCCAGAGGAGGAAGCACACAAAGTGGTCTGGCTTTCAAGTATGCGATGAGGAAAGGGTTCCTTGGTGGTCGGAATTCCCCTGTGCCTCGTATCGTCATCCTCCTGTCTGATGGAAAGTCCCAGGGTACAGTGCAGCCGGCTGCCTCTGACCTCAAGCAGTCAGGAGTGATTCTGTTTGCTGTGGGCCTTCGCTATCCAAGGTATTACATACAGTTAGGCACATTTATGACAGCAAATAGGTTATTCTTTTCACTCTGAACCATTAAAATCATGCAGCAGGCTACTGCACTTATGTATATAGATTAGTAATGTAAACACAATGCTGCTATTTGTATTTGTATCTTTGTATCCGTATCTTTCAAGTGCTTCAAATATTCATATCTGTAATTAAATTCCAAAAAACAGCATTTTGTTTTTGTTTTAAACAGATATGTACACTGGACTTTTTTTTTTTTATTCTGCTTGTACAGTTCTTTGGTTCTATTTCTCGCCAAAATAAACAAACTAGCTCATTTTAAGTTTGCTAAGTTCAACTGCCATGACCATGACCAGGCATTTACTAAGAATGAATGAATGAACTCTGTAAATGCATCATTGATGTTAATATTTATGAATGTGGTCTTTCTTTGTTGTACAAGTGTCATAAAGTGCAACCAAGTAGTTGAGGGGTTAAGGGCTTGGTGATGCTGGATTTTGATCTCAGAGTCTGCTGATCTGATCTGGTTAAGGCCCAATGCCTTCAGTTTGGGTCACTACTAGATATGTTCACTAGTGGTGTTTTGTTTTGTTTTTGTTTTTTTAAAGCTCTTATTTTAATATCAGTGTCAATCATATGCTGCTACTGCTACTACTACTACTAATACTACCATTACTAGAAGAAGAAGAAGAAGAATTTTTTAATAATTAGATGCAGTGAAAAAACCCCAAACTGGTTCTTTGTGGCTTTTCATTTTTAGCGTTATATAGCATTATTACGCTGTAATCAAACAATCCTTTGGAAGAAAAAGCAGTCATGTCAGTGTAGCACCGTTAAATAAAGAGAAAGCGTGAGAAAGAATACTCCAGTGTCCTCTGCAGAAATGATAGTTGAACATCTGTGCTCTCAACCTGACAAACTGTAGAAACTGTGGACATGTCTGATGTCAAACAGCTCAGTGACAGTGCTGAGAGAAGGCAATAAATCTTTCTCCTGCATGCTTCAGCTAAAAATCACAAAAATGCACAAATGCCCTACAGACATGATTAGTGGCTCTTAAGCACTTTAACTGCAGTTTTTTTCTTCTTCCTACACCAGCTGAGCAGTTTCATAAAATAATGACACACACAAACTGTCCACCACATATCAGTATAGCAGCCCACCTGTTCATGAACTGCAATGTTCTCAGAAACCTAGCAGCACATCTGCTGTAATGTGGAGCTCATTCCGTAATCTTAATGCTCAGCATGTAATGTTATACAGTCTGACTGAAGGTCTTTCACAATGATTCGGGTTATTCTACATTATTAATATAACCGAATGCAAATATATTATTCTGAATGAACAGACCGTGTGCGCTAAACAGATACAAATAAAGCTATGACCAGGAGGCACATTATATGTTTTTGAGAGAGCCTGACAGAAAGGTCGCAGGACATCTGGTTAAGACTAAAGGTGTGTATCAGGAACGGGATCAGAAAAGCAGAAGGCTTTTACTTTCTTGTGGGTGACCAGTTCAGATGCTGTATCCTGTGTCAACTAAGACAGTTTATATAAAAATGTAAATGTAAGCACAAGCCCTTTGACTGTGTGTCTCAGATGGGAAGAGCTCTACTCTCTGGCCAGCGCTCCCACAGAGAGCCATGTATTTTTTGCAGAGCATTTCAGCGATGCTGTAAATGGACTGTACACGAGCCTAACCACCTCCTCCATCTGCAGTGCTGTCCCGTCAGGTACACTCTCATCTCTGAAGCATCCGCACTCTCCATCCTCCTAGTGATTCCTGAGAGCTGGTAATTTGTGTGTATGTCTGCAGGATGTCAGGTGAAGTCCTTTCATTGTGCACGGAAGACCCTGGAGACAATCAAAGAACTTCAGGGCAACTATATGTGCTGGAAGGGATCCAAGGGCAACTTACCATACACCTCGTTATGCCCATACTACAGGCGAGTGTAGTTCGTCTTCCTCAATAAAGGCTTGTACACATGATGCTCTCGGCATCTAAATAGATAATTATTGGCAGCAAGAAATGCGCAAAAATGATTACGTGACATTACGATTCAAAATTTTTCAGCAACTTGAGCAACAATTTGCCTTTCTTCTGATAATCATGCTTATCTCTTGTCAGAAATGTGACAAAATTCTTGGCACTCCTAATATAGGTACATGTAATATAAATGCACACATTGTCAGAATCTAAAAAAAAATATTTTTTGAAGCTTATTTTGCACTCCGTGTTAGAAACTCTATTGCTGCCACATATTGGTGAACACATTAAAGATATATAGCTGTTGACCTGTAATCAGGTAATACTTGTTTTTTAGGTCAAAATACATAAAAATAAAAATCTCACTGAACACAATTAGGTCATGAGGAAGTAAAAAGGTCTGAATGGATGTCTGATCAGATGTGTTGAGTTGAAGAGCCTGCTACATGTGTCTCAAACATTGTTAGATGTTACAGAAAGAGATTGTTATTCTCCAGAAGCTGTTTATCAAATATAAGTATCAAATACAACAGTATCAAAAAAGGAATTTTCTATTTTAAAAAATGTGTTAAAACCACACAGTGTTAATCATTTGTATGTTACAGATATACAAGTGCTTACAAGGTACTCCCCACAAAATGTCACAGAACAATATGCTCAGGTAAGATATGGTATTTTACACAAAACATACTGCTGCAGCATCTAATAAATGAGTACGAATATCCTGAGGTATAAATTATATACTATGTAAATACAAAAGTAATGTTTTTTTTCTCCTCTCTGCTTAGATCCATGTGATTCCCAGCCATGTCAGAATGGTGGGACGTGTGTGCCTGAAGGGCTAGTGAGATATCACTGCCAGTGTCCCCCAGGCTATGGGAGTGACCCCAACTGTGGTGAGCTGCTCTTTCTATATCCCGCCAACTAATGAATCACTCTCTGATTTGCATTTAGTATTTTGCTCATTGGTCTAACTGTACAGCTGCAGCTGTCAGGCTTGCCTGTATGGATGCCTGTCCATTTGCATTTACTTAGGTAGGCAGGATTTTCAGTTATATTCGGGGTCAGATTTCAGGGTCATGGTTGACTGAAATATACTCCAATCCCTCTGAGGCATTATGTCTCCCTGATCAAAAAGAGCAGTCTAATTTTGCTCTAAGTGAAAAGCACAATACTCCTCATCTCTAAGTACTCCCACAACAGTCTGCTTTATTGCACTGTGCAATAATACAACACATAGCCTGTAACCCCGTAACCCCATAACAAAGCCATGCAACTGAAACCGGTTCATTGTCCTGAACATGTCATTCTCTTATTACTCCTCCATATTTTCCCTCACTCCTTCTCTCTCTCTCACACTTTTTCTCTCTCTTGGTCTCCCTCTCTTTATTTCTCTCTTTTTTTTTACTCACTCTTCTTCCCTCTCAAACACACACACACACACACACACACACACACACACACACACACTCTTTGTAAACTCTCATCTTTGAATGAGAGACTATAATAAATGAGAGCAAGGTAATGAGCATCACTGATAGAAGCAGTCAACACTTTTCTGTGATGTAAGAATACACAATGGTGTGGTCAGTTAGGAAGTGATGACACTCCTAGCCCTGTCCTGTCCATGACACATCAGAATGAGCTCAAAGACTCAGGTTTAATCAGTCCCCCCCCCCGAAGATGTTTGCTATACTCAGGATTACTGTTCATTCCTGCTTGTTTTTTTTTTAAAGACAAAGAAGTGAAAGGAACTGATAGAGAATCAGTGTGTTTACCACTTGACAGTATGTTGTGTCCCTGATCTTAGATATGAAGGTTAAAATAAACACAGAATGGTATGTTGAGCCTGCGGCAACAATGTAGGGTTGTGCTGAGCATGGGAACCAAGGTCATGTCAGTCAATGCCTAAATACTATTCTCCTGTTTTCCAGCTCCTGTGCTGTCTTTGGACTGCTCTGTCGAAGTGCTTTTCTTGGTTGAGAGCTCTACCAGCCTGACTCTGGAGGGGTTCCTGCGCTTCAAGTCCTTCCTGAAGCGCTTTGTTCAGACAGTGCTGAGTTCAGACACTCCTGTGAAGGTTGGCCTGGCCCAGTATGGCAGTGATGTAAAAGTTGAAGCCAAGATTGGGCAGCACCAAGACTCAGTGAAGCTGCTCCAGGCTGTGGAGTCTCTCCAGTACCGGAAAGGAGAAGTTAAAACTGGAAATGCACTACGCTACATCACACAACATGGCTTCCAAAGCACCCCAGTGTATGCTGATGTTCAAGATGACCTGCCTCATGTTGTGGTACTCATCACTGGCACTCCATCTGCTGATGCTGTTGTAGAGTTTGCTAAATATGCAAGAGACAGAGAGATCTTTATTATTGGTGTGGGGCCTGATACAATGAAGGCTGAGATCAACAACATCACAGGAAACCCTCAGCGCACCATTACTTACAGTTTACCCAACAGACTGAATGCAAAGATCCCAGAACTCAGAGCTAAGATCTGCAGTGTGGACAGCCAGGGTAATAACAGTCTGCTTTTTTTCCCTCAAACTCAGTTACCTTATGTGGGTTGACTTTACTAATTGCTTCTCTAATACAACCTCTCAATGTGCATTCAGTAGTGTGCCACCACTATTTAACTCCGCAATGATATAGACCTTTTATCCATTAATGAGCATAGTACTTTCCTTTCTGTTCTTTGTCTTCACATTGCTTTGTTAATGACCCACAATGCCAGCTGCCACTGATTGAACCTTTGTATGTTGCAGGGTGTCTGAGTCAGCCACTGGACCTGGTCTTTGTTCTGGACAGCTCAGAAAGTGTTGGGAAGGACAACTTTGTTCACCTGCAGGAATTTGTGCGCAGTACCTCTGTGCAATTTGATATAAACCGTGACTTGACTCAGGTGGGGCTGGTGGTGTATAGCCGGTGGCCTGTCTCCGTCTTTGAGCTGGACTCTCATGCTTCAGGCTCTGCCGTGCTCAAAGCCTTGGGAGAGATGTCCTATTTAGGTGGAAAGGCCTCCACTGGCTCTGCTCTGCTCCATGTGCACTCTCATAGTCTGACTGTGGCCAAAGGGGCACGGCCAGGGGTCAACAAAGTTGTAGTCGTGCTGACCGGTGGCATGGGGGCTGAGGATGCAGTGGTGCCAGCTCAGAGGATCCGAGACGATGGCGTGTCTGTGTTCGTGATAGGCACTGGAAATGTGCAACGTGACCTTCTCATGCGCATTGCTGGCTCTGAGAATCACATCATCAGTGTGCCTTTCTATGAGGAACTCAAGTACTTTGAGGACGTGCTGGTGCAGATGGTATGTTCAGGTGAGACTCAGTAAAAACTCATACATTGTAGTCAGTTTTTCAACACTATATATAAACAGTGATGTTAATATGTCACATTTAGCATTAGTTTCAATTAGCAATCTACCCTGGTGAGTGAGAGACACAGCCTGGTGAGATGATGATCATTTATAGCAGTTTGCTTATGTATTTAATTTAAAGGGAACCGACATTTTCCATCAAGTAACATGTTTTAAAGTGAGTGATGGTAGTGTGGGTTAATTTATTAGAGAAATCTACATTGCTGGTTTGTTAAAGACTAAAGCTTAATTTTTTTACACAGTTAGTATTAGTCCTTTTCTATCCCATTATCAGGGGAATGCTGATACCACAGGAATGCTGTTGACTGGCTATTTTTGGTTGATGAACTGTTTCTCAAGCTAGCAGTGACAAGGGGGTATTTAAAATCTTTGATGATGCTGTTGTGCCTGATATACCAGCAGCACACACAGCATTTTGCCAGAGTCAGCGATGTGCTGAAAACGATCCATCCCAAAATAATATCTGATTCTGTGTCTTATGGATGGACAGAGCATTGGTCACTGGCAGAGCAAGATATTCAGTATACAAAATTATATCCAGTCTACATAACTGTAATTCATGTATTAATTGTGCATGGAATGAAATATTAAAGGTATAAATTGCCCAGCTCAAGACAACACCGAGGTGCTCAGCTATAACCATGAATTGTTTCCTAATGTTAAAAAACATTATCCGCTAATAACAGACATCAAATCTCTCTCTTAACCCAGTTATGTAAAAAGAAGTAGTCTCTATGAAGCTTTTCACTCAGTTGTGACATCTTCATTTCTCTCTACAGATGTGAAGAAGCCTGTGAATCTGTGCAGGCCCAATCCCTGTATGAATGATGGTGTGTGTGTCCTACTAAACAGAAGCTATCGCTGTGACTGCCGGGGATGGGAGGGACCACACTGCGAGACACGTCTGTGCCACCACTTTTCATTTTGTTATAATTGCCCATCTTCACACCATTCGTATATTATATAATTGCACTTAAACATACTTTATAATTTTAAGACTAAGCTTGTTCAGCTTTTACTTTGTATTACTTTTCAGTGATACTTTATGTATTGTGTTTCTCCACAGGAAGAAGGCAGCAGACCTCCAGAGGAGATCTTCCAAGACCTGCACCATTGAGACGCCGCCATAGGAAGAATGCTAGAGAGCTGCGGCAGCGCTACAGAGAACACCGTAGGAGACATGCTAGCTGATTACAGCCATAGGACGAATAGAGCTCTCTCTCTCTCACACACACACAGACACACACACAGACACACACACACAGACACACACACAGACACACAAGCAATTCCATTATTACTTACTTCTTTGTTTGCTAAACATGAAAAAAGGGAAAGACAAAAGTGAGATGTGCATTTTTGCACGTTTAGAAAGGCTTACCCATGGCTCTCTACTACAGGAAACTGGAGATAACGGGGATCTCCAGACTCCCTGCAGTTCCTCCGCAACACAATATAATTAATCTAGGCAACTAAACATATCATTATATGTACAGTGATGGAGTAGGAGCAGCCAGCACCTCTTTTTGTTGATTTTAAAAACCTGTCTTTATCAATTGTATTTAAAACTGCAGCTATGAAAGCAGATCATTACTGTAACTCTCCCAAACAAATGTATAACCATTATTTTTAAAGTAGTAAAATAATAGTGTCATATATCTGCAATTTTATTTAAATATTTTACATTTTTCAGCGTGATCTGTTGTCATCTGATATCAGGTGTGTTCGACAGGCTTTGCTTCATTTCTTAAGATCCGTTTCAAACAAATATATACTGAATGAATGACTTTTAAGTTCTGTTTAGTACCTTTAAATATTTGATGTTCTGAAACCTTTTGTCCCCGTCAGGAGGCTGATTTTTAAATATTTATTTTATATACTTTAGAAAAATAATTAAATTCCTTTTTTTTTTTTTTTTTAGTCAAATGGATGCTTTGTGATGTATGTACAAATTATGCACGTCTCTTCTGGTGCCATCTGCTGGAGAATAAGGCTTTTGAAAAACGTCATCAGTATTATCATCAATATCAGCGTTTTTAATATCACAATAGAATACAGCATTCAGGTGCTGTCATGTAAAAGCTGAAAAATTTCAGAACCCATTTTTATTGGAATATAAAAAGTGCATGTTTTACCTAGTATACAGCCAAATGAATCCAAGCGGCTCTGTATAAATGTATTTACATCTAGGCTACCAGCATACATGAATTTAAGCTATAGTCTAGACTGCACCACATTATTAACTGTATGAGGCTCTCTGCTTTCTTCTTTTCTGAGCTGTATCAAAAAATATGCCTTTCCAAAATTTACTCTTCATTGTTATAAAATACACATTTTTAAAATATTTTATAAAATATGGAAAATATGGAATCCCTCCCTTTTCACATAAAGAATTAAATAGATTGATTCAATAGTGTCCAGTGGCATTGGTGGTTGGATTAATGCAGGGGCCAACAGAGTTGCCTCTGATTAGCTGCCTGTGGAAAGCAGTACCATCACAGTCTTTTACTGGAGGAGAAGTGGGAATAGGAAGTAGCGAATGAGTGCTGAGGAGTAAAGAGTACATGGTCAAAAAAGTTGCTTTCCCTTCCTGTCAAAAGCCCTGGCCGAAGTAGACCTTGAAGTCTGCATAGGCTATGCATAGTTCCGGGTTCTCATCATTGTCACGTTGATCCTGTTCTCTTCATTTACATGCCTAGTTAGTAGATTTCTTCTCCCACTCCTGTGCAGAAAAAGAGTGTTTGTGTTAATCAGTTCCACTTCAACTATAGTCACATATTAGTGGCATGCAAAGGAAAATAAACCCAACAATGCTTGGGACAGGGGGAATATACATAGCTCACAATTTCATTATTCCAAATTATTTTAAAGAACCAGTGATGTTAGAGTATAGCTTCTCAGACACAAATACAAAATTTGCCATGGGCATGTAGGTGATACTGTGCTGGTAATAAGACAGTGGCAACAGTTTTAGCCCAGTACATGTCTTTTTTTTTTTTAAACAACTTCAGTTGTAGCATGTCAGTTTAATTCCTAGTAATGACAGATCTTTATATACATAGGAGTTTTATGCATAGCAGGGGATGATAAAATAATATAATTTTATACAAGATTTTATTGAAGAAGCAAGGACAGCTATAAACCCAACACTTGGGTGCTTGAGCAAGGTTTTCAGTGGCTTAGCTATTGCAATGCTTTCCCCTTATTTATCAGTTTAGAATAAAACTGTCTATCAAATGTATAAATGCAAATACATCTGAAATTTACAACACAGACATTACCACACACTGTGTCTTTCCTGACGCCAAGTCTGTGATACAGACATTTTCACTTCCTTCAGTATGTGAAAGTGATAATAAATGTGCTGGAGTCAAAACATAAGCTGCATAAGGGCTGTGTTTCTGAGTGACTAAGAATATTTTTGCTTGAAATGACATGCTCAAAAGCATGGTTAGTTAAAGTCTCCTACCTTGGCTTTTTGCAGGACATTTCCTTTGCTGGGTGTTATGATCGATATGGGCCTATTTTTCAGAGCAGTTGCCGAGTTAACAGGTGAGGAGATGCTGTTGTTGATTGGTGCAGAGGGGGCAGGAGGGGTGATCTTGGGCTGAAAAATAGGGTCAGTACATTAGCATCTGGTAAAGTGAGCATTTCCTGTATGTAAAACAGCCCCTTTATCTGTAAGGGACTGCTGATGTTGTTTACGCTTTGAGTAATCAGTAATGTAGTGATGCTATCATTTTTAAATCATAGCCTCCATGTGTACATGATCTATACAATAGATCTCCAGAGCTAGACCATGGAAAGCACACTGACCGCTGGCAAATCCAGTAGGCTGCTGTCAACTGTGGTGCCCAGAGTAAATGGTCCAGCCTCCACTTTCCTCAAGCTCTCCTTTACCTCCACCAGCCTGAGCTCCACCTCCACTCTCCTTTGCTCTGCCTCTCTGCATGCCTCCTCCTTCTGCTTCAGACATGCCTCCAGAGTAGCTTGCCTAGAAACATCTGTACAAGGCAATGAAATAGGACAAAAAAATCAAAATGTCAAAATCACTCAGTGAATTTTTTTTTTACCACATAATATGGACTTTTATAACGTCAGAATTTGTCATAAGAAATACTCAGATTCTGCTACTGTTTTTTTATTGAGGTGTTGAAGGAGACCTTTGTACACTAGAGGGCGCTGATATACCTTGACATGAGCTCAGCTCCTCTTTCACTTCCCGCCTTTCCTTCCTCAGTGAGGCCAGAGTAGTCTTGACCTCCTCCCTCTCTCGCTCCAGCCGGTCTTTCTCATCTGTGAAGCGTCGCACATCAGCCTCCGTTCGGTTCTTCCCCAACTTCACCTCAATTGACCCTGAGCACACTACACAGAACAGAATGTGGGGGAGAGTACAGCTTTGTCCAAGATCAGATCATTTAACTGAAAGCAAAATTGAAAGCAAATTCTTGAAGTGAATGACCTGAAAATAATACAACGGCATTAAATACATGAAACTACGTATGGAACTAATGTTGGCCTGGCTTCTTACCTGCTACAGATGGCTTCAGTTTGTCAAGGACCCTATCTGCACTTGCAGCCCTTACTCTTGAGGTTGGGGGACTGTGGGGTGAGTGTGAAGGTGTAAGGAGCTGAATGTGCATCTGACTGTGAGGTAACGGTAAGGATGAGCCCTTCTTCTGGCCGTCCTTACTCAGGAGGCTGACCCGCTGGCTCTGGGGCTGTAGTTGGGGCTGAAGAGGAGGACTTGGAGGAGTGATGGTGTCCACATCCAATCTTGGGGGAATGAGTGGAGGATCAGGATGTTCTTTGGGTCTAGGTAACAAGGCTTCATATGCAGTCTCTGCAGATACACTTTCCTAAGATTGGGAGAGACATTAAACTTTTAGAAATGCAGGCTAAGCCCATTGTGATGCTTCAGGAAATGATGCATTGAAAAGATCATTTTCTATCTAAAACCAACTGCCTTAACTACATAGATTAACAATATGTTTATTTTATTTTTATACAGCTGAGAGGTTAGCTCTGTTAATCCTTACCTCACTGCCAGGCTCATGTTGCCTGTTACTTGGAGTTGGGGCTGGACTGAGCTCTTTCTTTGTTTTAGGGGATGAACTGGGGGACACTTGGCCCGAATTTGTGTGGAGGAAGGAGCGAACAGGGATTAGATCCAGATATACCCTGTCCTTCCCATCCTGTTCTGGATTTATCATCACCTCACTGTTGCCATCTTGACTGTCCTGTATGGCAAGAACAGATTAATACATAGACCATGCATAATGAAAATCACACTTTATCACTTCTTTACCCCTGAAATAACTCAAATTCAAATTTCTCAAATTGTTTCTGAGAATTTCCTCAATTACTCTGATGCCATTCATGCTGACAAATTTATATTCTTAAAAAATATCCTTAAATATAAAAATTATTCTTAATTTTTTAAGCTTTGGGAATTCCGTACAGGCTACAGCTGTTAACCATCTACAGCCTCCCCATTACTTACTGCATGTATAAAAACCTGGACACACAACCAATCTTCTGGCAACAATGTAAGCATCACTCTGACACAATGGTATCTGACAGGCAGTGTGGGCATTTCTGCACTTTTCTTCAATGCTACAAATGTTTAGAGCAGACATGACTGCTGACTGGTATGTCTAACACCAAAACAGTATTGCTCACCTCTTGTTCATTTTCTGTGGAGGCCACATCATCGTATATGTCATCAGAGCCATGATTGTTTGTTGGGAGACTTTCTGTGTACATGTTTTGCTCTGAATATCTCCTCTGCATTAAGCTAGAGAACAGCCAAAAAGATCCTCAATGAACCACACACACACACACACATTCTTTGCATGTTTGTGGCAAAAAAACACTATACTCACTACATGGAGGTCTTGGCTGCATTGACTATACTGGATATCCTCTCAGAGTTTACATAGTCATAGGTGAGGTCCTCTGGGTCAGTTTTGGTTCCTGTCTGTGAGAGTAAGAGTCCCAGCCAATGGCCCATGTCAGCAGATGATTTAGCCTAGTAGGTGCGACAGAAGAGACATTATATAAACATACTGTATAGTATAGTGTAATCATTTTATTCTTTACAGAAGATTTTAAATGTTACTGTTTTCTTTTTCTTTACTCAAAATGTAGACAGAAAATAAATCTGTCTATGGAATGTGAGCAGGAAATCAATTGTTTATCCATCTAATGAGAGTATTTCATCATAGTGGCGTAATAGCCACGTGTTTAAGTACATAAAAGGCAAAATATAAATACCACACCCATGTTAGCCTTTTCAGTTTTAAAATCTCCACAAACTTTAGATAAATATCAAGCAGCATAAAGAACAGAGCACACTGGTTTCGAGCCTGGGTGAGAGACCAGTCCCATCGGTTCCCAAAAGCATGAGTAAATGTTGGTTTGCTGAAGTTTATTGCAGCAGTGTGAGGTTTCCGACATGGAGTCTGGAAGCACTACACCATCAGTACAGCATGAGGATTGCTAATTTGTGGTTTCTAAAGTGAACTACACCCTTTTTACATTGCCAGTGCATTATGGGGTATGTGTGATAGCTTGGGTGTAAGAGCGCATGGCAGAGATGAATGAGATCGGGGAAAACCAGGCTAAGGTGAGCTTTAATTTAGGCTGCTATATTGTTGCTCACAGTGATTGTTTTTAATGACCCAACTAAGTAAAAAATTAAAATCACCTCCAGGATAGCAAGCTCCTCTCCATCCATTTGTATGCGAATTGAGTAGAGGTGTTCTGGGCTGGGATCAGGTAACACCATACACCCCTCCAGAGGCACGGGTTGCTGGGTAACCTTAAACTTGCCCTTATCCTGGTAGAACCAAAGCTTACCATTCTTTATCAGACACCAGCGTGTACGCCACTGGCTGTTCACCAAGACATTAAGATAGCCTGTGGCAAAACAGAAGGTGGAAATCTTAATTTGTGAACAGTTTTGTTCAAGTTTATAACTGTTAATACTAAAGTACATCCACAGCATTTCTGCACCAATCTACCTGATGTATCCACAAGTGTCTCAGGACCCTCTAATGACAAAATTTTCTTTTTTCCAATATTCATGAGATTACTTAGCTTCAGGCCAGCACCGGATTTCTTCTTAACTAAACGGAAATTAAATATGAGCATTTAATGAGAACATTACTGTATTTAGTAGTTGAAGGAAATGGAAGAAGTCTCACCATCTTTAGTCTCAAGGTTCTCAACATGGCTGTCTGTGCTGCTGCCACTCTCTGATGCCAAGGAGTACCTCTGATTAAGCTCAGTCTGTGGAGGGACAGTTAACACTTTCACTGTGCTCTTCTTCATTTATACTATTCTCTACTCCAGCCAAAAATTTAGTGAGTAGTTTAAAACCCCAAATTACTAGACCATATTGGTTGTCAGTGATTAATCTTACACTCTTAAAAACAGTTCCTCAATTGTTCTTTGGGTGGTTGATGATTATCCAAAGAATTTTGCTTGAAAAACTTTCTTCAATCTTTGCATTCTTTTGCTCTGAACCATTCACTGCACCTCAGAATGGGTCCTCAAAATCATAATTATTTCTGGTTATCTACCAACAGTTTATAGACCCAATTTATGTTGAGTAGCTATCTTTAAAACATGGCTATTTAGGCCTATGTATTTGTCCTGTAGCTCTTGATTAAGGTTCTTTATAGGACATTTGTTGCAAATAGAAATTATATTTTTACATTTTCTGTTTGGAACCTTTTCTGAAATTGAACCAGTGAACCACTAAAACTTAAGTTGTAAGGTTCTACACTGAACATTTAATGGGACAAACCAAAGAACATTTAGCATGCTAGATGGAACTGTTTTATGAAAGTATATGTAAAACAGCTCCTTATGTTCCATTCTGTTCAGGGCATACCTTTGTACAAATGAGTCTTGGTGAATCAGAGACATCAGGACCCTCAGTAGATTTGGGACTGATCTCCTGGATGACCTACAGTAAAGAACAACACAAGAAGTAATCATGACTGTCCTGTCTGAGTATTCATTCTTTTATCATTGCTGATAATATCTGCAGACTTGCCTTCAGCCACTGTTCAGCCTGGTCTTTGCTCTGCAGTCCCAGCACAATGGCCTCACCGCCCTGGGGGATGATCTTCAGCTTGTGCTCTTTCCTCTTAGGCTGCTTTTCTTTGTACATGACGCTGCAGCCCACCAGACTGACGTCCAACAGTGGGGTCTGGTCTTTTGAGCTCTTATAGCACTGTGTATACACATAAAGGCATGGAACCCATTACTGTATCTGATATGGAACTACAGTAAGCTGTATAGCTTCATAGCAAAAGAAATGTAGCTTTATATTCCTACATTGCACTCGTACTGTATTTGATTATGCCATCTGCAAATGGATGCCAGGATCATTATATAAATCAGTCTATATGTAGGAGCTGTGTGTGACTAACTCATCACCAAGGTCACCTACAAGGAGACGATTTTCTCGGATGACACACAGCTGTTTGGCCCACTGGCCCAGCCACTTCTTCCTCCAGAGGAAAGCACAAATCCTTGCATCCTTCATTAGCTCAATAGATGCCTCTGTGGATGGCCACTGGTGCTGTGTTGCAGACTTGCCCTTCGGCACTTCCTCCTCATCATAGGACTCATAGGAGCTGCTCACTGCATCAGCATCATCTGAAGAACAATATCAATCAATTAAGTTAGTCATGGATGAAATGCAAGTAAAAAGAAGATGGGGCTGGGTGGAAGTTTAGAGTCCAGATTTTGATTTTTTACTGGAAACACTGCCATGGTCATGGGTAGAGTTGCTGCCTCACAGCTCCATGCCCCACCTTTTAGTTTAAAGCTTGGGTTACTGCCAGTTGTACATGTTATCTCTGTGTCTGTGTGGGTTTCATTCAGGTTCTCCAATTTCCTCCCACTTCCTAAAATCATGCTAGAGCTATGATAAATTGCCCCTAGATATGAATGAGTATCTAAATATGTATGTGCATGGTGCCTTGTGATGAACTTGAGTACTTTCCGTGGTGTATTCCTGTCTGGCGCCCAGTGTTTCCCTGATGGGCTACCCAGTCCCTGACCAGGATGAAGATGTTACTAAAGATGAACAAACGAACGAACGAACAAAATACCGAACGAATGAAAGAATGAATGAATGAACGAATGAATACTGTCATGGTTCATTTTGTATAAATATGGTAAGAGGTAGAAACCATACAAATCAGTTACAATAGTTATTAATATGAATGTTTTATAACATCTTGACCAATTTCCTTCTTCTTAAGAAGATGTTCTCACATCTCAGCCAGGGCACTCTATTTCTCATCACAATCTCCTTCAATGTTGATTACACAGCTGCTTGATAATGTGCCCAGACATTTGCTGAAGATGTAAATCATTCACTGGTCAGGGTGCACTATCTGCCCTAGGCCTTGCTTCAGCTGGCCCCATTTTCTAAGCTTATGGTTAATGTTCTGTCACTGCATGTCCAGTGCCAGAAGACCCATTGCAGAGAAACAAAGAGTACTACTGTTCTGTGTTCCTCAACCACAGGGTCCTCTGTGTTATGGCCATGTTCAGAGAAATGAAACTGTCCAGAAATCTGTATCCCAAATTTGGGAATCATAGCTCCTTATTACATTAAGTAAAATTTCATGGTAGCAGCTAGGGAGCTAAATCAGGACGCTGAATGACCAGTGTGTTTCCCAAAAAGAAGAATGGCTGAAAGGACCGCAAAAACTAAAGGTTATATACTGGCCTGCAAAACCAATATATTTTACACAAAAACTCTTTCATGTTATATTTGATTTTGAAATGCTTTTTATATGTAAATTTGTGAATTAATGTGAATGTAATGTAAATATTAATACAAATTAAAATATTGAATGTAAAATTAGTAGATTGGAAAAAACATAAAGATTAAACCGTAGTTTAATCAAAGTGACACATTCTGTGATATAATGAACTTTATACTATTGCATCTATTACTTCTTACACTACTACTTTTTTTTTTTGCACATCTACCTCTGGCATTTTGGACACTACATTTGGATTCGCGCTGTACTGTCTTGTCTCGTGATGTCTGCACTTGTCTTGTCTTGTGGCAGTGTTTTTGTCTTTTTGTCTGTCTTATGTCTGCACTGTTTGCAGTGTTTGCACACTTGCACACC
>JAQQZR010000006.1:9880604-9902926 GCA_030068235.1 Notoglanidium macrostoma | reverse complement strand
GTTGTCTTATATGTAGCACCTTGATCCTTGAGAAACGTCTCGTTTCACTGTACACTGTACCACATGTATATGTTGAACTACTACTACCATTGCTACCGCTATTGCAACCACCACTACCATTATTACTGCAATGACCACCATCTCTACTACTACTACTACTACTACTACTACTAATAATAATAATAATAATAATAATAATAATAATAATTTTATGTTAAGCATGTTAAACTTTCAGGACCAAGTCCAATAACATGCTTTATGATGAATAAATAATTAGCATAATATCACACTTTGAGGGTTTAACAAAATAAAAGATCCCAAAATTCTATATACGCCACTTATACCAATATATTTTAATCCTGATTTAAAAATTAACTGTGATTAACAGTAGGTAAGCAAAGTGATGCACAATACTGCTTCTAGAGATCAGCCTGATATGCTGGTTTATTATTAGTAGTAGCTGGTTTATTATTACTGGTGGTAGTAGTAGTATTAGTGACTGGGATAATATATTCTGACATTAGTTTCTTTGAAGAAAAGAAACCTAAGAGCTTTTGCTGACAAGAGCTTACCATTGATGGCTGAATCATAGGGCTGAGCCTCCTCATAGTAACTCTCTGGAGAATCCATACATGCTGGTGCTGGAGTTGGTGGAAGAGAAAATGGCTCCCTCCTTCCTATGGGCTAGAGAGACAGAGGAGGAGAGAGAGGGAGATTATAGCTTCTTGATAAAGAATTGTATTCATGCGTCATGGATTACATACCATGTTTGTTACTGTTTAACATCTCACATGCATTAAGTCAGACTCGGAAGCTTTTAGCTTAGCACCTGACTTTGCTCTGGCGTCTGCTCTCTATCTGATGGGGAATTCCTTCACCCTGAATCTAAGCTGCCTGTGACCTCAGCTTTGCGCACTTCAGACAGGCATTCTACAGATGTTTGCATGAAGGAGTAATGTTTTTATATGGGTGTGAATTGGCTGGTAGTTTTCCCAAATATTTCAACTCAAAGCATCACTAAATCCTCACATCTGATAACAGCATAGTCATTTCTTCACTAAGCTTGCACAGTCTATTCACCACCCACACACAGAGAAAATGGAGATCCAGATGGCCCATGTACAATTATCTTGATTTATGTTGATTCATGGTGAGATTATCACCCAATCAGTATTTTCCTTTATGGGAACTGGATGCTTAGGTTACTTAGGTTAATCAGAATTTTAGCTTTCACTTAATAATATTTACATTTAGATGTGTAAAACAACATCAGATGCCACTGTTTGTTCAATCACAGACATTTTTCAAATGATCAAATAATATTGGAGCATGTGACTGGCAGGTGATTCTTGTTGCCCAGGTGAAACCTGTTAGATTGATTGTTTAAACAATTAATAACTATGAATGTCCACTCTTAGTTTTAAACCCTGGGTTTCACCTGTGAAGATTGCATGTGTTGTTAAAAAGCATAAACCAGCATGAAAACATGAGTGCTGTCCATGCGAGAAAAGTAAGCAATTTTGAAACTGAAAAAAAGAGGGAAAATCTATCAGAGCTGTTGCACAGGCATAGCCAATACAACAATTTGGAAAGTCCTAAAAATAAAAGAAACCACTGCTAACAACCAGATATCGTACAGATCAGCCAAGGAAAACAGCAGCAGTTGATGACAGAAACATTGTGAAAGTTGTGAAGAAAAAAATAATAGTGAATGACATCACCAACAACCTCTATAGGGCAGGGGTGAAGATATGACAATCCACCATTTGAAGAAGACTTTGAGAGCAGAAATATATAGAGGCCATACCACAAGATCAGCAAACCACTCATCAGCAGTCAGAAGGCCAGAATGCAATTCACAAAGAAATACTGAGATGAGCCACAATGTTTCTGGAAACAAGATTAACCTTTACCAAAGTTATGGAAAGGCCAATGTGTGGAGAAAGAAAGGCTCCGATCATCATCCAAAACATTCAACTGATTGGTCAACTATGGTGTCATGGCTTGGGCTTGCATGGCTGTTTCTGGAACGGGCTCACTAATCTTTATCGATGCTGTAACTCATGATGGTAGCAGCAGGATGAATTCAGAAGTCTACAGAAACATTCTGTCTGTCAATTTACAGAGAAATGCATCCAATCTAATTGGGAGGAATGTCATCATACAGGAAGACAATGACCCATAACATGCTACCAACACAACAAAGGACTTATTCAGGGGAAAAAGTGGAAGGTAGACTGGCTAAGTCATTCACAAAACCTTAAACCAATTGGGCATGCATTTCACTTCATGAGACTGAAGGGAGAACCTCCCAACCAAAAAAAAAAAACCCAAACAACTGAAGGAAGTTGTGGTTTGAGCTTGGAAAAGCATAATAAACACAAAAGAATAACACAAAAGAAGAATGCAACAGTTTGGTGTTATGAACAGTTTTGTTTGGCAAGCAAGGGATATGCAACTAAATGTTAAATGCTATTTAATTTACTTTACTTTAAAAATTGTGTGGTCTGCCACCAAAGATGCCATGTTCTAAGTTGTTTAACACACTTAGATGTAAATATCAGGAAATTAAATTCTGATCTATCATCTATCATAGTGATGATGAATATCAATTCTCATCTATCATCTATCGTATAGCAAAAACAAAATAATTGGTCTTGCAATTCCAATACTTTTGGAGGGAACTGTATATTATAGCTAACTGGCAGTGTTCATTTTGAAATAAGGACTGTGGAGTGCTCATAAACAATTAGGCCCTAGGATGGAGGAGGAGGGAGACACAGGATGTTGTGACTAAAAGTTTGCTGAAGGATTTTACAGGAATCCGCAAAATGGCTGGCAGTGAAGTGGAGTAAGGGGCAGATATAAGCAGTAAAAGGGAAAATTATGAGTTGATTAAAACAGGAGCAGTCTTATGGCTCAGAAATATCTCAACTAAACTAAATGGAAACTATTTTTCTTACAGACATAATAATACCATGCCCCACCAACTCTATATCCTCACTCTCTGACAGTCTATCAAGGAAATACACTGAGAGGTATGAAAAATAAGTTTTGGTGTGACAGTGCATCTGCCATCGATTAAGATGATAGAGCAGGCCATTAGTTCCTCCCGCTCAAACTCAGTATCCCTGCTGCTTCAAGCACAGCCAAAGATCAGGAAACCAACATGATCACTCCTGCTTATGCAGTTGGATATGAGTGTGTTTGACATGTTAGCACACTCGGTCACATAGTGCTGTGTAGTGAACCCCATTGAAACCCCATCTTGCGCCCACTCCTCTTATATTTGTGGAAATAATCAAGCCCCCCATTATCATTACCATGGGAACACCAGTCTGAGAAGTAAGTAGATCAAAAGTCAGACATAAATAAGAAGAGAAAACCAGGCTTTTGGAAAAAGGAAAAGGACAAGTGGGAAAGAGACCAAACAAACTCCCAAAACATGGAAAATCCCTGGTTCTAGTGCCAAGAATCCAACACAGTGAAAATACGAGTCAAATGGGCCATAAAACTGCTAGGGAAGAGAGGGTAACAGATTAAATAATTAGCATTTCTAGCAGATATATTAAGTATATGGTCTCTCATCAGCTGTCATCACTTCTCTGATCCTCATTAGAACTCACTTTTGACCTAATGGAGAATCTGTTCTTGATTATTCGTCTGATCCTTCTTTGAACTCTCTCTGACCAGTTGATGACCCTGAAATAATTTTTTTGTTTTCTCGGTCACTTCTTTCTTGTGCAGTCTAGGTTTAGACTCATAGAGGAATCTCTTGTGATCATACTAGCATGGAGATATCATGAAAAACCTTTCAGTGATTATAAATTAATTTGATTGTTGGCAGTATTGGTGTGTTTAATTTTTGTGGCCTATTCAGGATCATACTGTCTACTCTATATTCAACAGTCTCTGTTCTGTGGAAGCCACACTCCCTGTCCTGTTTGATGCCAAAGACCAACCCTTCTGCTATCTTTAGGATGGCTCTATTTTGAGTAACTGCAAAGCAGGGCAGAGATGACTGTAGATGACTGACACTATAATGCTACTGAAACACTTATGTTTACTGTCAACTCTGGAATAAAACTCTAATTTGGTTGGACTTTAAAACCTGCAGAGTGGATGAAAAAGGAGAGGGAAGCTGGAAGAATATGGAGCCTCCCAGAAGTCCAGGGCTGGACGTTGTTTTTGTGTCCCAGTCTGAAGTTTCCGGCATGGCAGAGGGACGGGGGCTGACACTCTCTCTAAGAGTGCAATTGGACGGAAGTGTTTTCACTGTGGACAGGGCACTGCTGTCCCTGAATTCAGAGTACTTTCGGGCTCTTTTTCGTTCTGGGATGAGGGAAAGCCATCAGGATGAGCTCTATTTGCAGGGAGGCCTGAGGGCAAGGGGTTTCCTCATTGCTCTGGCTGTTGCAAGGGGTGAGCAACCAAGCATCAGGGACCCTGATGAGATTGTGGAAGCTGTGGAGTGTGCTGCCTTCCTTCAAGTAGACACCTTGACGCAGTATCTTATAGACATCATAGATACAGACAACTGCTTCCTCCTCTACCATACAGCAGGCGTGTTTGGCCTGTTGAGACTGTTTCACAGTGCAGCAATATTTATCCGTGATGCTTACCAGGATCTGAATGAAGCTGCACAGGTTCTGCCATCAGAGATGATTCACTATGTGGAGTCTCTCACACCTGTTTCTTTCATTGCTATGGGAACACATTCACCCTCAATGAAAATCCTGCAGGATTCCTCCAGGACCGTGTGGTACCTGGAAGAGGAGCAAGGAGTGTGGAAATACTTCACTGACCTTCCCACAGAGGCCAGCACTTCCATGGCAGGGATAGCTGTGGTGGAGAATCGGCTGTATGTGGTGGGAGGTGTGCGAGGGGTGAGCATGGAGACAGTAGACTTCAGTTACTGTTATGACACAGAGAGCAACTCTTGGAGTGTGTTTGATGGACCTCAGCAGCCTAGGTACAATTTCACACTTGTCGGTCAGGAAGGACACTTGTATGCCTTTGGTGGTGAATACGATAAGAGAATAATGTCTTCTGCAGAGGTTTGTGATGTTTCCACACACAAGTGGACTTTTGTGAAAAATGCCCCATGTCCTGTGGCAGGCGCAGCAAGCACTGTGGCCCGAAGGAGGATTTTTGTGTGTTTCTGGAAGCCACCTAATACTACAGATATCTATGAATATATACCAATCAAGGATGAATGGATCTTGACTACAACTATGATACATTATCAGAGTTATGGTCACTGCATGGTGGGACATGGTGACAAACTATATGTTATGAGAAATGGTCCTTGTGATGACTTCTTACGCTGCCAAATGGACTGTTACAACATCACCACAGGCCAGTGGACATCCATGCCAGGGCATTATATCAACAGTCGTGGAGCCCTGTTTACAGCTATGGTGAGAGGGGATTCAGTGCTCACAGTGAACCGCAATCTGACACTGGAGTACCTGATTTGTGGTGATAACTGGAAACCACACAGACAGATGATGGGTTTTCCAAAGAGTGGATCCCTCTGGACATGTATGCTCAGACTTCCCAGGATCAAAAATAAAGAGGAAGTAAATACTCGAAATGAACCACTGGAGACTGCTACAGATGATCAAAACAAAGATGACAGTGTGTAGGTTAACTTACCACAAAGGATTTCTATACTTGTAAACAAATACATTATATGGACAAAAGTTTGTGGACAACTAACCATGACACCAGTATGTGGACCTTTCTCAAACTGTTACCATAAAGATGGAAGCACACAATTGTTTAGGATGTCGTTGTATGCTGTAGTGTTATGATTTCCCTACACTGGGACTAAGAGGCCCAAACATGTGCCAGCATGACAATGTCCATGTGCACAATGCGAGCTCCATGAAAACTCCATGGTTTGCCATGGTTAGTGTGGAAGAACTCAAATGGTCTGCACAGAGCCTTGACCTCTATTCCACTAAACACCTTTGGGATGAACTGGAATGCTGACTGCACCCCAGGACTCCTCACCTGACATCAGTTCCTGACCTCACTAATGCTCATTTAGTTGAATGGACAGAAATTCCCACAGCTATGCTCCAAAATCTGGTATAAAGCCTTCCCAGATATGTGGAAGTTGTTATAACAGCAAAGGGAAATTAAATCTTGAATGTGATGTTCAACAAGCACATTTGAGTGCTATCATCAGGTGTCCACAAACTTTTGTCCCTATAGTGCATTATGCAAATATATTGGGGTTGTATTATATAATGCAAACACTGTGGTTAGAGAGGGCCACAATCCTCAAGCCACTTTGGATCTAAATCAGGTGGATTAGAATTGGGAAAATTGTTCAAGGTGTTCTAAGGAAAATCTTCTATCACTACCTTGCTTACACACATAAACAGCACATCCACTCAAGCAGTGGTTTTCAAATGGTTGATGCAGGTGTTGTTAATCTCTGGCAGCACCCTGTGGATGGATCTGGAGTTCAAAGACTTCTCACGTCACTAATTCTTTTCATCCTCCTGTATGTCTATCCGCCTGACTACAGCAACGCACACAACGCACACCCTATCAGCGTTTTGCACTTAGAATGGGGATTAATACCTTGGCACTGGAAAGTGATTACAGCACCTATAAAAACCATTTACTAGAGATAAATAGGAATAATAATGGAAATTAACAGTCATTCATAAAGTTTGTGTACAAACATAGGAATTACTTTTTTTAACCAAGAATGAGAAATAAACATTCAGCTACTACATACATAGGTTCAAACACACACTGAACAAACAGTAGACATCACAAATAGAAGTCGCTATTGTACAACATAAAATATGTAATATACTGTATAACCCTGCAATTGGTGAATTTCTATAGCCTGTATAGTCTAATAAAGTCATTGTTCATCACAGTTTTTATACAGTGGAGTGCAAAAGTCTGTATTCCCCGAGATTAAAACCGGATGCACTTATTAAGGCAAAAGCCAAAGAAAGGGAGATGATACAATTTTATTTCTCTTCACTAGTGTATCTTCACATACATTCTTTTTTGTTTGTCACAATGCAGCAACAAATAACTATACATAACTGAATCTGTGTTAGGTGTTTGTCTAAGTGACTGAGCAACTTTCTGTTATAATGATCATATATCATAATTATTGAGTGATATGCTTGCAGTAACAGAGATTGCATGCTTGCAGTAACTTACTGTTCTGGGTGGAGGAAGCTCTGGGAGACTCTTCTGTGGTGCGCAGATATGCTTTCCTGCACTTTCATTGGCCTCTGTTTCTGCTCTGTGGTCTGATTTCATACAGGATCAGAGGAAAAAAGTCTTTGGAACACATTTCCAAATTAGAACAATACATAACAGCGTACATTCACATAGCATGTGTATACAGTGAATCTGCATTGTTAACACCCAGAGGTAGGAATGAACACTCCACTTGTTTTGTTAAACAGTTTGGTGTAGGTTATTAGTTAATGTTTAGTAATTTATGTGGCCTGTGGTAATATTTTAAGAGCCAATAGCCATACCCAAGCACTTCCTATCAGACATTCCTCTGACTTCCTCTTCAAATGCTAACATCTGGGCTTGCTGTAAGATGAACATTAAACGTTCACAGGAAAAGTCGAAGAGTCAGCAAAGATAATAGCAGGCATGAGTTTCTTAGCTTCATCTCTTCTCCTTAGTACCTCTTTTGTTTCTCTGCAACTTCAAATGTGTCTCTTTACTGGACCTAAACAATCATACAGTACCTGATTCTCAATTATTATTACAGATTCAGCAAAGATAAACTAATACTATGCAAATGTTATCATAGGCATGAAAAGAAAATATGGGCGAAGGTACAGAATGTCAACATTTAAATTTTAACATTTTAACATTATGTAACATTTAAATTTTTTTGAACCACAAAGAACATTTTTCTTTTTTTGCATGCTCTGCATGCTCTAGTCTATTTTTGACTTTTATGTACATTGACAAGGGCTGTTTTTCTGAACGATTAATCTACTGATCAAATATAATACACATATATGTCTTGTGGTTTAGACATGGTTTCGCTTTAACCTGAAGGCTCACTCTAGTTTTCTGCATGCTTCATTCTTCAGTGAAGTCTAAACAAAGCAACCAGGCCTCAGATGGGGGCCTGGCTGTGAAAGACTGAAGGGATTTATTAAGAAAGACACAGGAAATCGTGGTGGAGGAGGGGGGGCAACGCTTACTCCACAATGCATCACCTCGCTGAAAATTAGGCCAACATTTTAGCAGGTTACATAAAAACAGCGACCACTTGGTAAATATACTTGTTTCTCTGTTGCAAAAAATGTATGAGAAAGCTCTGACCCATGACCGTATCTGCATCAACAATTTTCTCAGTAACATGTACTGAATCTGCAAGTATATATTTTTTTCTCTGCTGTAAACACTCACCTTTGTCTGGTTTGTCTTTGTTCTGTCCAATGACAAGGACCTTGTTCATATAGATATACTCTTCATCCCCACCTTAAAGACAGCAGGAAGAAAAAGAGTCTTCAAAAATGCTTCAAAAATAAATAACATATATTTATCTCGACTCTACCAGATCAAACTTAAAATACCAGGTATTCGTAATGATAAATGATATTAAAATTACATACACTCCTCTATCACTCCTTCTTTCTATTCTTAAAATCTCAAACATTCACAGAATCTTTTTTAGCATACAGTATAATTTTGCCAGAGTGAGAAAGGGACAGTGTTCCGTGCTATGCGTGCATAGCGCTTCTTGGGCCTCCACCCACTGTACACATTAAAGCAAGGCCTGTGGGGGATGCATGGGGCAATATTTAATTATTATAAAAATTCCTGCTAAAACCCCACACTGCATGAATTCCTTATTGAATTCAGTTTTAATTTCATTTGTCGAAATTCATAGGGGGAAAAGAGCAATTAAAAGCTTACAATTTGCAATAAGAGGCAACCCAGATCCATGTGGTGCACTCTGCTCTTCATAAGCTCATGAACAGAGTAATAACACCACTCCCAGTTTAAAATTTGTTTTACTGCAAAAGACAGATTGGGATTTGGAGGATGGAAATGAAGGCTATTTATAAGCTGCTACTCAAAGGAAGTGAGTGTCTCTGGAGGATAAAAGCAGCTTTGGAAATGATACAGTTTAGAGCCAGAGGAGGAAGCAGAGAAGCCCAAGTCCAGAATACAAAAACTGACTGCCATGTGTCTACAAAAAAAACCCCACACAACAAATGGTTCACTTTCTGTAGAACAGAACGGTTGGATTCTCCACATGAAAGGGCAACATGGCTGAACCCAATCTCCCTGTACAAAGGACAACAATTCACATGAAGATGGCAGTATATGTGGGGTACTTTCTGGTCTACACATGTTGTGTGTTGGTATGATGTACCATTTGAGGAATTGTATGAATGCAGCAGGTCAGCAAGCAGGCTCTTCCGCACGGTGGCATTTCCACTCAGGTTTTCTCCATCCAGGAGCTTCAAGAAATTCTGCAGCTCCTCCAGTAGTTGCTCCAACACTGCAATGACATGCAGGACAGTCAGAACAAAAATTCACACTGGGTAGCAGTGCACTGTATAATGAAATAGGAATAATATATGTGGTGTAGTGAAAAATCTTCACAGTTCATAGTTTCAGAGTACAGAATGGAAAGTATTCATTTTATTTTGAATATTGAATGTATTCATTTACTTATATTTTAAAATGGATTAAATTGTCACCATACACTACATATCATTTCATAACTCCAGATCATAGAACCAGACCAGTTTGCCTAACATGTCATGTGTTAGTGAATGATGCATTGTGCGTTTGTCTCCTGCATGTTTTTTATCTCCATGTCATTACAGAGGCTTGCTTTCATTTGGCATCATATCACATACCCAGGGGCTTTTGAATTGTGTTGAGCTTGCTTGTCTTACGTCTCCTTGAAGCCGAGGGGGCTATAGACCGGGTGAGAGATAGCTCAGAGGTCATGAAGGGGAATAAGGTGTGGTGAAAGAGGCTGCTTTGTCACCCAGTCTGATTTCAGCCCCCACACATCCTCCAGGGGTCAGAGCTGAACTGGCCCACGCACCCCAGACTCAAACATACCCTTTGTGCCTCTTTCACTGATATGAATAAGTCGGCTTCATGCCTGCTCTCAATGTATTCAAGAATAGAACTGGAGAGTAGTTGACCAGATTGCCATGGGTGAACTCAAACTCATGAAAACACTGAGAAAAGCAATAAAACAGTCATAGACAACAATAAACAACATGGCAGATTAATCCCAGACATACAATCTGGCAAAACAGATCAGAGCAAACCAGAGCAGATAATATTTGTCTTCTTTTTGCCAAATATCAGTCAATGAATTTCTTATGGTAACTTTCACACCCCTGTAAATAATTCATGTTCACTGGCCACTCCCAGCTCCCTGCCTGTTCCCTGCTGATAATCAAAACCCTTTAGGGAATCACACAAGACACTTCAAAGAGCTCTGAAGTATAACTTTTCTGCAGCGTAAGGCAAAGGAAACTGTAGAATCATTTGCCTTCAGGACAGCAGAGAACAGTTTTCACTGAGCTCCACTTACCTCGTCTTACTGCTGAGTCAGCTTAAACTGTTACATGTCATTACTTTATATGGTGCCATTTGGCTTACATAGGTCTACAGAGTCATTTAAAGCAACATTTATGTATTCCCCGTGCTTAAGGATTATACATACTTTTGTAGCACCAAATGATGCAAATGCTACTTTGTGATTAAATTGCCTTTCAACCCCCCGTCAGATCTACTGGTTAAGGCCCAATAATAGCACTAATGCAGAAACCCTGTGGTTTAGTAGACGGTGTCAAGAGCTCTGGAGAAACTTAATTACAGTCCAAAATATGTCCTTTAAAGTTATTCTGGACTCCATCAGACTCCATGACATAGTCAAAATACAGTCTGTTTAAAAGCTAAAATTTTTGCACATTTGGAAAATAAATTGATTTGAAACGCTTGTGGTTAAGTGTCTTGGTTATCTATCACGGTGCAAAACAAATGTTTCAGATACTTAAGCATGGTTACATTTCTTAACATCAGGGACACTTAAGCAAGTAGATGTCAACTTGTTTTCTCATTTGTTTCTACAGCATGAAAAACTTTTCACACATGTAACCACTGCGTGATAGTGAATATATTCAAAGGAACCCCGGTACAATGTTACCTGCAATATATTTTTTTCACTCTGACATTTCTCCTTTTGCATTACAGAAAAGTTTTACAAAGAGTTGAGATCCACATGAAACAAGAAATGCTTCTGATCCTTGACATTTAATACCCATTGTGTTGTAACTGGAGCTTTCCTCCCAACATTTTTCTTGCCATGTGTTTTCAGACAGGACTTTGATGTTCTTCTCCAAAGGGTTCCTGGGAATGTGAAGTCAGCTGACTTTAGATCAGATTGGGCTAAGTTTCCATGGTTTATGGCTTGGCTACACGCCAGCTCCCAGTCTTTCAGCCCAACAACATGAAACTACAACATCAGACTCCTGCATGTGCTGTAGGTCTTCCCACTTCCTCAACATACTGAAACCTGCACTTCAGTGAGCTCCATACTTTCCCACACACCTCTGTGTATTACCTTTATCCACAGGTCTCTAGCCGGCTGCATGCTCTAGTTCTAAATGTGTGTAAGCACTCATTCATGTAATTCAAGTAATTGCTCAAGAGGTTCGGTGAGGTTCCTGTCTCAACTGGCCATTTATACCTATGCCTATGTGATAAGGGGATTTCCTTTTAACCAAACTGCAATACTTCCTCATTCTCAATGAAGATAAATCCCAGATAAGATAAAAGAAACTTTTTCTTCTTTTCAAGCCATCACTAAAAGGTCAGGGCTAGAGCATGAATGTTTTGTTGCTGGATTTAACAAACAGCCATAGAAATCAATGCTGGGAATGAGCTAGGTCTCCATTAACATATCACTTTAAACCCTGACATATCAGTTCAAATCATCAAGTTAGAATTACACAATTTCTTGCAGGTAGCTGTTGTCACTTAATCTAGACAAATTATTTGTACAATTTCTACGAAAATCCCAGTTTCTGATTATTTGAGGGGGAACAAACCCAGCAAAACAAGCAGATGTTAATTTCCTCCTAACCACATTGCTCCTCTTATTGGTTATTAATAAAAAAATCAAAACATGCTTGGCTTGTGCCAGTTTATTCACATAAAACTGTATATCAAAGCTCTTTCAACCTGTTTTACAAAGTTGGTGCAATAACAGTGATAAATGATAAGCAATTATTTCTCACACCTTCATACACAAGATTCACCGAGGTGTGGAAGTGTTGTTTGTGGTTCAGCAGCATTTGGTTAAGGTATTTTTGTTTGAAATACCTTTTGGGTTTTGGCCCACAGTATTTGTGAACGCAGGTCTTCTGGCTCTGAGGTGAATACACTTCTGAGAGTATTTCATTTTGAAATTCAAGGCTTACAGTAGATACATTTAGCAGCAAATAAACAGCATCTTTTGTTTATTATTTGTTAGAATCATTAAAATTTTGCGGGGAAAAACCTTCAAACATTCATCACAGGCCGTTACAATTTGCTTTTTTTTTTCCAGGACAGCTGCCCTACAAACCCTAGCATTAAGAGACGACTTTATATTTCATATGATTTCTTCAAGGCGTGCTTTGTAAGTGCTTTTTTTTCATTCTCACTCAGTTTGTTGTAAAATTTAGCAATATAATATTGATGAGGAAGATGGGACAGCATTCTTTTTCTGTGTGAAGTGCATCTCAGAGCAACTCAGTAATTACAGTTAACAGTAGACTAGAACAGAGTTAGGCAATATCACAAATATTCAACGTAGTCCAATTCTTCCTCATAAGGATTGATATAGAGCCAGCTATATGAACAGAACAAACTGCTAAAGTGGTCTATAACATAAATCAGAATTTATTGTGCACTATATATGTCTTCTTTAAAGGTCTCATGCCCTTATTGCTTGTTTGGTCGATTGTCTTCCACTTACAACCAATTTTAGCACCATCTAAGATGGTGACAGCATTCATCTCTCTTTTTATGAGTCCGCAGGCTTAACTTACAACTTCACACCCACAACCCAACGAAACAGCAGTACCAGTAAACAACTAAAAACAAAAAACACACTCTGGCCTACAACTCAGCAATTCACATATTACACTTAACATTACACTTAACATATTCCAGTGTGCTGAACATTACTACAAAGCTCAGTTTAATTCACTGACATCCAAACAAGTGTGATTAACAGTATAATTGTCTTTGCGGTTGACTTACTGATATTCATATAAGCCTTTTATATTGATATAAATATACTATGATATAAATAAAACCATAAATGCCATAAACCAGAAACCATAAAAAAAAAAGGTTTTTGGATTTTTCAACATAAAAAAGTACTATGTTAAAATTTATATAAAGATGAATTCGGGTTAGGGTTAGGGTAACCCTAACCCTAACCCTAGGCAAAAATAGACTATATTACCATGTTACACAATAATTAAAAAATAGTCCTGTTGATGGGTGGGTACACTTTGCTAAATTGCACTGGATGAATGAATAAATGAATGAATTAAATAGTTCATAGTTCAAAAATACCAAGAATAATAATTGAAATATGATAGTTAAGCTTGATCATGTTTGTTTGTTTGGCCCCCTTTTAATACTCACATTCACATATGAACCACATGTATGCTGACACATTCTTGACACATTATATGGAGTTATGTTTTTGGAATCTATGAGTTAATCACAATGAAATCAAATAATTTGGATCAGCTTAAATGAACTCAGATAAGATCATTATAATTGTGAAAAACAAACGTATCTTCGTATCTTATTATAGAATTACATTAGGCGCAAAATTGTTCACACCAACAGTAATTTATGATTTAAATAAATCTTTTTAATTAGCCCCCAAAAGGCTGAAATTTCTTAGCCCACAAAAGGCTCAAAGTTTTGTTTTTTTTATTAACTTTGTCGTTAATTATGAAACTACAAAGATATATGGACTTACCCAAATACACTCATATTATATATACAGTACATGCCAGTAGAGACCATTATTCCTCTCAGTTCTACAGAGTTTGGATACCGGTTTTGAGTTCCTTTTCACTTAATCAGTCTCGTCTTACTATTGAAAGCAATTCTACTTGATCTTGTTTCTGTCTCAGACTAGAGCTGCATGGATTGAACTTGTAATTTTAGAGGGAGACCCCAAGGCCGTTTATTGTTTTCCCACCACAGTAACAATGCTAAACCTTTCCATATTCCATATTCTCAAAATAATTATACACATTTAAAAAAAATAAATGATAAAAAAATTAATTGTATTGTCTGATGCTAGGTAGTTGATATTGTATATAAAGACGACAGAACTTATATGTTACTTTTTTGTATGTAATAGTAGAGTATGACAAACTGCCCCATAGCCAACAAGTCCCAATCTCCCCTACAGAAATTTCACTTTTGAATATTATCAGGTCTTGGAAATAGCATTTTCTTTAGGTCTTGGTCTCGACTCGCCTCCTCCAAAGACTTGATTCAGAACCCTTTAAGGTCTTGGTCATGACTCGGACTTGATATAGTTGCTCATCACTGATGATGGATAGTCTGTCGAAACCAAAAGTATTTCTCCTCTATTAAAAGACTAATTTTAATTAACTGTAATTTTCAGAATCTAAAGCACAAAGAAACACACTGTGTACAGGCGACAAGGATTAATAACGAGTAATGATAAAGTTTATTTAAGTCCTCATAAACACACCTTGCTTGTAATGGATGACAAAAAACTTGCACAACGAACTGTCATTTAGGTGAAAGGTAAGCAGTGTATCAATGTTTGTGGCATTCCTGTCACTGTACTGCCTGCTACATGCCGACACTTTGAGGAACAATAAGTGCCTGTGCTCTGAACTTGGACTGTGCTATCACGGTCTAGCTCTCTGGCTCCAGTCTACATAGGGTCAGTTAGTTTATGTTACGCAATTGGAATTAAACCACTTACTAAAGAAAATCAGATTTTACTGAAAACTGCAACACAAACGCAATTTCCCACAATTACGCCTTATCAAATGCAGCCATAATATTCTCTTTGGCCAGAATCTGTTTAATGGTGGGTATCAATGCCAAATACTTCAGCACTTTATTTCATCCATAGAGCAACATCTTCAGTAGGGACTGCCAAAACACACACAAGAGCTATACAGCATCCTAAAACTAAAACAAGACTAATTGTACCTATGGGGCTCCCATTCTTGTTAGCATTATCTAAAAATGTCTGAATGCTTTACAGTGTAATTTAAGTCATAAAATGGCTTAGACCACATGTTTCTCCGTTTAGACGAGAAATCGGTATGTTCTTTTATTGAAATATGCCTAAGAATGAAATGTAAGCTAGACTCTTGGGGGGGGGAGGATATCTGGTCAGTTCTGATTAAATTTATCAGTACAATTCTGTGTATTAACACACTGCTCTGCAGCAGTAGAAGACTATATACAGTAACTGAAGAAGTCTGGATGGCATGATGGACCTCTTTAACAAAAACCAAACATCTACTGCTTTAATAAAAGTTTAATCTTAAACTTTAATTGCTCTGTTTACCCTAACGAGAAATGGTCTATTCACAGAGAACTGCAATCTTCCTTCATTAACATAATGTATATATGTTTTTGCCATTATTAGTGGGAACGTGTTGTCAAAGTGTGAGGTCATCGCAGGTCGGTAGCATTACTGCTTTGGTTTAAGCTGGTCATTGACATGAGTTCTGGCTGTACTGCAAGCTCAGGCCATGCTCTCTGAACCTGCTCCAGCAGCGCAGCGCTGCCTACAGGGGAGCAAAACAGGAACAGATGCTGCAGAACGCCTCCCGCTTCAACAATAGCGACCTCACTCAACCTCTCCCCCTTCTCCTTTTGAACAAACACTGCATACACATAAAAGCCAGTGGCTGGATTAAACCACTGCATAGTCCTCTTCCGCTGAATCTTTTACAAACACCTCTCCACCTCAAAAGCATGTACTCAGCTTATGCCAAGATTTCTGAAGCTACAGTGCAAAAGCATTGCAAAAGGAGAATTTTGTCCATTAATTCTTTTTCTCGCTGTACACTCATATTGCACTTTTAAACTAGAAAATGCTGTATATACTATTCACTGACACTGATGATTACAGATGATAATAACAGCCTTCATGAAGATGCGTTTAAAAGGAAGCTGAGATCATTTCTGTGAAATCTGTTTACTTAATCTACAGATAAGTAGAAAACATTGTGTCCCAATACACCTCAGCATGCCTCTGTGTGCTTTAACACACAATGATAAACATTGCAAGTGTCAGTGTAGTGACAGTGCACAGTTACAACACTGTACAACACAATACAAGGAAATGCAAAAAAGGAGCTTTTAGATATATAGTTCTATACCTATAGACACAGTATAGTAACTGTAGACATAGTACTGCATTTTTGTAGGGGTGTAATGCAAAGACACCTTTGTATCTGTTCAGTGCTCAAAATATTTATATCTGTATCTGAATTCAGATTTGAACCCAAAGTGGATGTGGCCTAAACTGTAAGAGTTTTTTTTTTTTTATTAATTCTTTAAAATTAATTAAACACTGGGAAACAGAGATCCACAGGCACAAATAACAGCACTGGGAATCCTTTTCTTCATCAATCCAGTTCACAATTCTCCACAGTCTCAACGAGAGACGTGGATTAGGCTTTTATTCAATTCAATTTTATTTGTATAGCACTTTTAACAGCAGACATTGTCACAAAGCAGCTTCACAGAAGTATATAGATTTGGAATATAAGTATATAAACTTATGAATCTATAAATTTATCTATATATACACTATATGGACAGAAGTATTGGGACACACCTCTTAATTAATGAATTCAGGTGTTTCAATCAGACCCACTGCCACAGGTATATAAAATCAAGCACTTAGCTATGCATTCTCCATTACAAACAGTTGTGAAATAAAATGGGTCGTTCTGAAAAACTCAGTGACTTCAAGTGTGGTAGTGTAGTAGGATGCTACCTTTTCAATAAGACGGTTTGTGAAATTTCATCCCTGCTGGATATTCTACGGTCAACTGTAAGTGGTAGTATTGGCAAGTGGAAGCGTTTAGGAACAACAGTAACTCAGCCATGAAGCAGAAGACCATGGAAAGCCACAGGGCGGGGTCAACGGCTACTAAGGTCCATGGTGCTTAAAGGTAACCAACGTTCTGCTGATTCCATAGCTGAAGAGTTCCAAACTTCTACTGGCATTAATGTAAACACAAAAACTATGCAGCGGGAGCTTCATGGAATGGGTTTTCATGGCCGAGCTGCTGCATACAAGCCTCACATCACCAAGTCCAATGCCAAGGGTCAGATGGAGTGGTGTAAAGCACCGCCACTGGACTGTGGAGCAGTGGAAACATGTTCAATGGAGTGATGAATCAAGCTTCTCTGTCTGGCAGTCAGATGGGCGAGTCTGGGTTTGGCGGATGCCGGAAGAATGATACCTGTGAATGATGCAACTGTCGACAGAGGACTACAGCTGTGTAGTACTGTTACTGTATGCATAGTACTATAATAAATACATATACTACATATACAGTACTCTTGTAGCACTGCTCAATCAAACTCTCACCATCTTTCAGGGTACATGTAAGACCTGCATTAAGGCTCTTCTCTGTCTTGGCAACTAGGTGGTGGAATGAACATCTCCTGGCTATCCAAACAGCTGAGCTAAGGAACAGGGTTAGCCCTAACCCTAACCCAGCCCAGGAACAGGGTTGGTGACCACAGTTAGACACCACTATCATTTTAAAGGTCTGGTGATTATGCATATATATTCAGAGTGATTACTGAGTGTCTACCCACTGAAAGGTAATCTTTTCACTGTTTCAGAATAAAGCCTTTCGAACAGAAGACGTGAATGAACACAACAAAACAATAGCAATCATTGTATTACTACACACGCCAAATATTTTTGCCCCACTCATATTCCACAAACACTGCCACATTACTCTAGACAAATCACCAATGACCTCTCTGTCAATGGGAGGTAGTGAAACAACCAATTCACCTCTTGTGCTCTTGGGCCTCTTGCATGGCTCCTGAAGCCTACAGTGTGCATGTCAATGTGCTTAGACGCAGCACTATGTCCTTCTCCCCAAGCCTTGAATCCTGTTTAGACTCATATTTAATAATGAGAACACAGTCTTCAAACTCTTGAATCTCTTCAGAAGTCAGAATAATGCAGACTATTAATAATGCAGATCTTGCAACTCCCTCAAAACTACCCTTTAAGTCTGAACACCAAGTCAAATGGTGCACATCTCCTGTTCCAGAGCTTCAGAGTTTTATTCAGATGCGCACCAGGTCAACTATAAAGCTGACACACTCAAAGCTCTGGCCAGAGCAGCAGGACCCATGGGTGGATCAGGAAAAATCGTATCAAGCAGAACCTCAGGGACGAGATCTGGTTGCCTGCACTCCTTTGAAGAGCAGAAAGAGGCGGAAATAGGCGAAAGCAACAGGATAAAAACAAACACATCATGGATTAATTTAGAAACCTTTTATAAACTGCTCAGCTACACAATAGCATGAGCTATACCTGCTGAAGATTAAACATGAAAGGGTGCTCTTCCTTTTTATAAGAGTTTTGCATACTATTCAAAAAGAGATTCTTAAGGTTTCCATGTACCCTATACGTCTATAACAGAGTGTAGGCAATCACTCATCACCCGTCCTGATAGAATTAGCAATATCTCAACACTAGAAATGAGAGTCCATGCAGCTCAAAGCTTGTTTCTTTGACAAGTTTTATAATCCTATAGATTTTAAAACACATAAACACAGCCTTCAGGTTTATGTTGCTTTCATGCCCTCACTTGGTGCTGGTTTATTGCTTAATTATTTTTTTAGCTGATAAGCTATGCTGGTTCATCCAAGCTGGTGTCTGAGCATGTGAACCTGAGTTACTGCTTGGTTTCTCCATCACTTAAATCAAATAAAAATAGATACCTACTGTGGAAGTAACCTTAACATTCAATCGTGAAACACAGTTAAAATATATTCATACAGTATACACAGTGACAGGAGCTGTAACCCTTTTTATTTAGCTGCATAGTTGTATATAAGAATGCCTTTAAATATATTAACAATAATTTTAATTGAAACAGTCTGTTATTTTTGACTATCAGGATATATATACATAGGATACTTGTTCCCCTAAAGATGGCTTAAAGCATCCTTTTAGGGAACTGAAATCTGTATAGATTTTTACTGATCTGATTCTTGTGTATGTGATCTCTGTTATGGTTTAAAAAGTCTTTGAAAACTACACCAACCCTCAAGAATTTTAAGTTAAAATGCAGTCTGTATTCTCATGGAAGCACAGTTGTGTCTGTTCAGTGTACTGAAATCTTTAACATTTCATTAATATGTATCTTACATGCATAACGCTTAATATTACCATCATGAACAGTAACTATTCTATGGAGAGTCTGCCAAAGGTAACAGTGATAATTTCCCCTGGATAAAAAGCCAAACCCCAAAATTGCAACTAAAGGCTAAAGACTAAATTACAGAACCCACAGATCAAACCAAATATTTTCATATGGGCTACAAAATGAGACCAAATAACATTAATCAACAGTGCAGAATTCACACCATGTGA
Organism: Notoglanidium macrostoma; assembly: GCA_030068235.1. Lineage (NCBI taxonomy): Eukaryota > Metazoa > Chordata > Actinopteri > Siluriformes > Auchenoglanididae > Notoglanidium > Notoglanidium macrostoma. The sequence continues at coordinate 9,883,221 of JAQQZR010000006.1, read as the reverse complement.
ATTCACACAAACTAGATAAATCATCACTGTGTGAATCCTGGTGTAAGTACTATGCTTCATCATGGAGGATACTACGCACATCTCCTCAAAATGCCACCCCTCCTTCCATCCTTCCCCTCCTTCCAGCTTCTCCTTCCCTCCCTCTCAATCTTATCTCACAAAAACAAAATTCACAAAGACTGTCTAAGAGGCACGGCCCCTGACCACAACAACAGCAGTGTTGTTTCTAACAGCACCCGACTTGTAGGAACAAGTCATAAAATAGCCAGACTTTAACTACTTGTGGCACTGAATCATTCTTATGTGTTAAGGGCCCCTGAGCTTCTGGGACTAATATAGTTTGGCTGGCTTAGAAATAAAATGTCAGAATGCCCATCTTAGCAAGTTGACACAAAGTTTGAGATAGGCATGAAGGTTTGTGGAAGGTTTCACGAGATGGAAGATCCCATAACATTTCCATATTCTATAGTTATGGTTGTTGTTTTTTTTACCACTGACATTTTGTCTGCCATATTGACCACAGACAACCTGCAATCAGCCTCCATTATGCATATGACCCAGTGAGTTCAGAGACATAAAGGTCACTGTAGTTTTAATATTTCAACATTTGTCTTAGTCTTGTAAGCAGATCTTGTTTTGTTATCACTGTTAGTAAATCAGTGACTCAGCAGGACTTTTATGGGTTTTGCGATTGCATAATAGGAGGGAAAATGGCTGTAACTGCCAAAAAAATCCAAGATGCCTAAAACCAAACCTGGAAGTCACTTTAAATACAAACAAAGAAGGATTGCCATGTGGTATGATTTTTGGGAATAATCAAACATCAAGGCCTTTGCAGGAAGTGCAATTATGAACTGAAACCTACAGTATATATAAAAGCCAAAATTGTGGAACAAGCCAAGTGTTGTTTCACTACAGAGTTTGTTTTGTTCCAGCTCGACTAAATAGGAGTTCCACACAGATACCTGCAGCTCACTGTAAGGAAGTACTGACATTTCTGTTTTACTTTCTTTCTTTATTTGTAAAAAAAAAAACTGACAGGTATGACAGGTTACAGACATGCCAGGTTATCATTGACAATCCTATTGGAAATCATCATGACTGCCAGCATCCAGTCTAGACATAGAGATTCCCTTAAATTCAGCCTGGTAAGACATTGGGGATTAACTGACACATTTAATCAGATGTAGAAAATGAGATAAAATTGTAAAATCTGACCCTTGTGGTCTGACGCTCCTGCCTTAGATTTTAATAGGAACTAACTCCATAGCAAAAACTGAAATCGAAGGCTGAAAGCCTGGACAGGATCTGAATGATGTAGCTGAAGATAATGCAGTAGGATGGACGTTAAAATCGGCTTGATGGTGCAGTGGTTAGCATTACCACCCAACAGCTCCAGGCTTCCTGAGCTCAGATTGAGGTGAGATGGATTGGCTATGGTAGGTATGAATGTGCGTATGGTGCCTTATGGTGTAAGTTCATATCAGTTTAAATGTAGTTCATTCCAAATGAATATAATTTGTATTGAACCATACTGTACAAGTCTAATATAGATCAGACTATATTGAAAAGCATGCCAAAAATCCAATTTAGTAATATAGCACATTAGCATTAGTCCAAAATCCACCTTCTGTAGATCACAACCCTAAACCACAGGCATCTAAGGAGCAACTGTAACTTTAAAATCTCCAATTACTACAGCTGACTTACTGTTTTTTTAAGTGATCATAAATAATGGGATAGGACGGTCATTAAAAGTCTCTTTACATCCACTGAAGGCATGTGGGAGTCAGCTTAAAACAAAATTAAGTTATAAAACACAGCCAACTCTTTTGTAACCATGACGATTGAGACTATTTCCAAACAGCCTGCAAACCAAAAACAGGCTAAGTCCAAACTGCAGACTACCTCACTAAAATTGCTTACTATTTGGACATACCAGTAGTGAATAGTGTACAACACGCTGTTTGGGACATAGCCTTGTTGTTGTCGGACTGCACTCCCACCAGAGCTGTCATATCTACTGGTTTATTCTTGCATTAAATTAGCCTCGTTGGGATGATGGGAAGTACTCGAGATGGTCGGATAGTGCAGATATGAATGGTGTTGAGTGAAATCAAAATGTTAAAGCAAAATGCGGAAATTTAGGAGAATGTTCAAATGTAAATAAAAATGAACATAAACACATTAATGTGATGTCTGTTTATTTTGGCATGTAAAACTTTACCTGTGATGATTATTATCTGTTTTTTATACACTTCTGTCCTAAAACATGTAGGATTACACTCAAGTCTGGGCTCGTGCGCCTGTTTGAACTTGAACTTGAGCGAGCGTCTGTGAGCGTTTCGGCCGAATACATGTACAAGCACTTTAGAGTTAATGTTATCAAGCACGCAGTGATGGAAAAAAAAGTCATGTTCGCTTACCTTTGTGCTTGTCCATGATTGCAGAGGCGGAGATGAACACTCCGGAGCTCTCCGTGTCTCTGGAGCCGAAGAACGCGATCCAAAGTCCTGTGATAAAAGATGAAGGAGAGAGAAACTCCACACACACACACACACACACACACACACACACACACACACACACACACACACACACACACACACACACACAC
>JAQQZR010000006.1:9863021-9873207 GCA_030068235.1 Notoglanidium macrostoma | reverse complement strand
ATTAACAGTGAGGATTATAAACTTTTAGGACTATGACTTAAAAAATCCTTTTAGAAATCCTGTCATTTATGTAACTTTAGCTAGCAAGTGTTAGCAAAGCAGGTGCTAGTTACCTGGCTAGCACTTAAGCAGGGAGGTTTGTTAACATATATGAATATGAACTAAAATCCCCACAGAAATCATGTGCAGTTATTTCAAGTTAGCTAGCCGGCTAGCACTAACAGTTTAAATTATACAGTATATACGCATACAGTATAAGACATTATAGGCTTATCATTATTTATAAGCTTATCTCAGAAAATCTTACCATGTTAGTCAGTAAGCTAGTGTTAGTAGTGAATGTACAAACTCTTAGAAATATAATATATTATACATATACACTGTACAGGGCTATACAGTGCAACATACAGTACTGTGCAAAATTCTTGAGCCACCCCTCCTTTCTTCATATTTTGCTTTCAAAGAGCCAGACTTTCTTAAATTTTTTAATGTAATATTGAGGAATAGTTCTCCAGAATTCCTACATACCTTGATAGAAAAAAAACAGGATGGAGCCCTATCAGTCATGGATTGGCCTCCCCAAAGCCCTGATCTTAGCATTATTAAAGCAGTGTGGGATCATCTTGACAGAGAACGGAACAAATGTCAACCAAAGTTCAAAGAAGGCCTTTGGAATGTCCTTCAGGAAACCTGGAGAACTATTCCTGAAGACTACGTAAAGACATTACAAGAACATGTGCCTAAGAGAGTTCAGGCTGTGATGAAGAAAAATGATGGTCATACCAAATATTGACTTTAAAGCTTGTTAGAATTATACACACTCTCTTTGTGTTATATACTGTATTTACATGTATGTTGCAATAAACCACTGTACTTTCTTTCTCATATTCCTAGCAAGATATAAAGAAATGAGGGGTGAGGAGTGACTCAAGGCTTTTGCACAGTACTGTACATGTTGCACATGCTACAAAAAAAAACGTTCTATGTGATGACTAAATTTACCGTGGTAGCACCCGTGTGACAGTTGTGGTGTGTGAGAGACAGAGCTGCTTGTTTGTGTGAAGTGAAGGTTTGTGTGCTTACATGTGAGATGAATTGATCGCACATCATTATTGTACTTGGTAGTTGTAGACTGTTGTGCAATTAAAAATCATGTCAAGCCCCATTTCCTCGGTGAGTCGAGCTAGAACTACTCTGTGGTCGTTTTTAGAGATGGTCACATACATTTTATATTCATTTTATGGCCTTCAAAATCAAAATCAAAATCTGTAGCACCGGTGCTATGTGCAAAAATGTTAACGTACAACCCTGCCTATAGGGATGCATATAAAGACTCAAAGACATGCAACATTCCCATGAATTTTATGGTAGGCCCACATAAAGGCACACATATCTCCATGCGATAGACCTCAAATGAAATATGCAAATTTTTATAAATCAGCTTAAAGGTATGTCTACTATTGCCTGCTGTCTTACCCGATGAAGGCCGTTGCGTCCATATCCAGGCAGTGAAGAGGTTTTAGGTGTGGGACAGTTGGTATCTGCAGATGAATGATTAACCAGTAAGTGTGATAGTGCCAAAGCCTCTTGCAGTTTGAGGAGCTGGTGTATAGTGCAGTACCTGCAGTGAAGTTGGAGTGCGGAGGCTCATACCGCTGGGCTGCCACACTGCGACCATATCTCTCTCTGTTCATTTCCTTCTCCATCTCCTCCTTCAATATGAGCTTCCCAAGACCAGATTGGATCTGTAGCATTGTAAAAAGCCATTCCAATTTCAGTAATCAGTGCTACATAGATGCAACTATGAAACTAGCGTGCTATCAAATTGAGCACAATCTCTGAAGTTTTCTGTGACTGCTTTCATTTCCTCTGAGATTATAATGAATGTTTTGTGCTAGTGGCTCCTCACCTTGCTAAGATGATCTTCTTGGAGCTGTCTTCTCTTTAATTGTTCCTCCTCCTCTTCATCTCGTGAGCGACTCCTCATATCTGAACCTGATTGCACAAGGAATATCAATCAAAACAAATAGAAGATTAGTGCACCAATCTTCATTATTATTTAAATCATTATCCTTTGATGAAAGCATTCAAGTTTCCACAAATCATAATAAAACCCAATCAAAATTAACTGTGCCAGTGTAGTGATTAGAATTGAGGAATGCTGTCTGGATCAATGATGTAGATGATGTAATTGATTTAAGATAGTTTATGTCCCTTAACTGAACTGAAAAAAAAAAATCTAAAGGATTCTACACCACTCCTCACAGACTACTGCTCCTTCAACTGAGGAAATGATGGGTCATATAGACGATACACAGTACTGACATCGTTCTTTTGCCTTTGACTGCATTCACATACATCTCAGTAGGCTAGTCTTCCTGGTTTAGCCAGGGGTAGAAGCCTACCTAGGGCTGCAAGGGAGGGAGGGCAGGGCCAGTAGTCAGTCTCAATCTTTGCTGTTTCATCCGGCTGGGGTGCTTGAGCAGCAGGGAACTTGGAAGATTTGATGATGTCACCAGCAAACTTGCTTTGGGCTGCGAGGGCAGCTGAATCTGGATTGGTATTTTGGGGAACTTGACTATCAGTTGTTGATTAACAGAGGCTGAAAGCAGATACAGTGCTGGCCAATCCATTCGAAGCAGGACACTGCACATATTCTGATTCGATTTATATTCACTGGGCACAAACTTTATACAGTACTTTGTTTTTATAATTCTTCCAAAAAAGGTTTTGAAGAGTGTCACATACTTTGATATATTTATTGCCAGCACTGTACTTCAGACAGAATTCTGTAGAGCAATATTTTATTTTTGGAAATTGATTTTATAAAGGAATGAAAAGTGTAAGCTCTTGAACTTTATTAGTGATTCCTGTGAAAGTCTGCATTTCACAACCCCATGCAACCAAAGGCGAAGCTGTTTTACAGGGTACAGTCAGAAGATTAATAGTGATTTTAGTTTTCAGGGCTGAGAGAGTTGGCGACAAGGAAAGAGAAGATAGTAGCAAAAACAACTGTCAGAGAGTCTTGAGCTGAGCTGAACAGTACTTACATGTGAACATGGAATATGTAGTCACATATGCCACAACAAAATGTTAATGGCAAGATGATGTCAACATACACATGAACAAACATAAATATACAAAACATGGTCAGAGTATGCACATTCACACAAAATACAATCACTCTCACAGATTATTTGATGTTTAAACATGATCAAAGAAAAAAGCCATGATCCAAACCATGTCTCACTCTACTTATATGTACTTATATCAAACATTAATATATTTGTTATGCGACTCATACCATGATTGTGCTTTATTAATTCATTTACACATAATGAGAAACAAATGCTTAACAGCCAATCCACAGTTAAAGCCTTTGAGGTAAATGCAATGAAGCTGATGTGTTATAATTATAAATGACCAAATGATGATCAAAAACAAAACAGCCATACCATGTTGTTTGTAGATTGGTGGCTTTCTGTACATGTTCATGCCTTGGTCTGGAATAAGAAGTAAAGACAAAAACGGAGCTCACAAATATTAGATATCTGAAGAACCATCTGAAGAACATGAATGATGGTCCATTAATGATATGAACTGGAATGCATATGATAATACATACATCAAGAATTATTTAGACTGAAGGAGTGGGTTAGGAAAACACACACACACACACACCGGCTTGTCGATACTCCTGCTCCTACCTGGGATGTGGAAATGTTTAGGGGTCAGACAGAGGGTCGGGGTGGCCGAGCGAGAGGACAAGGGAGAACTCCGGCCACTCGATGGCTCAGTGCCTCCAAAAAAGAAGAGGAGAAGAAGCAGATAAAAGGAAACAAGCATGAAAGGAAGAGGGGAAGAAAGAGAGAATAAATTCCTGCTTATGTAAATATGGGTAAATGAATGGGGATTTAGGTAGAAAAGGAAAGCATTATGGATGAATCAAGTGTGTCCGGTCTGTACAAGAGAACAGAACTGAAAGACATAAATAGGATACCAGAGACAGCATGCAAATTCTCCATGATTGTGAACACTTCAGCATCCAAAACTAAAAACTTGCACTGTACATCTGCAACACTCAAGATGTCCCTAAATTCAAGGATAACAATAACGGACAACATTCAGAAGTTTAGTAGATTGTTTCAGTGATTTCCCTACTGTAATACTGACTGCCAGAAGGAAAATAAAAAGTGGCAGCATGCAGCATAAAGTGTTAGTTGAGGAACTTCATGTCATATAATGCTGAACAATATCATGCTAAATAAGATGAGACGAGATGAGAGAGGAGAGAGAAACGGTCATAGACACTGTATGCAGGACATGCCTCACAGCTGCCACAGACAAAAGAAAAGCACCACACAATGAAAACAACAGCCACAAAGCCAAGACATACCTATGCAGAAAGAATCTGTAAAGAGGACAGAGGCACATATGCATTATATACAGGAATGTGTGATTAGCCGGCCGTGCTCAGTTTGCATGAAGCTTAGGAGCAATGGCCGTCCCGATGCAGCTTTCAACCTAGCTGTATCAGATAATATACGTGCCATGCTGATCCTACAAGTTCAGAACTTCTGACTCCCTTCAATAACGCTGCCATTTACAGTGCACAACCCAACAAGCTAAAGTGAGTATTTTTGTAAAATCCTTCCTAAGCTCAATCTGCAGTGTTATTGGAGAAAACAGAGGAGCCTCTTGAAGATTTTCTGGAATGCACAGGGTGTACGCACACTCCCACCTGATGAACCAATACCAATGTTAGTTCCCAGAATTTTCAATTCTCTAGAAAGTACATTTCTATGGAAAAAGAATAGTGCTGATTGCTCAAATGCAAGCTTCACAAATTGGCTGGCACTCTTATGTGCTAAGAATTTAATATCAGAAGGTGTAGCTTTGGTTTCTAGGCAAATGGAGGAGTGAATGCAAACTTAATAAAGCATTGCCAACTAGTTTGTGGCTACACAATGACAGCCTGGTACCAACATAACTAGATGATGCAAGAGATATCAGGGTAGATAAATTTGGCTCTAAATTCTAATTATATTCTAGATTAAAATTGCTTGCAAAAGATGATAATACTGGCCATCAACAAATCAACTACCTGCATGTTTTGTGTGCTTATACTGAGTGCTGAAATGTTGCATTGTCACACAACATTCATCACTTCTGTTAATGCTTGTGGTTCTTGGAGTTTGGCAGAAACATAAACAAGGAACGTGTTCCAGAACTGTTTAGCTCCTCAATAGTTTGGGGAGCCTCGGCGGAAACACGCCTACTGACACTACTAGTGGAATGTAATGCTTTCGCTCCAGTCAAGGAAGAGGTATGGGTTCTTACCTTTGTTATGGGGGAGGAAGTGATGTCGGAAAGGGGAAGTGGGACGGTTATCACTGTTGCTAGAGCGCAAAGAAGAGCAGAGCTTCAGCATTCCTGCCAGGTGCTCAGTCAAAGAAGAGGATGGAGAAAAAAGGGTGTGGGAAGAGAGATGGGAAAAAGAGGCAAGGAACAGCAAATGAGCAACGCAGGAAAAGCAGAAGGAAAGAGAAAAAAAGGGGAAAGGCCTCAAAAAGATAGATAGCATTGAGCAATGCCGCATACACTCTCAAACACTCGCACACTACTTCCATATGTAGTTGGTCCTGTGGGTAACCTAAAGGAAGTAAATGCAGAATTAAGAAATTAATCTCTCTCACCTGGTCTGTGAAAGTGCTGTGGTGTCTTAGACAGTGTAGGTATGTAGTTGTGCCGGCTGTACATCGGGGAGCTGATGGAGCCCTGGCTGGTGGATCGCTGCATGATGCGTTCTCGAATGTCATAAGAGCCCTAGCACATACAGACACACCATGATACATTTTACCAATGCTATAGCTGCTGTGCTATGTGCAGAAGCTCTATGAGCTCTATAAAAAGACCTACTTGATGCTGTGCTCAAGATTAGTAAAACTAGAACACTGCAACTGCATTGATGTATCTAGGTTTTAGTAATGGAGTAGACTCTAACCTCTGCAGACGGGGTAGGAGACAAGGTTCTTGGTGACTGGAAAAAAAGAAAAAGCTCTGTATAAATTCAAATAAATGAATAAATAAAAACACATTTTTAGATAGAGTAGAAGGGATAAGGTATGTAGATCTAAAACAAGAAGCAACTTGATTACTTGAAGCAGATAAGAGCAATTGAGAATAAACCTTGTAAATTGTTGATACTGATTGAAACAAGTATGTGAATATTTTAACTAGTTTTTAAGGCAAAGAAAGCAGAGATGAGACAGTCTGCAATGATGTTAAAGGCTATAATGAAACACAAAGACAAAGATAAACAAACTGCAGTTCATATGCGGACACACATAGCTACTCAGAACACATATACATCAGATGGGAAAAGCAGTTTCATTAACGAGAACATTTTCAGCACTGAGAAGAACTGAGAAGAGAGAGAAGTTGTGCAGGATAAAAGTGCTCTGGTGAAGATCAAATTGTGCTAGATTCAAGATTTAACATTCCTGGCCAACTTACAGTCTCAGCTGACATGGGGGAAGGGTCTTGTGGCATGGTCTAAGAAAGTGGATATAAACCACAGTGTCACTATCAGCAATGGCTTTCAATAAAGTCCATTACAAAGTGGTCCCATTAATCAACTTTTTTGTTGTTTGTAAGTCTATTAAGAAGAAACTAGGAAAACAAATCACACTGAAATTTTTATTGCAATGTATTATTGTCTGACCTCATTAGGATCATTTTGGTCAGATCATTTTTGTCAGACTAATACTACTACTAGAATGTGATTAGTTTGGTTAGAGATTTAATCTTCTGTTTGGTTATCGTATTGTTGCAGCACAGTAAAGTTTATTGGCTAGTTGGGTAAAAAAAATTATCCAGGAACTTGTATGGTTGTGTTAGAAGCGCTGCTTTAGCATTAGTGAAGTCACTGGGCATGCATTGCTGCAATCCTGCACACACTCACTTTAATATGGCTTCTGATGGGGGATTGGTCACCTGTGGTACTCTGGCACTGTAGGAAGGAAGCACAGCCTACAGTTACAGCATGAGACTGCTTTAAATCTGACACGTTATTACCTAATCACAAAACACTATCAATAAGAAATCAGCACTTGATGTATATAGATGTAACGTCTTCCCTTTTATCAAATCAAATAAACACGGATATGCGATGAGGCCAGATTTTGCAGTACGACCCAGTATGGAATCAAGACAGTATGTGTCACTGAATGACTTGAGTCCTCATATGACAACAAAACCCCGAGTGTGGTCAGCAGAGGGCACTGTATCACTGCGATCTGGACACAGACACTGGACTTAGTGATGTTTAATATGAGAGCAGCAATGCCAGGAATTATACAACACTTCCAGTTTCTTCTGATACACAGACATGGAATGACAGGACAATGTTCAATACATGTGTGATACATGATATTAAACAGTCATTGTAACAGAAAGATGTAAATTCACATATTACCACACACACACACACACACACACACACACACACACAGATCATTTCCAGGGTAGAAGGGTAAGGATTACTGTTGGGGTGGGGCTGGGTATATGGGGCGGTGGCCTGGAACACTGGCCTCTGAGGTCCTGGGTGGGCCATGGCTCATTTAAACAGAGGACTGATAAAGCAAAACACATTTGCATAGATGCTATAGGCCATCGACGATGTAACGCTGTTACTGTAAATGTGGGGGCTATTACTATTCATCTGCTCTGACACTATGACAAATAAACATTTTAAAATCAAAGTATGATTAGGTAAATACTCTTAACAAGTCTTAAGGAGGAATGGATACTGAGATTATGCCTGCGGAAAACTATTTAAAAGATTACAGCCTTAATAGTTTGCCATCGATTATTAATCCATATATACATATAAAGCCATATTTGCCTTGAACTGATTTTTAGCACCTATCCTGTCCAAGGGCCTTACCCCATTGGTTCTAATTTGTGACTATTTTCTGAAAAATTGTCTTGCTCAAGTTGCAGATTACCCAAGAATTTTTTTAATGTAAGTCCAGTTTATCACCCTAGAATATCAGTGTACTCAACTCAGCTGTATGAGCATTACGTGATGAGATGACATTAGCTCTGTGTTACCTCTCCAGGGCTGTGTCTGCCCTGTCTCTCCAGGGTAGAGGAGGTGGAGTGCAGAGACTCGTAGGATATCATGTCTGGACGCTCTATTTCATAAATGGCCTTGACTCGGGGGATGGCTGCTAGGTCCTTGTAATCAATGATCTCATTGTCTACTTTTGCCTATAGGGAGGAGAGGTGGGACACAAAAGGAAGGGAATCACACAGAGGGAGAGACAAAGGGAAAGGAAGGAAGGTCATACTAGGGGTCAAACAGTTCCACATCACATATGAACATAGTTACAGCACGTCACACGGGTCACCACAAAAAATAAAAAAGACAGAGCATACGGAGCTTCATATATGCCTATGGTTCATTGCAGCTGTGCTTCCTATTATATTGAAGTTCGCTTAAACAGTATTTATCTTGATTCTGTGTGTATACATGTATATTTGCTATAAAGGGTAGATATTAAGAGCTAAATGCAAATGTAAATGTTTAGAGAGAAATGAGAGAAAGGAAAAGAGCAAAAGATCATTCTGTGCAGCCTCATGCAGCCGCAGACTCCACTTAAAAACGAATGGTGATTGGTTCAGGAAGCGATAGGGGGCGCTGGCGAGAATGACTCACATAGATGGTGTGACCAGGAGAGCCAGGGATGCTGGAACCCGGTCGAGAACAGATACTCTCCGACGAAGACCTTGTGGGCTGCAGATGAACGAGACTTTGTGTTAGTGATCAGCCAAGCACAAACATGCACGCACATAGACACACAGACTCACACTTAAGCTCGAATGACAGGATCGGTGCACAAGTCAAGATTACAACAGCTTCTTATACAGAAACATCCAAAAGCCATGTCAAGCTGCCATCCACAGGCCATGCAGCATGGTCCTCCAGATATGGCTCTTTGTGAAAATTTCAGCAAAGCTGCTAAAAACGCGAATGATATGGTTTGTAAACAGATGCACATTTACTGCTATGGTGAAGTTTTGTTGAATGTTATTTTTCTCCAAGCTCTGTCAATGAGCACATATCTGAGTCAAGTTTCTGCAGTGAGTCTGACTGCTTTCACGCAGATCTGGGTCAGAGGGCAACAGCCACATGCCCGAAGTGGTGAAAAGTGTAATGACACACACATAGGTCGTTATGAGGTCATAGGCTGGTCAGGGTGTGGGAATGGTGGCCGCAAGCCGCTGACACATGGAGCGTGCGCCACTCTGCTGCCAGTAGCAGATTACAGTACCTGCCTTTCTGATTGGTGCAGTGAGGTTACAGAGGGAGGGAGGAGCTGTGGAAGGAGGAAGAGGGGGTCACAGGAAATCACACACTCTGACACACTTCTGCGTGATTCACTCACAGACTGTTTATATCAGTGGTTCCCAAAGATGGGTCCCACATGGGCCCTTGAAGTATAACCAGGGGGTCTGTGATATCTTTATACTTTTACAGTGGCGGAAACTGCAATGTTTTATGATTGAGGTTTTACAGTTATTAGCCTTTTACTGGTCCCTTGAATTGGGTTTCATCCAAACCTCTGTAACTAAAAAAGTCTATAGGACTAAATAATGTCAAGTTAGACCTAATGTGTTCGGTCAAAAGTTCAGGAATAAAAAGCTTTAAATAACTGAATTATAATTGTGCACATTTAAACAAAATTGTTATATTATGACAGTAATACAAATCTGTACTGAGGGGGTCTGGGTTATTTATTTTACAATTACATAGGTCCCTGGTTACAAAAGGTTTGAGAACCACTGTTTTATATGATGGACAACATGAGAATGAAGCTAAAATGTCTCAGACTCCTACTTGTGGCTGACAGAAATACATTTTTAACCTCACTCTTATTTATATCGGTGAATGGCGCAAGTATCAAACAAACACTTGTGAGTCCTTGCCTTTATTAGATTCTCTCCAAATACACTGCACAACAAAGTATTTGCTTCTTAAACACTGTTGGGTGTTTCTTATCGACTTTTGGGTGCTGATCACGAATATCTCATCAAAATTTACTCATCACGTACCGTTTCAGAGAAATCTTCAGTTTTGTCATGATTTTTTCTTATATTTGTATCCAAACATTTTCGCTCC
>JAQQZR010000006.1:9839267-9859335 GCA_030068235.1 Notoglanidium macrostoma | reverse complement strand
TGCAAACTCCACACAGAAAGGCACCCTGGGGGACCCGGGGATCGAACCCAGGACCTTCTTGCTGTGAGGCGACAGTGCTAACCACCACACCACCTTACCGTGCCGCCCCTGTTCATAATTTATATAAAAATCTTGTTTTTTGTAATCTGTAATCCGCAATGACTTTTCCTCCACTCCTAAACATATGGTTTTGATTACATCACCACACGGCCACAAATATCATCACTTAGAAGTATAACACATTACAGAAAGAAATGCATTCTGACTTTCATTCCATGTTTTCTTACAACCATCTAAGCAGTTTAGAAGTCAGGTGTGAGCGCTTTTACATTATTAGCTGTTTTACCCACCTTGCAGGTACATCTCCTCCCCCTCTGTGAACATCTGGTTGCACCGGCTGCATCGTGCACAGCTGGGGTGGTAGTGTTTATCGCCTGCCTGCGGAGCCGAAGCGGCAAAGATCAGTGTGGTTCATCAAATACAGAATGTGCAAAAACAAATCTCTCAAGGCTCAAACCACATACACGCATAAAGTGATTAATCTTTAATAAAGTCTACATGTAATATATAATATAAAGGCCCATGGGAGGAAAAGCAGATGTACTCTCCTTCACTTGCCACTGAGTCCTCTGTGTGTGTGTTTGTGTGTGTGTGTGTGTGTGTGTGTGTGTGTGTGTGTGTTTTCTCTGTGAATAGGTCTCTGTTTAAGACTGTGGTTACACAAGAACTTTTTTAAATAAGTATTTTTAAAACAAGATTGTTATTGCGCTTGTGCTATATAGTCACACATTGAAATCTCTGTGGTACACACCCTACAGATGCCTGCATAGAGGCTGAAAAAAGTCCTAGCATATGCCTTTAATATCTTCATTACATTAGTGTGTTCTATTACAAGAGCCTGGAATGCTGCAGCAAGAAAAGGTGACATATTTACTTATACACTTTTCTTGATAGGTTAAATTATTATTTATTTCACCTACTAGTCATGTGTTGTTTATTTCCTGAGTCCATGTTGTGTAATGTTCATAGAACACAGCTGTAAGTCATCTGCAGTGCTGTCTCGTCATCCTGCTGTTTTACATTAGCTCTAGGAATGCTGATGAGCTCCTGCACCTCCAACATCTCTCTCTCTCTCAGCTATTTCTCCCTATCTCTCTTTCAACAGCTTTTAACTCCATCACTTTCCATTTCCAAAACAATCATTATACTTTCTCCAACGATAACTCTCATTTTCTCATCTAAACTCCAAATCACTCTGAACTCCAAACTCCATTTCTTTCTTGCCTTTTTTTCCATAATCATATTGTTCACTAATCACTCTTTTTTCACCCAAACAATTATCCCTACAGATTTTTTCCATTTTTCTTGAGTAAATGCAACTTCCTTTCAAATCAGTGCTTTCATTGCTAAATGATGGCAGGGGTATACCACATAGCATGTTACCTCATTATAAAGGAAAATATGGACAATATCCTCCATGTGACCACACACCCCCTCATAATACATGCACACACACACACACATATACACACACACACAAAAGTGCGCATTCAACCAGAGTTTAATTTTGATGGTGCTGGGGATCACCTGCTGTACTTTGGCCACAGTTCCATGTTCCTCCCTTGTCCGATGAACTATGAGGCAATGCAGCAGAAATGTTTGATTTCACACAGATGTGACCCCGTCCCTCCTCCCAGCCTGCCTCGCTATGGCAACGGGCCCATGTAACACTCTTGCTGTAAACAAATTTCTCTGCGACAGTAGATGTTCTTTCTAATTTCTCTTCTGCAAGATGGCTATCCATCATTCCTTATTACATCACACACAAGAACGTGGAGCTGGTGAAGGCCATGGAGAAAACAAAGAGTCATTACTGGCAAGTTCAGGGGGAAACAGAGGAGGCTCCAGTTCCAGATGGAAGGGTGTAAGAAGAAGAAAAAGCCAAAGAGAGGAACTGCGAGGGGTAAAGAAATAGGGAAAGGGAACATTTTGAATGCAGTGGGGAGAAAAAAGGGCACCAGAGAGAAAGACAAAGCCCTTAGAAACAGAACAAACAGCTCTGTAGTCATGCTAAGAGCATACGGAGAAGGAGCTTTAAGGCTGTGTAACAGGGGCGTATGTCTGTAGAAAGGTGGAGCTGTTTCCTGTGTGCTAATCTCAGAAAGCTGAGCCACCTGGTTGGATGCTGCCTCAGCGTGCTCCCTTGTGCACTTTCAGCACTTCCAGCCACAGTAGAGATAAACACACAGAGAAAATGGAGAGGACAGACTAAACTATTATTGCAGGCTGGCTCCTATTTCTGTCTGTGTTCTCTACACCGGAGTCCGATAGCTGCCTGTATTAGCTTTATACCTCAGATTCTAGCTTACACAAACCTCCCCCATCAAAGCGGAGGGCAAGAGTCAGATTCCACACAGTATACTGCAGATATAAGCTACTCTACTCCATTAAAGACCCAAGAAACACATGTAACAGCACTTTTTTCCTTTTCTGACAATCAGGTGTTACAAACTGGCCCTGGTAGTCCTGCATTGTCTTCAAACACAAACCAACACCTAATTTCTTTAATACGCACTATTTAATCAATTCTAAATATACAGTTAAAATACTTATGCATGTGCTTTCTTTTGTAAGTACTTATATCTACTTATATTTCAGCACTGAATCATGTTTCTGGCTTTGTCAAGCTGGTATCTTTATAGACAATATGAACAAGCATTAAGATTGCCGTTAATTTTTATTTTTATTTTTAATGAAATGAACTAAGTAGCTCTACAATCTGCTAACGGTTGTAAATGGAAATAGAAATGTAATTTACCAGATCTTAGTGCAGTTAGTGTGTGTGTCTGCGTGTGTGTGTGTGTGTGTGTGTGTGTGTGTGTGTGTGTGTGTGTGTGTGTGTGAATAATGTTAAACATTTCAGTCTCACTCTTTACTGATAACATGCTAAAGAGGTGAGCCACCATCATCGTCAACAATTCAAACGTGTCAAAAGCATGCTACATCCCTTGCGTTTTTGGATGTAACTTTTAACAAGGCCATCTGTTCCTTTCAGAGAAATTCTCCACAACCCTACTTGGACATATATAGAAGTGTCTACTGCTTTAAGGTCTCTGTGGCCTCACATTGATAAGATTCCACTGAGTTTTTCCCATATGTGGATACATAGATTTCTATGAATAGCATTCACACCACAACTGCTGTCTGGGTGGGTTTGGTTTGAGACACAAAAAGAACAATGTGTGTATGAAGTGTGCCACAGTACAGCTTCCTGTTAACATTTAATCCAAAAGTCAAAGGGTGTTATGGAGTTCACAATTCTGTCCAGTATGATAAAATCAGCATTCCAATACATTTTCATTTCATATTCACCAAGAACATGTGAATGAAATACACACAGATGAAATGATGCAAACTACAAGCTCCACTATCACGTTCCCCTCTCATATTACCTGGTGGAATGTGCAAAATATCATGCTGATCGAGTCTGAGAACATCTGGGACGCTTACCTTTGGCAGGCGGCTCGTGTGGACCCCCAGCCCTGCGATTTAGCAGATAAACTCCTTGTACACTTATTCTTTTTTGCACACTCTGTCCCTCAATCTGTCTCTCAGACTTTTCCAGAGAACTCCAAAACTCTTCATCCATTTCCCCCTCCCCTTCCTTCTTCCTCCTGCTGGTCTCTCAGCCTATCAGATGGACTCAGACTCAGAGGCTGCTCTGTCTACAATGTTAGGGTGGGACTGTGGCATCCAGCCAACTGTTTCACTGCTCGTTTTCTGCTCTGTTCCCCAAGGGCTGATGCTGAGATCGTGAGAGTGCAGAACTCTTCAAACATGGTAGTTTGGCTATGTCAAACTGGGTGCTGGATGATGGTCATAACATTACCACATGTGTGTATGTGTATGTGAGTGCTTGTAAACAGAAAGGCCATTCAGCTGCAGATGTTCAGTGAGAGCAGCATTGTAGACTTTCAGGCCTCTAAAACACAATACAGCTATAAAACTAAGAATTATCTGGGAAAAAAACACAGTAAATATTTTTCCTTTGCAGAGAGTAACTGTGAGGATGAGAACAGGTGTCAGATACTCACCTCCAGAACTCTCCCTGTTATATACTGGTGACAGGCTTCACACTGCACACCAAAGTGGATCTGATAGTCTCTCTCGCAGTATGGTGCACCATCCCTGAATAACAGAGTCAGTGAATGTGTTCACCACACTGTCACCATCACCTCACTATACACTTACTATTTGTTTCATCATATGTACTAAGGCATAGTAGTAGATATACAGTATTACTGTATAATAAAGATTTTAGGGGTTGTAGCAACAATGACAGAAGCTCAAGCTATTCATTATGACTTAGCAAAGTCTACTCTTATAACGCTAACCAATTTTTTGTGAAACAAAGTTGAATTCAAAAGATTATTTAATTATTGTTTAAGTCAGACAATTTGATTCCTTGTTATTTAGAGATTAAAATAACTAAAATCATTTACATCGATACAGACTGAATTAACTTCATTAACTTCCTGTTCAAAATCCATCCATCCATTATCTATACCGCTTTATCCGTCTGAGTCTCGAGGGAAGCTGGAGCCAATCTCAGCAGACTTTTTGGGCGAGAGGCGGGGTACACCCTGGGTAGGTCACCAGTTCACCACAGGGCCAACACAAACAAACAGCATTCACACCTATGTACAATTTAGAGTAGCCGGTTGACCTAATCTGCATGTCTTTGGACTGTGGGAGGAAACCGGAGCACCCGGAGGAAACCCACGCATGCACGGGAAGAACCCAGGACCTTCTTGCTGTGAGGCGACAGTGCTAACCACCACACCACCTGTTCAAAATCAACTTGTGTAATTGATCCAATAGTTATGCATTTTCTTATGCAAATACTACCAGAAGCAATCAATTTGAAAATAATAAACTTGTTCCTTTGGCATTAGCTAAGTTTGTACCTAAACATTTTAAACTAGTGGTTATCAAAATAAATTGATTAAAACTGACATTAATATATTAAATCACTATAAAACCATGTCATTGTATAGTAAATATAGCATAATGTGCAATATAAGTACCACAGTGAAAGACAGAATAATGCCCTGGTCAAGAATGTAACAACCATGGTTAGTATAAAATAAAATAAAAAACTGTGGGAGTATCATAGTTGTTTAGTAGTATTACGGTATGATATCTACTAAACATAGCTTCACAGTCTTATCCTGGTAGCTGCTGGTGTTTCAGAGGTTGAGGTCCATAGAGAACTACAGTGAATCTTTTAAAGGGCAGACAAGAATTGCAAGTATGCATAAACACAGTAAAAGACAGTGAGAAAGACGTGCTGATGAGATTTACTC
Source organism: Notoglanidium macrostoma (assembly GCA_030068235.1). NCBI lineage: Eukaryota > Metazoa > Chordata > Actinopteri > Siluriformes > Auchenoglanididae > Notoglanidium > Notoglanidium macrostoma. Next base: position 9,853,969 of record JAQQZR010000006.1, on the reverse strand, counting down.
ACTTGCTGATGTACTCGCCACTCAGCACTTTGCCGCAGGCCTTGCACTTGAAGCAGCCAAGATGCCACTGTCTGTCCAAAGCTAGCAAAGCCTGTCCATTTTTAATGTCCCTGCCACAGCCTGCACAGTCTGCAGAAAACACACACACACACAAACACACACACACACACACACACACACCGGTCATGGATCGGTGCTGTAAATGATGTTACCCAGGCGCTTTCAGGTAAACAAACATCAGTACCAGTAGTCTCTAAACAGCACCATCATATCTGTGCATGCAGATATTCAACCAAAAATCCAACCTAGCCACTAGGTGGAGGTGCAAGATTACAGAAACATAGCAGCTTGGGGCTCAAGCACTGCCTTCTCCCCATGGAACATGGGAATCTAACTGTGCATGGGTAGTATGCATAAATGTTGTGTCCAAAAATAGGCTCTAAAAATAGACCAGACTTGTATTTTGACTGGGATCCAAATTGTTTATGAGGATTTTTTCATCCTAATCACTCTACAGCATCAGGACATTTTGTGTGATTATAGCAAATTGTAATTTTGACATTTTCTCCCATACTGCACATTTTATGTCAGCCAGTAAGGATTTTCAGTAAGTTGTTGGGGCATTCCATAAACACACATTATTTATTTACATTTGTTTGAAGATTTACACAGAATATGTTCTTTCAGAGATGGGAAGAATTTTAGTTCATGTCAAAGACCCAAACATGGAAATGCTCAGTTTTAGCCTGATTGTGGATTAGAAGGGAACCTGCAGAGAGCAGAGATACAACAGTTTTGAGAAAAGGAGACCTGTGTTGTCTCATCCTGTCAGCATATTAAAGTCTTTAGACTCTCAGAACCTTCAGATGTGTCAGAAGTGGAAAGACTCTCAGGATTTGGCAAAATCCACTAAGCCATGAATAGCCATGGACTGTATAATCACTGCCTTCAATGTGCTCATGTGGATCAACAAATTTCATGAGTGACCATTCAACTCTCTAACTGAAAGACAAATGATCAGTCATGCATGACACAAAGGTTCATTCAACCTAAAAAAAAAAAGAAAAAGAAAAAAAGAAGGGAGGAGAAAGAGAGAGAAAAGAAGTCTACAATGCATGAAATTAACAGTGGAATTTCAGCAAAAAACAACCTTACAGTGAGTTTCCCCAATCTCCATTTTAAGCTACAACTGAACCTTACTGTCATGATTAATCTATTTTACTCTATAATCTTTCATCAAAATGTAATTACGCATTGACTCTGAAACATCATCTGGGTTTTTTTGTGTCACAATGCACATGTACAGTAGGTGGGGAAAATATTATCAAATAACAATATCATGTTTTTGTTCACAATCTACTTCCCGCAATCAGCAGCAAAACCCTGAGTCTAACTCACATTCGGAAACAGGTCACATTACAGTAGATAAAATTTGTACTGAAGTCATGCCGTGTCATGCACTTCCTTATTATAACTTGAGAGGAAGAATTTGAACATAGCATGAATGTGGAGTTTAAGTCCTGAAACCATTCGACACAGAAAGCAATGACTAGTATCAAGAAATCTCAGTGTAATTGGGATGGTTGAATGATAACTCAAATTAATATTAGGCATGTTAAAAACAGTCTCTAAGTCTCTAAGCCTTATAAACCCTAATGGACAACTAAATCTGTAAAACACAACTGAGACAAGAGCACAAGATGAATGGCTGGAGAATGTTAGTGAGAGACAAAACTGGTTTGCAGAACCTTGAAGTCCTAGTGGCCAGTTGTGAGTTTCTCCTTCCCTCCCTGTTGGTCATGCATACTGAATTACAAAACTTCCTCTGAGAGAAACTGAGACAAAGGAAATGAGGGGAAAAGAGTGAAAACAGGCTCTTATTTGCTTGAGAGCACAGGACTGGATTTTTGGGTACTTGAGTCAGCTCAAATAGCATGATCTTATTTGGACTTGAAACCTGATAAAACTGCACTTTCATTAATAAGTTATGTGCAAGAGAGTGAGTGTGAAACTGCAGAAAAATAAAAAGATTTCCAAGAGCTTGAGCTCTGAGTTCTGTGCAGCTTTTGCTTTGCGCAACAGTGGAGAGTCATGAAGAACAGGGAGGAGAGAGTGCAGAAGATAACAGGATTACTGGAAGAACATTGGTATGGAGCGTAGTGCACATAGGCAGTACAAAAGCATGCTGTGACTCACTACTGGAAGCACTGATGTCTTTGGGAGGAGGAGACATTGGCTGGATGCAGCGCTGGCAGAGACAGTCCTTTCCATTGAAGGTGACGCGATCTCCAGCAGGAAATGGCCGTCTACATAAACAGAACATCATGAAGTTAAACACAGAGCCATGCAGTGTAATTTAGTACAACTCACTATTATCTCAGCATGATCACTTTCTCATGATCTCACAGTGTGACATCATGTGCTATTTTATGCCAGCAGACTAATAACAAGGAGACATTAGTGCAATTATTTGGCCTCAAGATCTATGCAGCGTCTACTAGTGCTCAGGTATATACTGCCGACAAGAAAATGTGTATGATCATTAAATGTCTCATAAGATTATACTCAGCCTGTAGCAATCTTAGTAGTAAATTACAACATTAATATTCATATACACATCTAATCCAAAGTCTCCAAAGTCCCTAAAGGGACTCAAATCCAAGTTAGTTGCAGGTGTATGAACCTCTGGTAACCTATAGCATAGAGTATAGTCAGTAACACTATTCATTGTGATGTAACAATTCTTTACATGGCCTATTTAAGAGGTTGTCAAAGGGCAGACCATGGTCCAGATGTTGGACCCAGCAAAGTATTTCACATATAGTGTAGCAGAGATGATAAACATCTAAAAAAAATTCTGTCTGTAGTTCAGTGAGTCTAGTTTTCTAAAAATGAACTTAGGTTTTGTAGCTAATCCTTTGTAATAGCTTATACACAGGTCTAAAGACATTAAGTCAGAAAGAGGAGAGTTTTCATAATCTGGTCTGAACTGGCAACATGGCCTATTTAATAAGAACAGAATGTTCGAAAATTAACAGACAAAGAAGTATGCATTACTTTGTTGCATTCAAAACAGATGTCTCCAAATAGAGTCCACTGCACTTGTCAAAAGTGGCAATGTAAAGCACCACAAAGAAACAAAGCATAACCACTTCAAACTGTCATAGTATAGCCATAAACTAATCTGTAAAGGTCAAGCATTAATTCTTGTAATTCTTGTCGCCATTCAGTCATGTGCAAATCAAATTATAAGTTATGCAAATCAAGACTAATGTTGGACACCGTGCAGCATTTGGACCTCATCATATAGGAATAATCATAATTACCACTTTACAGCTCGGAAAAACTATTTATCCTCAATTTAAAAAAAGAAATTTGTGAGCTTTCATTATGGCTACCAATATAACTGTGTTGTCAATCCTTAAAATTATTTCAGTTTACATTTCAGTTGATAGTGAACTGAAGTGTGTGTATCAGACTATGGGATATCAGTAGTTAATATCAACAATTTCACTATTTAGCTCAAGTCTACAGTATGGGTTGGCAATTCAACATGTACCTTACAGCAATACTTTTTTACTTTTTTTACTGTCATTTTTATTGCTTTATTTATTGACTTATTGCCATGAAGGACTCATACCTCATACAGTGTGTATCATTGTTTTGTAGTCTGTATATATTGTACAGCTTGTATTATTTAGTTGGTATTTAGCATACTGTTGCACTCTGTTGTTGTCATTTCCATTCCTGATGCACTAAATGTTGAATGTTAAAGACTGTAGGAAAGCATTCGAGTAAGAATTTCATTGCACATGTACCTGTACATTGTACACATCACAATAAATCTTCAATCTTGAATCATGAATGGTGTGTAGATGGTAATGTGAAGTGTTTGTATCTGTACATGAATTAATTGTACTAGTAGTAGTAACATTAGCTGTATTAATGATGGAGTTTGGATCACTGGAGAGGATGGCAAGTGTCCATGCATATGTAGGTGCTGTCTGTATGTGTATGTGCTGTGTTAACTCACTTGCAGATTGTGCAGACGAAGCAGGTGGGGTGGTAGGTCTTCCCGAGGGCCGTCACCACCTCTCCTTCTACAAAGTTCCCACAGCCATGGCAGCGTGTTCCGTGCAGCCTTTGGTAGTCTAATGTGCACAGATACTCGCCATTCTTCATGAAGAAACCACCTTGGGCCAGGTCACAACCACACACTGGACACACACACACACACACACACACACACAACATTAATTTCCATGTCTAATGCAAAATTAATTCATCAAAACAATATTCTTAAGTGAAATCCTTTTAAACGTCTTTATAAAATAACCATGTAAAAAAGTATATAAGGCCATAATGCCTTTCACGCTTCATGACTTGATGTAGCTTTAACACTGCATACTACACTGAATAATACAGGGGATCAACTAAGGTGGAGAAAAGCTGTGATTTCTTTTCTATAAGACATTATTATGCTTGGCTTCCCTCCATTAGAGTTATGGTTCTTCGATTTACCGAGTCCTCTGGTGGACTTTAAGCATTTGGCACTAGTTTAGATTGTGTGTGTGTGTGTGTGTGTGTGTGTGTGTGTGTGTGTGTGTGTGTGTGTGTGTACATGTAGGGGGAACTGAACTAGTCGGTCTAGGTCTTAGTCTGTATGTCTGATTTAAATGACAGCTCTTTGGCAAGCCCGGCCAATACTGGACATCATCCAGCATATGCTGTTTGATATTCACACTCATCTATAAGTTTTTCAATCTTCAACCCTTAACCCATCTTTAGACCTTCACTAAGTAACGCTCTACTGAGAGCGTGGAAATGTTTATAAACAGAGTGGCTGTGTCTCAATGATGAAAACTCATCTGCAGATGTGTGTGGGAAGCAAAATGTTTTGGTGCTGTATCTGACACGTTGAATGATGTCCCTTGTTGGATGCAACACTTTCCCGAAAAAAGGTCTGAAAAGCTTTATATAACTTTGACTAGGTAGGTATGTGAAAAGGATTAGGGTAACTGTGATATCACATAATACTGCAAAGAAATTAAGTGAAATTTAGTATGTATACTTTAGAAAGGAAATTTTACCTGGGTAGGTGCATGCAGTTAATCATTAAAGCTTGACTCTAATAATAATTTAAGGGACAGCAGTGTTCTTAAGATCCATTTTTCTCCCATCAATTAATTTTCATTAACCTTTTTATCCTGTCAGGGTTGTAGTGCTTATCCTGAGAACACTGGGCAACTTAAAGTGACCAATCCGCCTAGCAGCATGTTTTGGGAGGTAGGAGGAAACCAGAGAACCCAGAGGAAACTCACAAGGATACAGGGAGAAAATGTGAAACTCAACACAAACAGTCTCCTGAGCTTAGGATCAAACAGGTGACATAGAAGGTGACAACGCTGTAGAATACATTTATGACCTAAAATAAAGGTTTCCTGGTGAAAGACACATTCAAAAGATGTATCACTGATGGTATGACCCCAGAAAATGTAGCCCGTTCAACCTTTACATTGTTTCCTATGTTCATGGCAATATTGCCTACCCACAGACAGAGTAAATCAGAACACACACAAACAATTGCGATGCAAAAGTGCAGACACACAGCTTTTTGTTTCTCTACAAGAGTCAGGGAAGTGTCTACTGTTTGACGCAGGCCACAGTAATTACTGTGAGACAGGTGGAGGCAGAAACTGCTGCATGTGGATGGCTGATGTAAGTGTAACAACATGCCTGTGTTCAGCATGTTGATTCTCACTTCAGGTTCAGTTATGTCCTTCATCTTGAACCAAATTCAAATCCACTTCCATAGCCAAGATTAATTCCATGAAGACCACTGAAGCAGAACTGAAGGATTCTAGCACTGGAAAATTATAACCAGAGCAGCTATAGAGCAGTTTGAAATGTTTCCATCTCTACATCTCTTCATTAATATTTTACTGGATTTCCCAAGAATGCTTTTCCCTCCTTCAGTACTGCTGCACTGCTCTGTCCTACATTAGCAATGTAACCAAACATGAATACATTATTTGCACTGAACAGATAATGTGTTCTAAACAGATACAAAAATACACAGTATAAATATGGAATCTGGTTGAGACAAGAGTTGTGTATTAGGACTGGTATACTGTGGGAAACAGCAAAAATCTTGTGAGAAAGTTTTTTACTTTCATGCAGACATGAATGATGGATCAGATGTGAAGATTGTATGACAAAGAAAATCATTAAGGCAGATGAGTTGAACTTGAGTGAATTAGCTGAGGTTGAGGAACGTTCAGAGCTAGAATTCACAGACTACGCTGACCTTTGTTTTGTTTTCCTGCGATCTCCAGTGTTTCCAGTGGCGTAATAAAGGTAATAAGACGTAATAACGCCCCTTTCAGTTTAGGCCACACCCACTTGAGTTTTAAATCCAAATACAGATACAGATACAGACATAGGCATTGTAGTATTCTGTTACACCCCTATGTTACATACAACACCACTACCCCTACTGCACCACTATGTACTGTATGTGCCACTACCACATGGGATAACTAATACATGAGATGAAGTTTTGGTCCTAATTATTCCTCGCATGCTATAATAATCACAGCTGGATCTGCACAATTAGTCAGGATGCATGCTGTGAGAATGAATGATCCATCAGTTGAGCTTCATGCTGTAGCTGTTTTATTGGTGGAACTCCTAAGAGTAATGCACATCCATAGCTCTTACACCACTTTGTAATTCTTTGTAGTCCACCAATGAAGAGGACAAAATGATGGCTAAATGAGACCTTTGGCATGAGAGCATTCTTGGCATGTCATTGTGTTTTCAGAGCTCCATCATTATCCGTGTGGAACTAGAACCACGGTCATCTCCACAATGCTGTGCAACAGCGTGATGTGCCTGTCCAACTCCATTATCCCTGACGACTGCCCCTGACTGATGGTTGCCAGGATGTTGGCCTAACGGTACTGAGTGAAACTCACACGCCTGCCAAATAAGCATTAAGATATTCTGAGTGTTGAGGCTTTTTTTAATATTAAGTCTGGTTTTCATGTAAAATGTTGTGTCACAAGCTGAACTGGATGAGTAAACAGGGTTTAATAAGATGTCGGTGTGGCCTTTTTTAAATAGAGATGTGTGGAGGACTGTTTTTTATTCCTCTTTACACAGTTATTAGTTTTGTTTGTCCATGCACATGACATTTTCTATACTAATAAAAAGTTAAAAAAAATTCTAAATGTGTATGGACTACCATAGGATACGGTGTTAACTAACAGTATCTGGGATGGTCGTTTCTATAAGAACCAGTTTCATGTAATAATGAAATATGTGTTCTCAAATTTGAAAAGTTCTTATCAAATATAACTTCTGAACTTTCTGAAACCTATTGAATTATACATCATTAAAACTAACAGCGCAGAGTACTTAATAGACAAACAAAATGTAATCAATACAGCAAACATGTAAAACAAAGTAGCCTCAACAAATCTGAGCAGCAATAAATAAACAGTAGTGTTAAAGAAGCCATCAGGAATTAATTATATCTTTACATCCTGAAGTATACAGACAATTTCTCAAAATAACTTACAATTATAATAATTATTTATAATAGTTATAATAATAATAATAATAATTAAATAATAATAAATATTTTATACAGCAAGTGCTTCATTATCTTTAACTTGAACTTGTCTGTAGCTCTGATTAAAGAAAACCCAGCCTCTATCTCTAGATCTTGAGATTTCTATAGATGGCTAATCTTTAGCTGGCAAGTTCAGGAAGATCAGGAGCGAAGTCCTTTCAGGGCTTGGGAAATCCTGAAGCCTTTAATTAGTGAGCAGCCGCAGAGTGATCCTTGGTTAGACCCATGAATCCATGATCCAACCTACCATTCAAGGTTTTTGGCACTTGTACATTAAAGCAACTTTTGAAGCAGCTATAATGTTGACCACATATGTATTTGTCATATGTATCCATGGCAACCTGGTGAAATTTTTTGGTAAGAGTGGAAAAATAGTTATGATGAGTGATTATATGAAATGCTTTAACAGTTTTTACAACAGTCCGTTCCTAAATTTTAGGATTTAGGATTGGGGGAACCATAAGACATGACTCAGACTGGTTATGTCTTACAACATTCAGCAGTGTGTGTTTGTGTGTTTGTGTGTGTGTGTGTGTGTTTGTGTGTTTGTGTGTGTGTGTGTGTGTGTGTGTGTGTGTGCGTGTGTGTGCGTGTGTGTGTGTTTGAAAGGAGAACTATGGAATGGGAGGAGGGCTGGCTGAAGAGTCTGTGACGGTGGCAGCTGCCAGGAAAATCCACTCAACTATTTTTGTAAGGAATGCTTTAAGTCCTCCAGCCACCTCTTCCATCACCAAAACCTCCTGCCAAACCCTGCCAACACTAACATTCAGATTAGCCAACCTTTAGCAAATACACAGTGAAGGAATTAATCTCCACTTCCTCTCCCTGCTCTCAGTCACTCTATCTGAGTAGTCCAGTTTCATGCACTTCATACACAGTAAACCTGAGTGAGTCCCAACCAGTTCAAAGAGCTGAAATCAGTGTTTAAAATGGGATGGATTTAGATGTGGGAGTTTATCTAATCTATGAAAGATTTCTAAATTGAGGCTTTGAGAACTTGTTTTCATATTCAAAGTAAATGATTTTAGTGTCTATGAATGCACAAATACACTGTTACAGACGAGCATTATGTGCAAGGCAACAGATGCAACAGATAATAATTTCATGCAGGATTTTTAAAATTAATTTTATAATCCTGAAAATTACTTGCATTGCTTGCGGGTGGTGCAGTGGGTAGCATTGCAACCTCACACCTCCAGGGTCTTTGGGTCAATTTTGAGCTTGGATTTCTGTCTATGTGGGGTTTCACCTGTTTTTCCCATGTCCTTGTGGGTTTCCTCTATGTTCTCAGGTTTCCTTCCACCTCCCATAAACATGCCAGTAGGCAGACTGGCTATGCTATACTGCTCCTATTGCTTTGCAATTTACTGGCATCCCATCCAGGATTCATTCCTGGCTGGCATCCAGTATTCCCAGGATAAGCTTGCAACCCTGAGCAGGAGAAGATGAGTACATGGATGCTTGAGTTTTTGTCATGGCTGCCAAATAACCTGAAATCATTCAAATTAGCTGCCTTTTGGTGCTGGAATTGAACTGAATGTGTCACTAAGGAAGTGTTTCTTTTGCAGTAAAAAAGGATGGAACGGTTCAAGATTACACACCAGCTCTGAAAAATAACCTGTGGCACCTTGTTGGAGGAAACACACTATTTATCAAGAGCCATGAGAATACTGAGTATCATCAAACCCATCCAACCTATTTTTCATGATTTTATATTACATGTAAATTAATTTACAAATATCATGCAAAAAAATTGAATAAATGATAAGCTGATGAGAGCATCCTACGGGACATATTGGAAAAATATCACAAGGTATGAAACCCCGCATGAGTGTAAGCCTTTCCACTATCTCATTAACGTAAATCCACAGCTGCTGAATGGCTGTGATTCCTGACATAGCTGCACAGTACACATACATGGTGAGTAGAACCCCTCCCTGGCCCTCGTTCTCTCACGGCAGGATCAGCAAAGCTATTTCCAGTCGCACAGGGCTTTATTGGCTCCTGGAGACTGTGCTGAAAATAGTGCAGAGCCTCTGTGACTGACACAGCATTCACAAAGCAGAGGGTGGGGAAGGCAAAGAAAGATGGACATGACACTGAAAGAGGATGAGGATACAAGTGGAATTCAGAGTGAGGAAGAAGGAATTCAGAGTGAGTGCAGGAATGAGAGACAGTATTCAGGGTGATGCGTAATACACATGCACCCTGGTGCACACAATCTGAGTTTACTTTAGCTAATCTGCTGTAGCTAATGGGAGAGCAAATAGAAGCACAGTGTATTGGCTCAGATCATAGACACAGTCAAGCCATACACTGCCAAATCTCCACTGCTGGCAGGCTTTTACCACACACACCTTCCAGCCATGTATTTACAGACACAGTTACATGTTATGCCAACCTCAGTAGACTTATAGATAACCGAAAAAGATTATGCCTAGATCATGCCTCTGGATGATCAGTAGAGCCATTCTTGGGGCCTGCAGGAATTTACCAGAAAATGACACAGGGATCTATAAATAATTCATTCATTCAGCAGCATTGTGAACAGTGACAATATCTACACCAGAAATTAAATAGATATTATAGGTCCATGAAATGTACTGTGAGAATGTGTTTTAAATATTTTACTTGCACAATGAGCACCTGTACATTTCAGGAAGGCTGTTTCTGATCATATCATTATTAAATTCTATGCTTTTAATTTACTCTCAATATGACATTTAAGATTCTTTAAATGAGCTTATGTGATGTTGAATTCTTAAATCTGATTTGTCAGAAGGGATTCATTTTCAATAACAGCAGCTCTGACAATGGCACTGACTCTAATTCAAACCACAAGTTTATATCCACACGTTCATTCTAATATGTTATTGTTTCCATAGTAACTAATTTACAAATGACAAGGACTTGTATGGTGAATGCTCAACATAAGCTAATAAAAATAATAATGATGATGATGATGATGATGATGATGATAATAATAATAATAATAATAATAATAATAATAATAATGAAAAAAAAGTTTTTTATGTTGCTATTTACCAAAGTAAATAGTTATTATTTATTTATTATTTATTATTTAAGTAATAATTATTGATATGGTGAAGGTTTATGTAAGGTAGGTTAGGTAATTTTGGAGAAAGCAGAAAGAATATGCTAGATTTTGAAAGTATCCATCTGAAAAATCCCACCCTCCCTTCAGCCCTCACTCCAAAGCCACTCCTCCAAAACACATGAACATACACTGCCTGACTACTGCTGGAAGACAAGCCCATGAGAGAGAGAGAGAGAGAGAGAGAGAGAGGGAGAGGGAGAGGGAGAGGGAGAGTGCTGGGGAGAGGAGCATAGCATGTCATTGTCATATTCAACTACCTCATGTCTAATTCACGTGTGAAAAAGCACCTAACATTGTCATAAATGTAAACAACGAACATGGATATTTTTAGCACTCACAGCTCTCAACTAGCTTGCTAGCTTTAGCAGTATGTCTGCAATATGTCTGCCTTGCCTTGTGGAAGTCAAGTGCAATGTGTGCACAGGAAGGGGGTGCAGGAGGGTTCCATTCAGGTCTGACCGAATGAAATGATTGGACAGGCTTTTTACAGCCCTGCAACAGACACAGATGATGGATTTTTTTTCTTTTTACTGACAGAGTATTTAATTTACTCATTGCTGTCAGGATGTACAGAGAATTTCAAGAAATAGAAAAAAGATGCTTCTAAAAAATGATTTCTCTGACTTTAACATTTATGGAAGGAGTCTCCAGCAACTTTAGGGTGCTTTGTGGTTACTCAGTAACATGACAAACTGCATCTTTATGTTTTATTAAGTTCAAGAGAAGGTGAGGGGATGACTGTTTATAGCTTATATAATGTAAGTGATAACAGGAACTAACATTTCTGATTTTATATGATCAAATATAATTACCGTAATTCCTAATCTCATGCTAGTTGATTATAGTGGCACTGGTACTAATGACAAAACCAATACCAGCAATGGCAGCATTTAATTATCAGCAATACACTCTAAATAAATTCCCATAGATCTTTATAGTAATTTACTGGCAGCTTGCATTGCCAGTAAAGTACTGTAAACGTTACAGTAAACAACTGTATATTTACATTCACGGTTAGGTGCTAAAATATCTTAATGTTATATAAAAGAACACATAAGCCAGCATGCTTGCACTTTGCAGGTGTGATGCAGGATACAGCCAAGCTGAACATTAAGTATCTTACCTTAAGCATACCAGACCTGGGATTTGAACACACAATAACCTTTGTTGTAATCCACACCTCAACTATTGAGCCACCACAACAACACTACAACACCTTTGAATTGATTCAACTATTTCTAACCCTGAATTAACTCCATTAAAACATTGCATTGAATCACTGGTTTTGGTTGTAAATCAGTGGGGGCTCAGTAACTAAAGCTCCATGTCTGAGATAAGATGGTCATGTGCTCAAATCCAAGTACCACCAAATGTTGATTGCAACCTTGAGAAAGACTTTTCAGCTCAGTTGTATCCTGCAAATGCAATGTGTGGCATTAAATTATGAAACAGTAATTTACTGAAAATATATTACAGTTTTTTACTTAAAATTTTACAGTACTTTACTGGCAACCCAAGCTGCCATTAAAGTATAGTAAAAATCTACGGGAATTTTTTTCAGTGTACCATTAATTAAACAACCAGCAATAATGTATTCTGGTCATCAGTAAAATTCTGAGAAAAGCATGGAGAAGAGGCTTTAATGATTAACAGTGACATAAAACTAAAATGGAACTCTGCTATCAGGAATGTAACACACACCCCTGCTTTAGAGCACTTTATATGGTTTAAACTATTAATACACTGGCAAACATGGTTTCTCAGATTGCTATGGCTACCATTGCAAAAGCTGTAATAAGACTTGGAGACAGAATAAAGTGGCATTACAGTTGTCCTTTTACCTTTTTTCTCTGTTTGTCCCATCCTCAAGTAAAATAAAGGCCACAGTTATCAACATCAACACCTACACCTTAATGAACATGGTTATGGTTATCATCTGGCACAATTCACAACTGATCCTGAATGAAGTTTCAAAATTTGGAAAATAACTTAAATTCTACTATGAACAGTGGTGTACTGAATGGAGTATCTCAGACTCGGTGTGGTGATGGGTGAAATCTGAATGATGTAGTTAAATGAGGACAGTCTCTCTCTCTCTCTCTCTCTCTCTCTCGCTCTCATTCCCAGAAGGTAATGAGGGAACGCTCTTTGTAGCTGGCAAGATGCCACTCAGAATAAATCTCAGGCTTTTTTATAGAACCCAGGCGTTCAGGTGGTCAATCCACGCAAATGTTGAGAATATGGATGACCATGGAGCCAAGTACTCTTAAAATAAATAAAAAGGCTGGTCAGAGTGGTGTGGAGATACACATCTGTGTAGTAATAAGCATTTTCTACTACAGGCTGAGGCTTTTGCTAATTTATTCTCACTCAGAATCCATACTATGAACACTTCACACATAACTGGTGTGATGATATACTAAAAAAAGAAAAGACATAGGGTTTTGAATTTACTACAGGCCATTAATGTGGTATTCATGTGAGTGACCAGTCATGCTTAAATTACACAGGCTGCCAGGAGGATTTTTTATTTAAGTATTTAATCCATGGGTGTTAAGGTTACAGGTCAACCTTCAAAGCCCCTGATTTTTTTCCCCTAAGCAGGCTTCTGATTGACAGATACTATAAACAAGCAATTAGACATCACTTCAAGACACAGAGGACAAGGCAAGACTACTTCTTAGCTTATCCTACCATTACAGATCTCTAGCACTTGCTTTAACTGAAAGTTGTTCCCTATTCGTGTAGTAATAGATGACACCAGATGTACAAAAAGTACAATTGTGTATCCAATCATTTCAATATAGTTTTAACAAGAATTCTATTTTGAATGTGAATGTGCCCAGGTGTACCCATCCTCTCGCAAGAAGTCAGCTGGGATTGGCTCCAGCTTCCACATGACCCTTAACCAGTAAGCAATATAGATAATTGATGGATGGATGGATTCCAGCACTGAAGCAAGCACATGAACAGAAGGTCTTACCTTTGCAGGTGAAGCATTTGATGTGGAAATGCTTGCTTTGCACGCGCAGCACCTCCCCCTTGCATGGCTCTCCGCATTTGTAACACTGGATGGCCAGTTTCTCCGGGGGCCGGTGGGCTTCCTGAGGATGGGCCACTGTGGGAGGGAGCAGAGTTCGTTTTCAGTGACAGAACTTAGCTATTGGTAAAAGGAAAAAACACGAGAAAGAGGCCAGTCATCCAGCTGCAGAAAATTTACTATAAAACACATGTACAGTTAAAATGCAACTAATGGGCAGACTAACTCCACATGATTGACCACAAATGTAGAGCATAATCCCACTTAGATCAAACTGCAGATTGTGCAAATATAATTTTATGCTTGAAATATTACTGTTTAGACTCTGTGAAAATTAAATATGCTACAATGCACAGGAAGGTCAGTCCTACCTCAAATATTAACAGAATTGGATAACTGGGTGGCTTTAACATTAATGAAGAGGTAAAGCATGAACATAATATACTGTAAGTCTAAAGTACCAAATACAAACTCAACAGCCTCTGCCTGCTAAACATACCACATAAAGCTGGAGTGTTTCTGTACCAGCTCAAACCCACACCATGGGTGATGGCACACTGTGTGTAGGTGTGAGTGGTGCATCATGTTAGAATGTGTGTGATCTGTATGGCTTGTTAGATGAAATGCTCTGTTTATCAGAAGTATATGGAGAGGTTTTGACCCCCTTATCCAAGCTCCCACCCACCCAGTTATTTACTCACTTCATACACTGATTTATTGTCTATAGATCTGAGCCACTCATCCCAAATGTCACTTGGAGGTTTTTTTTGGTCTCTTGCATAACAGCAGCCAGTCACAATTGCTTGCACTTTAACTGAAACACTCGAGTGTACACACACACACACACACACACACACATATGTATATATACACACTTTATGTTCTGCAATCTAGATTTGCAGATTAAA
>JAQQZR010000006.1:9813504-9833504 GCA_030068235.1 Notoglanidium macrostoma | reverse complement strand
GAGAGTGTGTGTTTGAGGACTCTGCCGTCGCTGTGCTGAAATAACCAGGTTGCAGCTGCTGTGTGTGACAAATGCAGATTCCATAGTCATAATCCCTCCCAGTTAGAGACACCACCTTAAATTCTTCAAAAGGACCGAGAGGGGAGGGCAGTGTGCAGCACATGTGACTCTATTTTATATTCACTGCTACACTCTCTCTCTCTCTCTCTTTCTCTCTCTCATTGTTTCTCCCTGTCTATTTCTATCTGTCTCTCTCAGCTGCTCTTTTTTCTTCATTGTTCAGCGCAGGTTCTAGTTTGCCATACATACATCATCCGCACACAGACTAGTGTTTTTATCACTAAACTATGTACCCCGGCAGCTTTGACACACTTTTCTACAAAACAATCACCACTCAAAGACCGTACTGTATGTCAGTTTTTCAGTGAATTGATGGATAACAGTAGATATGTTCATATTCCCTCAGAAAGGCTATTCATACTTAAGTACGTAGGACCATCTGTGCTACAGTGATATACTGAGTAGTTTTAAAGAGATTGCCAGGGCTTGGTCTGGTCTATTGTAGCACCGTGGCAGTAGATTATAGGATTACTGGGAGTACAATTAAGTTTGCAAGTCGATTGAGAGGTGTTATTAATACCCCACTGCTGCGCTGTGCATTTCGAAGGGGGAATTGTGTGCTGAGGGAACGAAGCAGCACTGAGGAATTATGAACAGCGTATCCCACTCAGTGAAAATGTGGAAGATTTCTGCTCTCCCTATCTCTGTCATAATTAATCTTTTTCCACTGTGCTGAGTCCAGAGCTGGTCCCTGATCTGAACTGTTCCACACTTTGCCAGGACAGATGAAATAATATTAAATATTACTTACTCACTCACTTTCACTACCTGCTTTATCATGGTCTGGGTCACAATGGATCTGGAGCCTGTCCAGGGAATACCAGCCAGGATTATGCCCTGAAATGGGATGCCAGTTCACTGTAGAGCACCATGCACACAAACATATGCACACACATTCACATCTAGGGGTAATTTATCTTTGTCAATCCACCCTGGGACATGTTTTTGGGTAGTCGAAGGAAAGTGAAGAACCTGGAAGGAAACCCACGCCGACATAGGAAGAACATGCACAGAAACTGCACACAGAAAGTCAGATCTCACCAGGATCATACCCAGGATGCTGAAGCTGAGGTGGAAACAACTGCTTTTCTGACTTGAAAGAACTACATATGAGATACACACTGCTAATGATACACCTGATACATTTGTACTGCATATAGATGCTTGATTTGACTGACCTTCAGTGGTAAGATACACCTGCTGGAAAGCTCATTAGAAAGCGCTAGAAATATCTAGTGAGTTCTTTATATGGATTAGCATATTTCCTGGGCTATGCTGTTATATAAAATAATTCATGTTCTGGTGGTGTAAAACTGCACGACACAGAGTGGATCATTTTTGTATAACAGGAGAGTCTAGCGTGTTATTCCACTTATACCACAGCGATATGCCAATGATTACAATTCATAAATGATTTTTTCCATTCAGCACATTATCTTTGTTTATATATGTTTAGCATTAGGCTTGTTTATGGCTAGCATGTGCCAAACAAGCCCCTTTGAATGAGCTGTTTTTATAGAAACAGCAACATATTATAAACCTATCACTTATGTTAAAGTCAGAACTACTGTCAGGGTTGTGGTATAATGGATTTTAATGTGTTTCTGAAGGTTTGGTATAGTAGTTTAACAGAATATATTGTTCCTAGCTATTCCTCATTGCTTATGTTCCTTCTGATGATAATCATCTAGCTATTAAAGATGCCATATTGGTTCTATATACCCCAATGACAAGTCTATCATGTCAGAATTCTTTGCATTTTCCAGCCTAGTTTGACAACTCCTATGACGTGTTCCTTGACATTCCTTCTGTAGCGGTGATTGTAGCCTATTTCTTGACCTTCCTGTCAAGAATGACGATGACACACAAGGTTGTGAATAATGATTGTTAAGAGTCAAACTTGCAATACTGCCAATCTCCCAACCAAGACTTGGCAAGATCTTATAGCACTATATTTGTCTAAACTGACATGGTGTTCATCCTGAAAGACAAAAATATTTTGCAGTCTGATCCTAGCATTAAGAAAATCCCACCTCTGATTACTCATTACTCTGCTTTCAACCTAGAGAAAATGCAGGCTACTTCTTAAAAAGGTTTGTAGTGGATAAAGTCAAAGCTAATACACAGTAACTGAATCTACTTCAAACCAGGTACATTTTAAGGTGTCAGAGTAGAAGAGCTGAATTTTAAACAGCAAATGTGTGTGTGCACATACATATGCAGTACATATACATGTATACATATATGTATATGTATATGTATGTGGTGTGTGTCTCAGGTTATAGAGAATCCATATATGTATGTATGTGTGTGTGTGTGTGTGTGTGTGTGTGTGTGTGTGTGTGTGTGTGTGTGTGTGTGTGTGTGTGTACATCATAATAAAGTGCTTCAGTGGTGCATTTTGTAGTGTTTAAAAAGTTTCTAGACAATAATCACATAATGATCACTAACTGCAATAGTGACTTTAAAATAGCTTAGTAAAACTTGTAATTTTATTTTGTAATTTTAAAGATTTTTAATATTATTTCTTTATGTTAGGCTTCTGTTTAATTTTATTCTGGTCTAGAAATGAGCTGCTTTCTTGCCCTTTTTCATTAAAACAAAACTGACATGGCATACATAGTTATAACAAAGGGGTGAAGGGAAGTGGCAATGGCTTTACAATGTTTTCTTTGGAGTGAACTACATTTTATAGAAGAGGTTTCTAAAAAATAACTACTTTAACACTGACTCAGCAAATTAGCATTTCTTACTCTTAGCCATCTGATTTCAGTGTCAGTAAGCATGAATTCAATAACTTGAGCCAAAGAGAAGCAGTGTATTTCATAAACGTGAAAGCGTGAACAGTCTTATGTCGGTGGTCTCCTTTGAACAGCAGACTGCTGATTTAGTCCTGCGTGAGAGGTGCAGTAACTCTGCCCTGCTGGTAAATGATTGATCGGTTGAATGGAGATATGAGTGCACTAATGTGCTGGTTCTAATCTATGAGCCTGCTTCAACCGAGTGCATGCGTCAAACAGTAACAACACAGGCCTGTGCATCCATGTGAGAGAGACTGAGAGCCACTGCAGTGCTGGAATTATCTATCACGTGGAGTTGTACAATACAAAGCTCCACTGGACTACAGCTTCTAAATGTTTTTCAGAAACAGTTTTTAGGAAAGCCAGCAGAGAGCTGAAAAATGCAGAAGAAGAATGCAAAGAAAAGGGTCACTGTCAGTGCAGAGTTTCAGATGTTCTCCATGTGTCTGTGTGCATGTCCTCCCACCACCCAGAAACATGCCAGTAGGCGGACTGGCAGCTCGTAAATTGCCTCTATGTTTAAATGAGTGTTCGAACCAGCATGGGAATGAATCCTGGAATTCCTTGCGATGAATAGGCTTCCCATCCAGGTTGTGAACCATGAGACTTGTATGAAGCAACTAAAACAAAATACAGAACTTTTGTTTGTTATTAGATAAGGACATGTCAAATCTCTTCAGTTATTCTTCCTATCTATCACTAGCTTTTACTTCATATCACCACAGAAAATATCAACAAGAAACAAGAATCCAAGCACAGTATATTAATCAGCAGATTCCATCCTGAATGTGGCCACTAACAGCGCTAGAACAGCAGGTGACTCCCACCCCATCTCAAAAGATATTATTCAGCACATTCAGCATAATCTCTAGCGCACGATGCATCTACCACACAAACATCTGGAGAACAAGCTCATCAGCTGCGGTGAGGAGAACCACATTTCCCATACCACATCCACTAGCGTAATATAATACAAAGCTCTTCTGCAACAGAAAATGTTTAAATCAAGCTGTGATAGTTATTTTTAACTTTTTATTTTTAACTTCTTTTTTTTTTTTTTTTATTCATTTTTAAAGTGAAATACTTTCAGGAAATAAATAAGTCAAACATACTGACTTGTAAACTTAGCAGTGAAAAGGTAACATGTCTTTTCATGTACAGTCCACACAAAAACATTTTAGGTTTAGTAGACTTGAATGAACACAAAACGTTTATGTTGTGCCTAAAGCTGCCCTTCTACTGACTACTGTAATCACCCATACATAGTTAACTTTTCTACAAATAAAATGAATAAATAGTTAAAAATAAACTAAGAATAATATAAGAATCCCCAGTTAAACTGGTTCTATTCTTAGTGACACGGATGACAGAAGGTAAAAATACGGATCTCTTGAAATAGATAGACAGACAGACAGACAGACAGATAGACAGATAGATAGATAGATTATTTTATTAATCACTAGAAGGAAACTTGCAGAAGAAATAATACGGTTAGTGTGATTAAAACATGCTGTCTTGTGTTGGATCATCCCCTCATATTGGAGGAGGATTATACAATTTCCTTAAAAAGTCATTCAAATTATTTACACTGATTTATTTACCTTGTGCAAACGGTGGGTAGCATGGTGGTGCAGTGGTTGGCACAGTCGCCTCATAGCAAGACAGTTCTGGGTTTAAGCCTCCCTGTGCCTGCGTGGGTTTCCCCCAGGCACTCCGGTCAACTTAGGTCAACAGATTAGGTCAACTGGCTGCTGTAAATTGTCTATAGGTGTGAATCCCCACCTCTCACCAGAAGTTGGCTGGAATTGGCTCCAACCCTGACAGATAATATATCTAACAATATATTTCCCTCCATCCTTTACATGACTCACTTTCTTGCTATGGCCAATTTTCTGATGTACGATTCTGTCAAAATGTCCAAAATCAGTTAAAAAATTTTATATCTAAATTTGATATCATCTGATGGTATGGAAGAACAACACCAGGAATTGTGCGGTAAAAAAGAAAGGAATAAAATAATATTACAATTATACAAGCATCATTCATTTAACTTTGCCTAATTTAAATAGTAATTTAATTACTAACTAAACAAAACCTGAACCAAATTGTGTCAAAAATTTTGTCCCCAAAATGATAACGAAAGAAGCATTAAGTATTAAGTGTCTCCAAAGTGCAAGTATAACATCGCTTTCTCCTTTGGAAACTGCACATGCCTCATTTTCCATATGTAAGCTCTCTTACCAGCTCCTATGTCAGGAGGTGCCATCTTCTCCAGGATCACATACTCGCTAGGGCCAACGAAGGGCATCTGCTCCATCGCTGACTGTTTGGGAATGAGGTAGAGCACCTCGGCCACGTTCCCATCCTCAAGGATAGACATGCGGCGTACAGAGTTCTTGTGCTTGACCTGGTCCTGAATAATGATGTCATCGCTGTGGCTGGAGCCACACAGTTTGCCCAGGGAGCTCATGTTGGGCATGGTGAGGTCTTCTACCAAATGATGCAGATTAAAAACTAGTGGGTTGGGGAAAAACCACACAGCACTAGGATACAACTCACTACACCAGGACTGTAGAGTCCGAGGAGGACAGAGCCGCATGTGATGCACTTAGAGCTTTTCCTTGGATATGAAGGGATGCTGCATTTATTGGCAAAGCAGCTCTGAGCTGCTACCGTGAGCTCATTCTGGGATGCTATAAGCAGCTTACGGCTGATGTATTTTTAGTGAATATCTTCCCATGAGGGTTAACAGAGCACCTGGGCCAGACAGAGTCCTGACTGATGACTTGGTGTCCTCAAACAGCAGCACAAGCAGCACTACTCTGAGAAAGACACATAACCAAGTCAAAGCTCTTTCATTACAGAACTTTTTAAGAAGATTACAAAGTTGTGTATTCTAATGTCATTTTTCCTTACAACTTGATCGCTCAATCAATCATTTTATTAATAGTCTAGACAAAGCCGTAAGATTTATGTCTGCGACACACTGGTAAACACACAGCTGGTTGCCTGAGATTCACATAAACCTGAGAAATTCACTATTATTATTAGAGGCTTATGAGATCTTATGATCTTATGAGACTGAATAGGCAAACAAAAAACTACACTTGGCGTTTAAGTGGTTAATGTCATAAGTACACTGTTGATACTAACCTTCGGAAATGTAAAGCCAAGCTAATGCAAAACATGAATGCTAGCATTTTAGCCAGCTAGAATGCAGCTATTAAGTCTCTTACACAGACAAAGCAAAGGGATAACGACAAGACAAAAGCGTCAGAAATGTCAACAATTCCCTTAGAAAGGTTGGTAAATCATGAAATGAAGTGTTTGTTATTGATAGCAAACTGAACTGTCATAGTTGAAGCCATGTTGAGAAATGTCAACATGGTGTCACAACTCAAAATTTGGATGCACAGTATGAGAAACTTTTTACTTCACTAGTTTAAAAAAATAGGCCATTCATTTCTTGTACATCTTAAAAAACAAACAAACAAAAAAACAGTAAACCCAATTTAAACGCAGCAGCAGTTCCAGTAACATTTCCAGTGTAAGGTTTGAACTGAAATTATGTTTTCAGGAAAATCACTGTGTTCATCAATCCTAAATGGCACCGGCCAAGAATCCACATTTAACTTGGAATTTCACCAAGACCGCCACCTTGACCCTGGGTCATTAAGCACCATGGCGGAGCTGCTGTACAGCTTCTGTGAACAACCTCATTTAAAATAGACTCTTTTATGAGAGTATGATTTGTGCAAGGCCCAAATCATCGACACATAAATCATAAAAACCTTTTCTTCAGCAAAACCTAGACGACATTTAATTGTTAAAACAATACACCTAGAGACCTTATTCATTCGGCTCATTAAACTGATCATATAATAATGGTCTTCTCAGCTGGATTTGTATAATATATGTTCCACCATGTACAGGAAATGGTACAGGACATTACAACAACTCAACAGAGGCACATACACTCACCTAATGATTCTGGGAAACACAGGCCAGACAGCATGATGTCATGTAGATTATATAAGCTAACACAAAAGGTAATTTTATCCTGACGAAAGCCAGACTCAAAAAATACTCTGAAAGGGGAAAAACCTTTGCTAATCGAAATCCAATATGGAAATAAGCCTGTGCGAAAGTTTTAGGTTAGCAGAGTGTTTATTTTCTCCAGTTTTACTCAAGAAACATGATTAGCTATTCACGAGATCACTCTGTCTTTGGGCCTGAACTTGATAAGATGCTGCAATTTTACTGACACGCCTATGAGTATTTCTAAAGGTCTCCCAACTGCTGTGTATCTCTAATATGAGTCATAATGACTTTGGCAACACAGACTGTACTGCTGCTTCACTAATAAGTAGTAAGAACTGTACAGACCTACGGCAGGGACATGGAAACAGTGTGACTCATAATGATGCTTGATTGTAGGCTATTATCCAGGTAACCTCTTCCCAGACTGCTCACAAGGTGAGCTCATGAAGATTATGTAGAATCATTGCCCCGGCCAACAAGAAGTCCTATTAACTCTGTCATTCACCAAATCAAAGTCAAGTCAAGTGGGATTTTATTATCATTCTTCTATATTGGAAGGAAATGTCATCGGTGCAACAGATAGCACACAAGACTACATAAAGTGTAAAGATACAACAGTGTGAGCTAAGTGCAGGAGAAAAGATTACACAGAACAGAACAATAAAGACACAGGACATTAAATACACAGAACATGGGCTAGAATTATTTGGTAGTGTAGCAGCAGTAAGTACATCTGTAGCAGCAATTAGTGTAACGTTCCATAAAGTGGCTGAGGCAAATCAGATACACAGGAAAAAGACATAGTAGTTATTTACTACTACTATATGTTTTAAATGGCCATGATGACTGATAAAAGCACACGCACACACACTGTCAGGAATCGCTCCACGCAACACGCACACGCGTTTTGAGGACGCAGCCATGCACGCTGTGCTTTCCTCATCTCCGTCGTGCTATAAGCGGAAGAGCGCACTTCCATGTTCAGGCGGAGACTACACGGACTACAGTTCCCGTGAGCAAACGCTCCCAGCCATGTCACGTGGCCGAAGATTGGCATGCAGGTGCATCCAATCTTCGGAGAATCAATCCGGCTTTAAAAGGATGCTCATCTGTGCTTCGTCTTTGCGAAGCATTAGTCTAGCCGCGTCTGCTATTGCCGAGCGTTATTATACCTGTGTTTTGCTTCTGTTTTGATTAATGTTTTTGGATCTCCTGTGTTACTCTGTTTGCTGATCGCTCGACCCCTGTCTGTATTTTGGATTACTCTTTCTGCCTGCCGTTATTGTACCTCTGCCTAGTGTGTGTTAAAAAACACCATACTGCTTTTACCTCTATCTCCTATCCTGCACTTGTGTCTAGCCATGCCTCGTCGGCGCGAACCCCGTGACTGACACACACACACACACACACGCGCACACACACACACGCACACAGATTAGACAGGCAATAAAATACAGATGACTGGCATACCACACACAATAGAGGAGACAGCAAGTCCTGTGTCCTCTAGACATTTTGATATGTTGAGTCATTTAGCTACTGACCACAGTGCACAAGCATTGTAAAGTATCCAGTACCACTGACCCCCACCCTCAGAGTCCCTGACACAGAAGGTTAAACAAATGCAAATGCATGAGAGTTATTTAGAGGAGAGGTGATGAATCGTCTAACTTGTGCTTACACACAACCGCACCTATAAGTACCTGATTTGCTAATTGGTTCTGCCTTACTCAAGTTTGTTTTTGTGTTCACATCTAGGCCAACTGACTCCTAAAAACATGCATATTATCTTGGGAATCAATGACAAGACATAAACTAAAATAGGAACAGGAAGCTCAGTTTTCCCAAAGGAAAACATGAAACAGGATCTGTGCTGGGATCGATGAAACATGCAAGCAGAATTCATTTATAAACTGTAATTTTAGATGCATTCAGCATTACATGTCTCATCCATTCATCATCTTTTCCACTCACAAGAGAACCAACAAACCTTTTTTAGAACTGGTCTATGAGTGTGAGAACCGGACCGTTACGTAACCATATGTGGGAGCTTCTTAAGGCACAGTGTAAAAATAATAACACCTTGCAGTTTTACCTGTCTTTGAGAACATATTTTACCATCCAATCTTCAGCATCTATATGCAGCACAGAGTACACTGTCTATCATAGACAATAATTACATGTGAGATACTGGGTAGAGGTTTTTATTTTTATTTTTTATTTGTTTTGCTTTTAGCTATTAATCTTATGTGCTGGTTAGAAAAAGCTGTGTTGGAATCATGATAAACAGTGTATCTCTTATATAGTTGCAGTTGCCAGTAAAAAATGTCTCCTTCACTGATTTCGGGGTGAAATAATTCAAATCTAATGCATTACTGCTGAATTTGTTTAAACCCTGCATGTCTTTTTTCAATTGATCACTTTTTTCTCCATGATCTCATGAAAATAATATTTCCTCCAATTGTTGTCATAGTCAAACCCCTGATATTACAGCTTTTGGTTCCAGATTAGCAGAATTTGGTGTTGACGCAAATAACCAGCTTTTTTCCAGTGGAAGAGTTTAAGATTAGGACTTGACTCTGGAACGGACACCGACACAGTGCCGATGGGAAATCGCTATGAATTATAATTTTGATATCTGCAAGGTAAGCAGCTAGCACAGCAATGCATTTTTCAGCCTGTTCTCATGCACTCTAACTGTGTATTTTGATGGATAGCACTTCCACTGTGCCACCAAGTCCACCCTGTTCACATAAAGAAGTGAACACAATACTCCTGAAACAATACTACATTCTGTTCAACCTGGTCCTATCACACAATAAAGGAGCTACAGAAACAGAATACAGATATTCTCAAGCCAAAGCACACTGCTTCATGATTATGAACTTGATCATGAGCAGATTATATAAATTGCTGTCATATAACATGATCCATACCACAACTCCACACATTACATGCAGTCAGTATTTCATTGCAGTGTGTCTAAAATTCAAGTTCAACTGAAGTGTTATTCAAAAGGATGCCTTTAATGCCTCAATCCTGCTCCTTCTGAACTTCATTTTCATTCTGTAAGTTCTCTGTTCAGTCAGGATCAGAAAGGATGAGAACGCGATGGGCCTTTCAATCTCTAATCCTGTCTGATGCAGACTTAAGATATGTGTAAGACAGACAGAAGCAACACCAGTAAATTAATGTCTATGCCACCTGGTGGTGATAGATAGATAGCAGTGGTTAAGTATGCAAAGAACCTTTTTTTCTTTTTGGAAACAATACCAATATAAAAACTATGTATATTAGCTATTACCTGTCAAATACATACGTACATGGTGATATGCAGTATCAATTACATGAATCCACAGAAAATGAGGAATTTAGATTTCAAATTAAAGCAGCGGTTTATAAACTTCAAATGAAATGAAAACACAGATAAGACTTCCATTTACCCCCTACCAACCCCTTCTGTTAAAATTACCCATTCCTCATGGATTGCTTTGTAAACAGGAGACAACTGCACAACGCTGGATTTGCTGAGGTTGAGACTGTTTCTGGGTCAGAGACAGGAAAATAGAATAGAATTCTAAATAGAGTTCTGAAACAGATAAAACATTCATATCCACTGCATGGCAATATTTTGAATAACAGATTTTCTAAAATATCTTTAAAATTTTGTGATGAGCATATGTGTAGAAACACTTTTAAAAATTACAAACTGCACCTTTAGGTTTAATTGAATAATACACTGGTAGTCACAGCACCATTTAATGCCTTTCATTTTGAGTAAGCTCTGTATGACAAGCAGTTAAAATATATTTAATTCAGATTTCACACACAATGTTGTAAACTGCGAAACAGTCATATCCCAGGGCTAATATCTGAAATCTCCATGTGTATGTTTTTTTTTCTGAGAACATGACCCAATTCAATGTCCCTAATGGAATTTAAATCAACAAGAATGTTGCTTGGTAAAAGGCCACGAGTCCAGGGAAAATGAGAGAAAAAATGAGACAGATACATAGACTGAGTGAGAGAGAAAGAGAGAGAGAGAGAGAGAGAGAACATTCATCTATGTTGAGAAATCTAGAGCAAGGAGCTTGCGTCATTTGGGTACATTGCGCTAACTCCCTTTCTCCCCAGTATGCTCACTCTAAGAGGCCTGAACGGCTTGATTCCTATATCAAGTCTATACTCCCTACACACTGAAAAACTCACACAAACACACACACACTCACTCAAAACACAGATGTGTAGATGTATACTCCCTACACATATGTAATGCATTTGCACATTAGGGCCAGATTCAATTTGATCATCAAGAATTTCAAAATAGCTGACAGAGCACCAAATCTGTCCTGAGGTCAGCATAAGTACATTTACACACATACAAAGGGGAGAGAGTGAGCACACGATAAGCAGTTGAGGACACAGTCCCCCAATTCTTATCAAGCAAATACAAACTGCTTTTACCCCAGAGGAAAAATACCAAAATGTCTTGCCTCAATCTTAAGCTAACAGCCCCAACAATACTCACCAGGAGCCCTGCTCTGCCTCAGAGCAGAGAAAATCTCGAGTAAATTCTTTCTTAATGTTGTCATTTTTTCCACTTATTTTTTTTTCCTCATGCATGTTGTATAAGCCTGGTTCAAATTAGAAAGTTTAGCCCCCTACTGACCTAGATTTGTACCCCATAACCCATAACATATGCTCACAATTAAGCCTGGTAGCAAGAGAGACTTGTTTATTGGTTAGATAACCTTCATGTGAAAACTTTATGACCCCTCTTTGGGAAGATCCAGCCAAGTCGTGTTATGGAAGTTGTGGTACTGATTGATCTAACTCAAAAAGTGCAAACAGACATACAACCCTTAAATATGTGAAAAATATGTTCAACATTCTCAAAAGAGACAAAGAGACCTTTTCTATACGCGACATCGGGCCACAATTCCAGTACCAATCAAAACATGACAGTCCGACAAGCGACAAATGAATTGAGATTTTTCAATTCTATGTACAGTATTATTCAACTCCTTGACCCCTAAATGACACCCTAAAGTGAAATATCCAAATAATTTGGCTCAAATGATTCCACAAATGATTGTTGGTGGCCATGGTGAATGTATAGGATGCAGCTAGTACAGTTAGCATGCTTTGCTAATCTGCCAACAAAGCTAGTATGAAGCCTATAGTATGTAAATCAAACCAATTTTCATACTGATTAGTGCAATATCTGTCTTTAACAAGTTTTAACTAGCTTCAGATGCTTTACATAGTCACTACTGTTTCTTTTTGGAACACTGAGCAGTGCGTGCCCACAAAGAAAAAACATTATTGGTCACTACACACCTACAGGAGACAAACTGCAAGTTGATAGGAGTGACTTGTGACTTGCTAGTGTGAATATAGGGTAAGTGTTCATGAGGTATTTTCACTTGACACTTCCTAAACCAAAGAGGCTTAGCAATAATGAGTTAAAGGATTTTATAAGTGAGCTATTAGGCAAACAGTCAGCAGTGGGGATGAGCTGTATGTGTGTGTGTGTGTGTGTGTGTGTCTGTATGAGAGAGAGAGAGAGAGAGAGAGAGAGAGAGAGAAAGAGAGAGCTTGAATATCTGAGTTAGTAACACTTTAACCACAAAGGCATTAAAATTCATGTCAGCCAGCAGCAATGGTCTTGTCCCTGGAGCGCAGTCAGATTCTTTGCCTTGACCCAGTGCTATTCAACCCTCTTTGTAACTCACTCTCGTGAGTTACTCTTACGTAAGCACGGTTTGGTGCCGCAGCCATGACTGAGACACGTGCCTACCCGCAACACAAATGACTCACAAGTGCAGCAAAAGGTTCTTATTGCACGCTCCACTCACCTGTGCTTAACCTGTGCTTTTTATGCTAACCATTTAATGTCACCTGATGTACTGTTCTCTTGCATTACTCAACCACCACTAAAAGAAGAACATGATTTAGTACCATTACTTTTTTTGTAAGAAATGTGCATATGTTTACTGTATAACCTTTATAATTGTTAGAAACTCAAAGATATCATAGTAACATTGTGATTTGCTGTTTATGTCATGCAGTAAATTTCCTCACTTCTGATTTCTGATCCCATATTTCTGGCCCAGGAATTAGCTCAGCTCCCAGCCAAAACTGAGCTGCTGAGCTCTGGCCTTTTTCCTTAAAATGTAACCTATGAGGCAATGAAACTAACTCTTCATCATGGTTTTTCATACGATATTATAATTCACCTCCCAAGCAGCATAGGGCTGTAAAAACTACAAACTGTGTCTTTAAATTCTTCCTATTAAAAGCCATGAAACCAATATTTGCCCAACATGCCTTTTAAATCAGCTTAGGCCATTATTCAAACAATTTTGGCAACACAACTCCAACACTGTCACAAGTATAGAGCTAAAAAGCCTCTGTGATTGTTCATGTCTACATCTATGTACAACAAACCAGAGCAGAAGGGTGACTGACCACAGCTCTGTCTACATTGAAGAAATAAGTCATTCAAGGGCAGGAATACACATGAGGGCACTGACCTGAGTGGAAGAGCTGAGCGTCCATTCAGTCTTTGTTGCCGAGGCCCAGTATTTAAACATGTTATTCATTTAATTGCGCCTTACTACAGCATAATTAATGTGATTGCAGGCTCTTTCTCTGACAGGAGGCTTTTGAAGCAGCAATTAAGTTCCCATACTGTCGTGACCTTGTGTACACCAGTTCTGATCAAGTAGTCACCAGAGCAGCACTGCTGGGTTTTATTTCCGAGAATCCTCCACAATTAAAGATTACAAGTCTTGCCATTCTAAACCGAATCTGGCTTTAATTTGCCTGGAATGGAGACTTGCCAGAGTACACACAACATTCCAAGGCTGCTGAAAGAGTTTTATTGTGATGTTACTGAAAGAATGATCAACCCAATAATAGACAAGGGGTTGGCAAAGTGCCACGCCTACTTTTAGTGCATTCCGGTGAAACATTTATTTTAAATGAAAAATTGTTGCTTCTTTTTTTTTGTTTGTTTTTCACCCAGTGTAATCATCTCCACTATTCTTTTCTCTCAATGTGGATTGAGAATACCAGTCTGAGAGGATAAAGAATATGCACACTTTGTTTGAGTCACCCTCCACAATGCATGATGAAATTGAACTTATTATGGAACTTAATGCTTGATTATGACACTCCTGAATAAAAATGACCAATATTGTTTAAACCCTGAGCTCTGAAAGGCATCCCAGACTCCCTGCTACGAGCAGAAGATGATAACAGTCGAAACTATGCTGGGCTGTAGGTACAGTGTGCTTCTCTCTTTTCATATTTTTGTTTTTATAGCTGTACTTCTCAGAACAATGAGAAAAAAGAACCGGGATGGCTTGAGGAGAAATGAAAGGCATGCACTCTCATGCCAAAGAGCAAGAAGAATGAAATCTTGAATAAAGAATAAAGCTTAGATTCTGAAAATTCCAAACCATACATCTAGTTGTTTGCAGATACACACAACTGAAGCAAATGAGGGTGACTTTTTTTTGTATCTTCACACTCCCAGCAGGAAACTTTAGGTTTTTTTTATTGTTTTTAACTCAATAAATAAAACTGACAGACTGGGTAAGGCAGGGATGCCATAAAGTTAAAGGTCAAATGGTCCTAGAGTCTGTGATTACTTCTTGGTCACTGTACAGAAGAAAAAGGCTCTTTGTTCTGAGGAAGGGTCAATGGGTTTGCACAGAGACCATAATACAACAACAGAGGAAATAATTGAGACAAAATTTGTCCGACTGCCAAACAGTCAGACGGCCGTTTCCCTGCAGGACTTCAAGCGGAGTCTTGTCTGTGGAGTGATAAGTGAAAGGAAAATGAACACCAGAGCGTACAGGAGAACGTGGCCCCAAACCATTACAACACCCTGTGAGATAAACTGTGAAATGAATCAGAGCATTTTATTTTCAGCATGCAAGCAGCTCTGCAGCCTGACGCTGATGAGTGTTTGTCGGCACGGCAGTTTTTTAGCACAGAAACACGAAATCAGCAACCCAACGGGGACACGGGATTGTGTGCTCAGCTAGAATCAAAATGACGTGTTCCATCCAGTGCTCACAACACACCTGCGTTCCCAAAGAAAGAACTATAACTTATCTAAATATTCTTCCTGTTATGTTATTTATTATTAAATAATATACATTATTTATGTTTATCCATAAATAATATATATATACATACACACAAAGTGTTTATAGCGCTGCACAGTGACTGTCTGATATCTCTCTGTATAAAAATGACTTGAGCATCTGCTCTTTAAAATACCCATGAAAAATCCCATTCTTCCTTCCCACTGGCTTTCATGCTACAGAACTCAATCATCAGTGACATTTATAGCAGTGTCTGAGTGTGTGAAGTAGGTCACACTGTCGAGTCTGGCAGTCTGGTCCAATGTGAGGTTATCACCAAAATCACACACACAAAACACACGCACGCACGCACACACACGTGCACACATGCACACACGCACGCACACACATGCGCAGGCACACACACACACATCAAACAGGATCTCAGTATAGGGAGGAACACTGAGGTAAGTAACAGAGAAGCTGACAGGTAAAAAATGTGAGTTGTGCAAAGGGACTAAAGACTCAAGGATCTGGAGGTGAAACACTCAAAACTTCAGTTAACAAGTGCAGTTGTGAGCTCAATGTTTGCTCATTTGTCATATTTTCTAAACTGTTTTACTTGCCAACATACCGTAGATCCAACAATTTTTTTTAATCTTATTTATTTTCCCCCATTTCCTCCAAATTGGCTCTTTGCCAATTCTCACACAATTTTGACTGAGCTACACCTCTCTTCGTCATGAGTGCATTTTCAGAGTGTTTGTTTCTCTTCTCACAGTTTAAGTGCTTAAGCTACAGTGTAAGAAATTGCAAGTTGGTTAAACTTTGAAATGAAAGTTGACCTGCTGCCTTAAAAACATAAACTCAACTTGAAGATAACTTTTGCTTCAACTAAAAGAGAAGAAATAAGTTCACATAATTTAATAGCACTTCATTATCATTTTTGCAGCTCCTCACATTTTTTTGATGATTTTTTTTTCTTTAACGGTAAACTGTATATACAGTGCAGTTAACAACAGACGTTTCTGAACAAAACATAACATTGGGTAGCAAGGCAGGTAGCTTTGCTGCCTCACACCTCCAGGGTCGCCGGCTCAATCCTGAGCTCTATGAGGAGTTTTGAATGTTCTCCTTGTATCCAGGTTCCCTGGTTTCCTGACATGCCAGTAGGTGGCCTGGCTGTGGTAAATTGCCCTTAGGTATGGATATGTGTCCCTTCCCTTCCTGCTGAGCATTCCCAGGATAGGTTGCCCTGACCAAGATAAAATGGTTACTGAAGATCAATGAATAAATAAAATGAAATTTCTCTATAAATAGTGTGAAACTGTATTACATCATCTTTATTCTTAGTATGCTGTGCTATGATTGACATTTTTATTCCAGTTCTATTATTAGTTTACTGTAGTTATAGCACTGTTCATCCTATACAACTGCCTTCATACCACTGAAGTCCCTAACATCTTTTAGTTGCTATTTATGGAATATCCTAGGACAGCTAGCCAAGGAAGAGAGAACTATCTCCTGTCCTCCATATACCAAAGTTAACAGAAGAACGTGTTTGGCTAGTTTCACTCTAACTGAAAGGAGATTAGCCATTAGCTCCCAACAATACAGCAAATGCTCAGGCCACTGCACCACTTTGGATCCTCACTGGTTCTTCTATTCTCTTCCTCATCTCCATTTGTGCAGCACTGTTGCAGTGAGGAGAATGCAGTAGGTTTAGACCTACAGCCATAAGAAGAGATAGTTCCTGGTTGGATCAAGGCTGATTAAGCTCAAACAATAGCAATGCTGATTTCACTGACCTCAAACATCAGCAGTCAGCATCCCTGCTCATGGGATGCTCAAAGTACTACCTCATGGCACAACGGTATACTGGACATGCATCTGATATGGCACAACCACAACCAAAACACACTTATCAGTATGAATCATTGTGCTTATTTATGTTCATATCAAACACAGCTGTTTTACTTAATATGACAATTATAGCTCTGGGAAACAGTGAGTCTATGGAGACTTGGTGATGAAAAAAAGTAAGACAGTCAGGAAAATATGTGTACACTGATTAAATCTTCATAGTAATGACTTCTGGAGGTTCCTTTATGGATATTGTTAGAGGAGGTTTATTTTTCAGATCATCACACTAATTGAAACTGACAGCCTAAACTGGGTTTCCCTGTGGGTTGACATCAATCCAAGATCAGAGGGAGGAAAAGAGAGAGAAAGAAAATAAGGGTGATCTACTGGTTGGCAGAACGAGAGAGATGGTACGTGAGTGGATAAAAATCTAAAAACATAGCTATGAAAATGGATGTATTTGCCCAAGTTGTCAGTATATAGTTCACTATATTTTGAGTTTTGCCACTTTGTAATCATGCTTATACACAAAGTAGAGAATATTCAGGGCTTGTGAATATTCATTGCTTATGAAATTCCACAATGCATATAGGTTTAGTGTTCTAATTATGTATACTACAGTGAACAGAATACCCATATTTCCATTAGGTAATAGGGAGGTGGACAGTATTTAAGAAACTGTGAGTTTTTTTGATATTCATTACAGTTAGGCGTTAACTAGATGTGAGTGAAGAGCTGCTGACAGATGCAGGACACACAGGTTACAGGGCCAAACGGGAACCATGTGTGACCTCTTGACTTTCTGCAACCAAAAAAATGTGAGGAGCTGGGAAAAAACTCAGAAAGGTACCTGAAAATACCAGAGAAGGATATATGAAACTGGGGCTTTGTCCAGCCTAAACATTTCAAAGAGAAACTGGACACTTCTGAAATTAAACAATATTTCAAGCTGAAGCTAAGGTCTCTGCCCACAGTGAAGCCACAGCATGGTCATTTGAAGAAAAAAATGATTCAACACCTAACCCTGACAGGTTTTCCTGTGAATGTTAAGGTTAGGCATGGCAAACATGTCTTACAGCTTTCTGACTGATAAATGTGAAACCAGAATATGGACAGTAAAGCAAGATCTTTGCATGAAGTAAATTATAAATAATAAAATGGTATACTAAGCAACATAGTGGAAAAACAGGGCCTTTTAGGTCATACTATATTTAGACATGTTCCTTGCTGGCAGTCTCGTCTTCTTCCTTCACTATTTGCCATTTCAATAGCATCCTCAGATTAGTGCAGATGGGGACTCTTTCTCTCAGGGTGTTCTCTGGGTATTTATGGAATGCTCTTCTATACAATTTAACAATATCCACAGAGGCTTTTGTGTCTAGTGTTGAAACCTAGTAATTATGAGCCGTGGAGGGCCACAATCATGCAGAAAACTGAGACAGCAATGCAGAACACATGCACAACTATAAAAGTAGTTGGACATAAGTGCTATGAGACATAATCTGTTATGCACTGTGTCAGTCATAGCTTTTCAGTGACAAGCCAGAAGGAGCATTTTTTAACCCTTGAACAGCAGATTAGACACCTGTCAGGAGGCATGTTTGCTTTAGGCTAAGATACACAGTACGGCCAAAAGTTTGTGGACACCTGACCACATGTGGAACACCTCGAACTGCTGACACATAGTTGGAAACATTCAATTGCCTATAATGTCTTTGTATACTGTGGCATAAAGATTTCCCTTCATTGGAACTAAAAGGTCCAAATCTGCATCATCATGATTGTGCATAAAGCAAACTCCATAAAGACATGGCATGCCAAGGTTGGTGTGGAAGAACTCGAGTGGCCTGAGCGTTGACCTTCAACCTCACTGAACACCTTTGGGATGAATTTGAATGGCCACTGCACACCAGGTTTCCTAATCTTGCATCAGTGCCTGATGTTGCTAAGGCTTTTGTGGCTGAATGGGTAAATCCCCATAGCCACACTCCAAAAAATTGTGGAAAGCCTTTCCAGAAGAATGGAGGTTATTATAACAGGAAAGGAGAATTAAATCTGCGGCAATGCCTATGGATTTGGAATGTGCACATCTGGATGTGATGGTCTGGTATCCACATTCTTTTCACAATATAGCATACTTCAGATAAAAAAAAAATAAAAATAAAAAAAACCAACTGCTGGACTAGAGAAGCACGTTAATCTGAAATGGTGACCATCCAAGGTGTATTCCCATGTAAGCAGATCCACTGCGACCCTGACCAGAATTAAGTGCTTACAGAAGAATAAATGACTGACTGAATGAATGAATGAATGAATGAATCTGAGCTGCTGGTGATCATTGATGTAAGGGGGCGTGGCCACAGGGATGCCACCCTTGACATAAGCCTTGCCACCCCAGTTGAAACCCCAAATTTGCCTACAAAACATTTACCAACTTTCATGCTTTTTTAAACAACAACAACAACAACAACAACTACAAAAAAAATCACATTTATATAAGATAACTTTGTCGCATCCATAATTAGATAGTTCCAGCTGTGTCTACATCTCTGTAAAAAGACAGGAAAAGACAAGGATTTTTTATCCTGACAGGTGACATCAAGATCTCCAATGTCAAGCTGTTACTGTCCGCAGTGAAAACAGTCCCTGACTAAATTAACCAAATGATTATTCTGAAAAAAAAAACTGACAGCATGGAGATGTATTTCGCCGTATAAAACAGCTGTTTTGAAAAGTAGCAGAAAAGCCCTTACCTCTGGTTGACATGGCGCTGGGGAACAGCAGGGATCGTCCACAAGGAAACCTTTTCAGAAATCGCCTTCAGTGGCCCAGTGATGACGGTTGCCTGATTTCATACGAGCAGAGTGTATGCGAGCTATCCGGATCCGCGCGCGCGAACACACACACACACACACACACACACACAGCGGCGGGGTTAGTACACACTTCACGCTCACTACACAGCAGCACACACTGCATGGGTTTCCCTGTGGGTGGAACTCTGTGTGTGTGTGTGTGTGTGTGTGTGTGTGTGTGTGTGTGTGTGTGTGTGTGTGTGTGTGTGTGTGTGTGT
>JAQQZR010000006.1:9777887-9809350 GCA_030068235.1 Notoglanidium macrostoma | reverse complement strand
TGTTTGTCTGTGTTGGCCCTGTGGTGGACTGCTGACCTGCCCAGGGTGTACCCCGCCTCTCGCCCCAAGATGCTGGGATTGGCTCCAGCTTCCCCGCGAATCCACAGATGGATAAAGATAATGTATATGTATAGGTATAGATAATATTTATTGTATCGGTTACAAATGAAAGGCAGCTACATTTGTGTCCTAGATCAGCTTTATTGTACCTTGGTATGGATTCTGCAAGTCTGTGGAACTGAACTGAAAGATTCCCTCAGGTTGTAGTTTTGATAGAGTGCTTTCCAAAATCTCCCATAT
Organism: Notoglanidium macrostoma; assembly: GCA_030068235.1. Lineage (NCBI taxonomy): Eukaryota > Metazoa > Chordata > Actinopteri > Siluriformes > Auchenoglanididae > Notoglanidium > Notoglanidium macrostoma. Next base: position 9,809,050 of record JAQQZR010000006.1, on the reverse strand, counting down.
GTTTGCATATGGTAAAGGCCAAAACAAATGATTTACCTCATTTTAGTCCTTATCAAACCGTTCAGTGAGACCTTGTGCCGTGTGAATAGGGACACTGTCATCCTGGAAGAAACCACTCCCATCAGGATAGAAATGTTTCCTCCCAGCATTTGCAGCGACCCTTCCCTCTGAGGGGAACAAGTGGACTGAAACCATGTCATCAAGCTGCCTCCACAGTATAACAGCCACAGTGGTGTTTTTTTTTTTTTTTTTTTTTTTTTTTTTTTTTTTTTTTTTTTTTTTTTTCTTTTTTCCTTTTCTTTTTTGTTTACCTCGTCACCCATTTGTATACTGGTTCTCTGGAAACTATATATATAGAAAGACATTTTTGCCTTCCCAAAGAATCAGACAGAACATTATCATTTCAAAGTCGTCTGAGATTTTATATTTATAAGAAAATGCTATGTTTTGCACTTTTGCTTTCTTCATGTTTACTTTAGGCAGGAAACCACCTCTTTATTAATGTCAACATTTTACATTTGGACACGTAGGTACTCAGCACTGAAAAAAGATGGCAAGCGCCTTTCTACATTGTTGAAGGAAGGCCATGAAGTGGAAGCTAAGCCTGCACGTCCAGTTACAGTTTACAGCCTCTCATTACAAGACTTTAATCCTCCACTTTTCACTTTGGGTTAGTAGAAATATTAAGATGTTGCCGTCTGTGATCTTTGAGTTTGGGCTCCAATTATTAATAATGATGAATGGAGAAAACATTTTTGCTAAATTGCTATTTACACTAGTATCTCCTTGCACATTATTACTGTGTTCTTGAAAAGTGGCACACTAAATAAAATGAATGTGGTTTTAATATATACTCAGAGAGCACTTTATTGGGAACATCTGTATACCTATTCATTCATCATTTATCTAATCAGCCAGTCATGTGGAAGCAGTGCAATGCATAAAATCATGCAGATACGGGTCAGCAGCTTCAGGTAGTGTTCAAGAAATGCCTTGTTGTTGAGAGAGGTCAGTGGAGAATGGTCAGGCTGGTTCGAGCTGACAGAAAGGCTACTGTAAATCAGATAAGCACTCTCTGCAATTATGGTGAGCAGAAAAGCATCTCAGAATGCACAACACCTTGAAGCAGATCGGCTATAACAGCAGAAGACCACACTGGGTTCCACGTCTGTCAGGGAAGAACAGAAAACTGCAGGCTGCAGTGGGCACAGGCTCACCAAAACTGGTCAGTTGAAGACTTAAAAAATGTAGCTTGCATAATAAGTCTCCATTTCTGCTGAGGTGTACAGATCGTAGGGTCAGAAATTGACACCAACAGCATGAATCCATGGACCTAACCTGCCTTGTGTCAACAGTCCAGGCTGGTGGATGTGGTGTAATGCTGTGGCGAATGTTTTGGACCCATTAATTCCAATCAATCATCGCTTGAATGTCAGACTATTTGAGTATTGTTGCTGATCATGTGCATCCCTTCATGATAAAGGATCTTGAATCTTGAATCTTGAATCATGGCCACAATTTACCTTCTTCTAATGGCTACTTCCAGCATGATACTGCATCACGTCACAAAGCAAAAGTCTGGTTTTATGAACATGACAATGAGTTCAGTGTTCTTCAGTGGTTTTCCATGAAGTGCATCAAGTGCACCCGAAAAATATGCAGGAATTGTGTGATGCAGTCATGTTAACATGGAGCAAAATCTCAAAGAAATGTTTCTTGCATCTTGTGGAAATCCAGGCCATGATGCTGTTTTAAGAGCAAAGGTAGGCCCTACCCAGTAATTGAATTGTGTTCCTAAAAAGGGTTCAGTGAGTGTAAGTGTTTTTCCTCAGGCATTTGCTACATCCCAACTTCAAGTAGCTGCAAAACCAAGATTTTCTTCCATCATGCCATGTTTCTGGAGTGTTTGATTAATCTTGTTTGCAGTTAACCAGAGCAATATATTAAACGCAGATATCAGTTAATTGTTTTAGCATGATCTATATCTTATGGAGACAAAGTATTTTAACATAAACATAAAGTGTTTACGTTTATATGCTCACCAGCCACTTAATTGCCTTAACACTCTTGCCTGTATCTGCATGACTGTATGTATGGCACTGCTGCTACATGATTGGCTTATTGGATAATTCCCTGAGCAGTGGTACGGGTGTTCCTGTTAATCTTCAAAAATCAAACATCAGAATGTGAAGAAGAATCTCAGTGGGCAACAACAGCAGAGCACTTCAGCTTCCACTCAAGTCAGCCCAGAACAGGAAAAACCTCACCTTCAACTCCTCTGTCGTCTCTTATCAACAAGGCATTTCTGCAGAACTGCAGTGCAATGGATGGTTTTTGGTTTTTTTGCCCCACTCTACATTTATGTCATTTATGATGCCCTTATCTTATTTTTTTTTATACAAGTGAGCAAAGTTATTCAAGGGCCCAGCCATGGCAGCTTGGCGGTGCTGGGATTTGATCTCACGACCTTCCGAGCTACCACAGACCCTGGGCTCATCTCTTACTCTAGAGATAATCCCAGGAGATCAATAGTTTCCAAAATACTCAAACCAGCCCATCTGGCACCAACAACCATGCCATGGTTAAAGTCACTGAGATCACATTTTCCCCTATTCTGATGTTTGATGGGAACATTAACTGAAGCTCTTGACTTGCATCTGCATGTTTGTATGCATTCCACTGCTGCCACCTGCTTGGTTGATTCAGTCATTATTTTGACTTTCATTGACTCCTAATCCTAAAGGTTGTGAATATGAAAACTATATTCAGTACTAACAGTATGTAATTGTCATTGTTGTGCTTTGTATGTTAACAGACGTTGAGTGTGGTGGAGGGTTTTATGTCAGAAGCCTGGTGGATGATCTGGGAAAAGGTAAATAGCCGAAATTGTCCTTAGTCAACACTGACATTCATATTTGAACCATCATATTAGATTTACAGAGTTTTATCATACTGGCCTGTGTTTTCCCTCTGCAGCGCTCTCCTCGTGTGCTCATGTTCGGGAGCTGACCCGGACAAAGCAGGGCCAGTTCACTCTACAAGAACATGTGTTAAGGGAGGAGCGCTGGACCTTTCAGGACATTTCTGAGGTATTACAGCCCTGCTCAAAGCCTGCAGCTGTGCACAACACGAGCAAAAAAAGCAGAAGGCAGGATGCGGCCTCCCAGCTTGGCTCTGAATGTCCTGCTAAAGATCTCCATCACAGCAGACCTGACAGTGTTGGTGAAGACCATAAACACTGCAGTGATTAAAGAGCACTCTGGTGGCAAAAGTCTGAAGAAAAGTGCTCGGGGCACTACTCTGAACATTTATGTTGATTGTTGATTTGTGATTTCTTAGTTACATGCTTTATTTAGTTCGTGACAAATGGCAACAAACAAGTTGTGGTGTAATCATGCAGTGAGTGATGAAGAGAATCAGCTTCACCACATCAAAAATCCCTTCTGAGCTGCTCAAGACTTCCTTATGGTGGAATTGTTTTATAACAATGTCCTATTGGCTGCCATCCTCATCCACTGCATGTTCCAAATGCACTGATACTTGTTTTTCTTGAACCTCAGGCCATTTGTGGCGAGGCTAAACTGTGCTATTATTTTTATGGCCATGTGCCATTTTGGCAGCTTTTTGTGGTTGTTATGGTGTAAGAGAGGAACCAACATACTTGCAGTGTTTTTTCCCCACTCCTCAAAAAATAAAGTCTGCCACAGGGATGGTAACCTTTTAAGATGAATCTCATTTGTATTAAAAGCTGGACCAGATGGTAAATGTTTTAAATTATCAAATAGAAGAAACTACTGGGGAAAAGTGCAAGAACTGCATTTTGTTTTGGTATAAATAATTTCAAAGCTGACATCTGCAGTCAGAAGCAACTGAATCATTGTAATCTGGGAATTCTGCTGTTAATGTGTCACAGGCTAAAATGTTGAGCTAAAGGGAAATTCAGACTTAATGGGTGGTTTTTTGGGGTTTTTTTTTTTGTTGTCGTCGTTGTGTTTTTTTGGTCAGCTGGGGTCAAATAACAGCCAGAAATACCCTAGCACCATAGCGAGTGCTAATAGGTTAATTCACTTCACAACTGCACTATTTAAGTATGAAACATAAAAGAATTGTTAGAAGCTAAGCTTTAAATGATCTTTCTTGAAAAAGATAAATAAGCAACATAATCATCAAAAGATACAGTCCTTTATTTTCCACTGCTTCTAATTTTTAAGGGCTTGCTTTAGTATTTTAAGACGGAGTGGGTTTCTGCATTTTAATTTGCAGTCAGGTCAAAGGTCCACCTGAGTTCAGCCACCTGAATGCCCCTCCTTTACCCTTCACTTTCCATGCAGGTATTAGAACGTACGATGGCCGTCAGGTGCCCGTAGTGTACATCTAACTACTTACATTCACATTCCCCTGCTATGCTAAATTTAAGTATGGTGCTCCATTTTTCAAATTTGAGTTCTCAAACTTGTTAGGCAGCACCAGCAAACACTGATTCCTCTCAATTCTTCTTCCTTGTCTTCTTCGTCATCCTTCCAGTGCTTCCTTCCATGCTCGCGCTGCCACTTGTAAAAGTGCAGAAGGTGCTTTTTAGAGGTTTGTCTATTCTGGACTACTGTAACAGCGCAACATGGCACAATTGTGGAAGTGGTCCCACACCCTATGTAGATATGAAGGGCTCATTCTAAGCTTACTAAAACACAATGATTCATAGTTACATGTAATTATACACTAATGAAAACATACTTAGAATTCCATAAGTATATTATGGGATATATACACCATTTCTTCTAATAGATACTCTCAAAAGCCTATGTAGTGGAGCTTTAAGGGCATAAAAAAAACCATGTCGCAGAATTGCATGATTAGTCATCTAGAATGATCTGCTAGTATTATTGACTAGCTTGTCAAAATTGTTTATTGGTGGCAATGTTTATATTGGCCAAGTTCTAATATTGACTTGTGTGTTTGTTTTGTAAAGTTATTAAAAGTAGCCTGTTAAATTCAGTTGGCTCAATTTATTGCTTCATTTGCCATGTTCTAGCTATTAATGATTTGACATCAGTCTCTGTTTCAAACATAGGCTGCATCCTGATGGTAGACCTATTTTTTCCTTTCTATTGAAAAGAAATCAATGAATAAAGGTCGTTGATTAAAAGCATTATTGTAATTTGTGCTTTGAAATGTAGGATGAAACTGATTACCATCTACACTGACCAGCAGGATGCTGTAGGTAGGGTGTGTCTAAATTTTTATTAATAAGGGATTCGTGTTATTGCTTTGTTTGTTGGTCTTTAAGTCGAAAAGTCCTGACAGTGGAAAGTCAGGTTATGTTTGCCACCTGGTGGCGATACAGAGCTGCACTTTACTTATTCATGCAAGCTCTGACAAATGTTGAGAATTTCTTATCTTACTGTACTGTCACAGGGGAGCACTGATTCTACAAGCCTATGTTTTTAACCTGTCTGACAAACATTGACACGTCAGTAGAGAACAGCATTGTCCCTGTATTCTCAATCTGAAACTAAGCATTGGAAACATTCATTTTCAAAAAGCACTTGCTAAAGACTCATTATGAAAACAAAGCTCTAGTACCAGCCCTGGCTCTTTAGCAAAGTATTTAGTTTGTCAGGGGGTCCAAGCAGAGTAAAGGTGTCTTTAGGGGAGCAAGGGTCAATGCAAAGTACATGATATGAATAGCTGGGATTAAAATGAAATCTGAAAACAAGTTACAACTTGTACAAGAGAAACTCATTGACTGTTCTAAGAGAGAACAATATTGTTAATGTATAATATGGAAGAATTTCATACAATATAGGTCACCTCACAACAAAAAGGTTCTGGGTTTGTACCTGCCGGTCAACTGGGGCATTTCTGTGCAGAGTTTGCATGTTCTCCCTGTACTTGTGTGGATTTTCTCTGGGCGCTCCAGTTTCCACCCAAAGACATTTTGGTTAGGTTAAATGGCTATGCTAAATTGCCCATAGGTGTAAATGTATTTAAAGGTCCACTATGTAGGATTCAATCTATTCAATCTAAGACTTTCCAAGACTGTATTAGAATGTACGGTGGCTGTACTTACATTCACACTGCCTTGATTTCTCTCCTGCTAAATGATAAGTATAATCCTCCATTTTTTTTTTAATAAAAATTGGGTTCTCAAACTTAATCAGCAAACACTGATTCCACTTCTTTCTTGTTCCTAGTCGTCCTTTCTTCTTCATCATCTTCCTTCCAGTGCGTCCTTCCGGATTCATGCAGTTGCTTGTAAAAATGAAAAACTCACAAGGCACTCTCTCAAGGTTTGTCCATTCTGGGCTACTGTAGCAGTCCAACATGATGGCTCTGTAGAGGTGGACCCACGCCCTATGTAGATATAAAGAGCTCATTCTAAGCTTACAAACAGACCATGATTCGTAGTTACAGGTAAGTATACACTAATGAAAACATACTTATGAAGAGTATATTTCATTTCTGCTCATAAATCCCTGTAAATCCTACACAGTGGTCCATTAAGTTTAACAGATTTTTGGGACTGTGGTAGTTTAATGTTTACGGTTCTGAGCTAAGTTCAGAATGTAGGACTCATGAGCAACACCCTTAACTACTCATCTATGCTTGTGTTCCATTTCAATTCTAATATGAATGAGAGCCAAATTAATGTAAAGTCTATGGCTTGGGCATGGGTAATCCACATTTGTTCTGCATTACCTCATATTCTTGTTCTCCCTACATTTATTGCCTTAAAACCTGACATGGTAATATCCCTCACATGTGAGAGATTGGATACGTGATTTAAAGCAGTGTTGGTGGTCGAGTATGATTTGGGTTTGGACAGAATTTTGTCAGATGGTCAGATCCAGATTGAAACCTTTGAGCCAAGTTGCTTTGGGTTGGGCTCAGAGAAAATGTTCTTGGTCACATTTAAAATTTCAGGCCTATTGGTGGGTGCACATGGAACACACTAACAGATGGACACGGGACTATTTACTGCTCTACAGAGAACTACAAATAGATAATTAAATTAACCTACCTTAAAGAAGGCAATTCTGGAGCCACACTAAAGAGAATGTGTAATAAAATGAGTGCAAGTGAAACATAATATTATGGACATACAGTATACTGTATGCATTCATAGAGTATTATAGGGAGTATAGAGTTAGGTGATGTGGGCATTTGTACTATGATACAACAATAAAATAAAATAAAAAATAAAATAAAAATAAACAGGAGAAAAGTCTAAATAAAATTCCACACTATTTAACTAAGGTTATAAAAAAACAATACATCTAAGCTGGGCTAAATCATGTCCAGACTTCTCAAAAGAATCTTTTTTCAATACCCCAGGCAGCATTTTACAATGTTTTTGATTTCACTTTTGGGAATCAGATTTGAATGCATTAATACCTGGAGTATGATTCAATCCCATCTATGTGCTTAAATTGTGTTATGATAAAATTAATGCTGAATTACACTTAATGCATAGTTGTAGTGTGCTCTTCTTTACATGTGACTAAATTCTAACAGAACCTTCATGGCCTCCTGCCACATGCTCTTATCCCAGTGTCCAGCTCAGGTTATTATTATGTGTCACTGTCGGTTCTTATTATGATTACATGCATGCTGTGTATCTATTCCAAATAATCTGAGCACTGGGGGTGGCACCATATGCCACTCTTACAGGCCTATGGTTCTAATAATAGCATAGTGGCATAGGAGCAGTAGAGGAAAAATATATCTGTGTGTGTGGATGTTGTCATGCCTTATTGTGGTTGCAATTATGGTCTTAGCCCTATAATGTGGGTGGTGCACAGACAGAACGAGCAAAGACTGCTATTACTCAAAGACAACTGAAACCTGGCTATATTTGATCATTCACACAGGCCTCTGTTGAGAGTGTAAAAACTGACCAATTTGGTTGCTATATCATAGAGGTTCATAATTTGTTGATGCTTGTAAATGATAATTAAATAATATCATTCTTGTAAAAAATTCAACAATCACATTTGAGTGTAATGTTTTACACCCCCATGGATGCTGAAAATGTTCTTAAAATGTATCTTGCACTTGAAGTGGAGAAAAATCAATATCCATTCATCTATCCATTATCTTCACTCTTTATCTGTCAGGATCATGAGGAAGCTGGATCCAGTCCTAGCTGACTTTGGGTGAGAGGTGGGGTATATCCTGGGCAGGTCGCCAATCTCTCACAGGGCTAACACAGAGACGAACAACCATTCACACTGACATTCACTATGGGCAATTTACAGTAGCAAGTTGAGCTAATCTGGATGACTTTGGACTGTGGGAGGAAACCTACACAGGCACGAGGAGAACATGCAAACTCCACAAAGAAAGGCCACAGTTGACTGGCAGGTTCGAACTCAGAAACTTCTTGCTGTGAGGTGACAGTGCTAACCACTGCACCACTATGCTGCCTGGAAAATCAATATACAGGTACTCCCCAACTTACGATGGTTCGAGTTACGATATTTCGATCTTACGATGGCCGATCCGATACGACAAAATTAGAAAAAAATGACTGTACTGTAATACATTCTGTACTGTAATCGAAAATCACTGTACTGTAATACAATTTCAAAGGTTTATTAACCCTTCGGCCATGTATGGCATCAATTAATGCCTTATTTTGAATGGGAAAAATGGCATCAATTGATGCCATGCGCGGCCGAAGGGTTAATTAAATCTACAGTGCTTTATAGTACAAATACTCTACAATACAGTACAGTATTTACTGTATTTCAATTTACAGGGTATGGGGTTTGTTAAATTTAACACAAAACTATAGAATACATCATGCTATAACACTATACATTACAGTATAATATATGACATACATTACATTGTCTTCGTTGATACCCTATACTAAAGGCTTTCCGACTTATATTTTCATCTTACGATGCGATTCTGGGAACGTAACCCCATCATAAGTTGGGGACTACCTGTATTTACAAAAAAAAAAAAATGTAAGTTGTGATTGCATGAGCATTCACCCTGACTGCTGTGAAATCTAAATTATCACTAGTGTAACTGTTTGCCATCAGAGATCACATAATTAGTTATAAAGTTATAAGTTCATCCATCCATCCATCCATCCATCCATATCTATACTGCTTATCCATTAAGGTAAGGGTTATGGGGAAGCTGGAGCCAATTGCAGCTGACTTCTGGCGAGAGGTGGTCAAACTTTTGCAGAGCTAACACAGTGACAAACAGCCATTCACACCTATCTCTCTGATCTATTAGCAGAAATGGAATATTCATAAGTATGTTCTTAGTGTATAAATACCTGTAACTACGAATTGTTGTGTTTTTGTAAGCTTAGAACGAGCTCTTTATATCTAAAAATAGAGTCCACTTCTAACGAGTCACCATGTAGCGCCACTACAGTAGCACAGAAATGACAAACCTCTTCAGAGCGCCTTCCATGTTTCTACAAGCTGCAACATGAATGTGGAAGGAAGCACTGGAATGAAGATGAAGAAGAAAGGAAGACAAGGAAGAAGAAATATGAGGAATCTGGTGCTGGCTAACAAGTTTGAGAACCCAAATTTTGATAAATGGATCCATATAATAGGAGAATACTTACTTCTGTATTGTCCTATATGTAGCACCTTGGTCCTGGAGGAACGTTGTCTCGTTTCACCATGTACTGTATCATCTGTATATGGTTGAAATGACAATAAAAGCCATTTGAACTTCAGAAAAAGCAAGGGAGCATGAATGTAAGATTTGAAAGTACTCTACAGGCACCTGATAGCCACCGCAATTTAATACTGAATCCTACATAGTTGACCTTTAACCTAATCTGGATATGTATGGAATGTGGGAGAAAACCCACAGGGAGAACATGCAAACTCCACACAGAAAGGTGCCAGATAGCCAGCAACTTCAAACCCAGAACCTTCTTGCTGTAAGGCAAGTGTGCTATCCACTGCACCACCGTGCCACTCCAAACAGTCCTCTTGAGTGCAATTAAATTGTCTCATGACCTGACTATAAATATACCTGTCCCTGGAAGGCTCCAGACTTTGTTAGAGAACATACCCAAGCAAACACCATCATGAAGACCAAGGAGCTATCAAAACAAATCTGGGACAAAGTTCCAGAGTTTGCTTATAAAAAACCCAAACTTGCATTTGATTGCCAAAAATTAAGTACAGTACATAAATAAACTAACCCAAACTTTAAACATCCCAAGGAACCATTAAATCCATTATTTATAGTTTTTCACAATTGTGTACACATTTAAATCAGAACTTGAAACACAATCACTGAAAACTGAAACTCGTGTACCAAATTTCTAAACCAAGTCTGCAAAATTGCAAGCACAATTTCTGCTCTACACTCAATTTTAGGTCTAAATCACACTTCTTTTTTCAAAAGACCACACATAGTTTTCCTTATTAGGCACAACATTCAAAATTAAAATCTTTGCTTTAGAAAGCAATGCCAATCAAAATGCCAGCTTTATTTACCAGTTGGCAACACCCACTCCTTACTGGTGTAAACACTAGTTGCTTAATTGTTCACTGTTTTGGAGTAAAATGGAGGTCAAGGCTGAAGCAAGAGCTAGAGGGCAAGGAGTAAGAGTTAAAAGGAAGAGGAGGACAATGAAGGAGAGTTGTCTCAGATGAGATCAGGGCCCCATTGGTTGATCATGTGCTCAACTATGTATTGAGTATGAGGGAGGCTGAGCAGAGAATGCAGCCTATCCTGAGACTATACATGGTTACAGCTGTCACCTGTACACTCAGAAAGGAGAAGTTCCCTACTAACTACACTATGCTGCTGCTCTTTATGAATGCATACTGTAGTCTACTGTGGTTCGACATATCAGTACGGTTATGTTACACAGTGATTATTGGCCTATGTTACATTGTCATTTCATATTTAAAAAAAGAAATTATTTTAGCATACTGTAACCAATCACGTCATGTTTGGATCTACTGCAGAAATGAGAGACGGTCGGGCCATGGTGGAAGACACCGGCTGTTCACACCAGAACTGAGACCGCTATTGGGAACATGCTGGTGGCAAACAATACCATTAGACTATGAGAAATCCAGAGCCACATAACGGCAGACAACGCGATATTCAATCAAATTCACCAGGTGGTTTTGTTTGCATTCAACCGTGCATTACAGTGCAACCAAATCTGGATTAAATAGGTCTACAGGGTGCCATTTGAGTGAAAGTCAGAGAGAGTTAAAGAACAGCATTATGAATATGTGCAAGTAGGTATTATGCTGTGAATCACATAAGCACTGTTCAGACACATTACTGTAATGTAATACGGTGTATCACCATATTGACTGCTAGGTCCATTTCTCATAGTCTCATTCTCTAGGTTCATTTCTCATATTGTCGTGTCTGTTTCAGAGAGTCTTGGTGCTGGATGCCGCTGCAATTCAGCATGTTGATATTTTTATTGATGAAGCTGGCTTTAACCTAGCCAAAAGAAAGGGGATCAGTCAGAACATTATAGTAAATGTCCCTAAACAGCGTGGTGGGAATATTACCATGTGCGCAGCCATTAGCCAGCAAGGTATCCTCCATCACCATGCCAACCTTGGTCCCTGCAACACCGCCTGTCTCGTCACATTCCTGGACACACTACATGGCATTCTCATTCCAGCTGACCAGAGGGATAGACCAGAGTAGCCCAGGTATGTTGTCATATGGGACAACGTGAGTTTCCACCGGGCTTCCACCTGGTTCATCGACCACCCATAATTTATTGACCTATACCTCCCATCATATTCCCCATTCCTAAACCCAATTAAAGAGTTTTTTTGGAATGGCAATGAATGTTGTATGACCACCATCCCCTCGAACACATGCCTCTTCTCCAGGCAATGGAGGATGCATGTGGTGAAGTTAATGAAGGGGCTTTCAGTGTCTGTATCCATCACTTCAGAAGATTCTTTCCCCGCTGTTTAGCCAGGGAGAAGATTGCTTGTGATGTAAATGAGGTGCTGTAGCCAGACCAAAATAGGAGGCAGGATGCAGCCTAATTTCTCTTTTTTCTTCCATTTTCCATTTGTTTTTGTGTTTAGAGTTTTGAAAAAATGAGCCACTTTTATTCTTCTTCTTCTTCTTCTTACTATTATTATTATTATTATTATTATTATTATTATTATTATTATTATTATTATTATGTTTTACAGAATCTCTTTATCTTACTGAAGGTTTTTCCTGGTTTTCTCCTCTTAGGTGTGTAAAGTGTTTCATCCAAAACACAAGTGTTCCAAAATACTGCTTTTTAAAAAAAATTTAATTACATTATTATTACATTGTATTACATTAGTCTGTTATTACTTATACGTATTTGAGTAGATGTACCTTACTGTAACAATGATTTACAACCAGCTACTGTGTAATACTGAAAATGCAAAAGGCATGAAACTACTGATTGGTAGATTGTCTGATTGGTGTTGGTTGTTAGAAAGATCTATACATATGATGGTATGTGTGTGTGCATGTTGATTTTCATGCAAAAACATGTTTTGGACAGAAATAAAACTCTTTTTGTTATGCAGTGTTTGCTTTTGGTAGACATTTTCCACATTTTTTGTTTGTAGTTTTGTGTTTAGAGTTTTGAGAAAATGAGCCAAAGATTCAGAAAATGTGTAAATGATTGTGAAAAACTGTATTAATAAAAGGAAAGAATATGGCGCAGCTGCAACTCAGCCTGATGGAGTATGTCCACTAAAAGTCAGTGCTTGGGTGAGTTAGTCTGAGAAGCAACTAAGAGAGCAAGTTGTCATGCTTAACATGATTCTACCAACACCATGCTTCATTGTGGGGATGCTTATGAGTTGTTTTGTGTAGCTTCATGACATATAATCCAAATTAAGTTAGTTAATTTCAGTTCCAGGTTGTAACATTACAAAAAGGCACTGAATTTTAAAAGTTTTATACCACTTTAAGTAAACAAAAAACAAACAAACAAACAAACAAACAATCAAAAAACAGAGTACACCCTGGCTATGCATCACAGACCCTTGAGAGACCCTGGACCTCATGTTTCATACATCATGGGTATGAAATGTGCACTCACGTATTTGCTGTAAGCAATCAATTACAAACGAATAAGATAATCCTGTGAAATAAGGGATTCGATATAGAACACAGGCACAATTATTTAAAAGCAAATATATGCTGCAGTGATATAAAGTGGTATAAAATAATAATTACACTAATAATAATTTTAATAACAACAACAGCAACAACAACAATATTATTATTATTATTATTACTATTATTAATTGAATAAGTGCTGCAGTGAGCAGAGTATAGTCAGGGTTATCAGCACTGTCCCTTTAAATCCGTGACAGCACATACTGCGCATGCGCAGTCGGCACTCGCCTCAGGCAGCCTGCTAACACAGTTAGCTTCTACTCTGAGCCTAGCTGTGCTGCTGTGGGAGGCTGATGGAGCCCAGGTTCGGGGGTGGGCAGGCTGGCTGCGAAAACATTTCTCACCCACTGTGTGTTTTTCACTGCCTGAACGAGGAGGAGTTGTAATTGTACGGGTGGCTAAGGCATTTCGCACTGAAGCGCGGAGTGAAGTCGAAACGGGAAAAATGTTTAAATGGTCGATTTCTCCAGCTTGGTCCGGTTCCTCCGCGCTACAGAAAACATCAGCAGTAAGCGTAACAACATCCGTGTTATTGACTGCTGCTGCTGCTGTTGCGGCTGCTGCTGCTGCTCACTGATTCCGCAGAACACACGGAAAGGATGAGTACTTTATATTAACCTAGCTTACTTTAGTACGGTCACCATTAGTGGCAGCTGATATTGAATACTAAACGTGTAGGAAAGCGTTTGAACGCTAGCTTCGCTCGTGATAGACTAGGCAGTTGTTTATGCTTTAAAATGGCTGCTGGGAGGCTGAAGTACAGCTGAGTTTGTTTAAAGATGCTCTGGATTATTGTAAGGCCATGTGTGTGACACGGAACAATGTGTGACTTTGAGGATTGGTGCAGTATTGAGGACTTCTCCAGCAGGAGGTAACGGTGGCTAACGCAGGAAATACATCCTCTTGATCATTTAAAAAAAAAAAAAAAAAACCCAACAATGAGTCAAAACCGGTGGCTTTCAGAGCTGAGCTGAAGATATTCCAATGACTTTCTGTGTTTATGAAGGATTTTATGGCCATCCATGTAATTACTTTGAAGCAGACTGGGCTTTTCTCTACAGAGATGTGCTGAACGGATGTGTCCTGTTGGTGAAGCCTGACTCTGTTAATTGAAACAATCTGGAGAGCCTGAGAAGGGCCTCGTTATAATCCTGCAGAAATGGACGGGCGCAGAAGGCTGAGGACTGAGCTGTGTTGTGTCAGACAGACCACCGGGTCCCGGTTTGGGCTGCAGGGCATGGACAGATACCTGCTGCTGCTTTGTGCCGTGCTGGGCCTCGTGCTGGCCGCAGACGCGTCTCCGTCTAAAACCTGCGACAAAAACTGTCTGTCTGGGAAATGCGTGAACGGATCGTGCGTGTGTGAGCGAGGATGGGTTGGGGATCAGTGCCAGCACTGCCACGGCAGGTTCAAGTGAGTATACCTGATGTGCTCTGGCTCCGTTTGCATGCAGCCGAATAATCCGATTGGAATGAAGTGTAATTCATGTGAACATGTTGCAGTTGGAATCGGTGCCCATCTGATGGAGTTATGCTTTTTAGGAACTTTTACAGTGTCAAATAAACAACAACAACAACAACAAAAAAAATCACAATTCGAAAGCCAGACAGTTCCGACAGTGTCGGAAATTTCGGATTAAAGGGGCTGGCCCGAGTTCCCAGAATCCTCTTGGCCATGTAGCAAGTCGGCATTTTCGATGCCGTTGATTACAGAAACAATCCGGCAACATCAAAATGCCGTAGATCTTAAATCGGAACTCGAAATTGAAGATATCTTGTGAGCTTATGTATATTCGACTGATCCGTTCTGTTTTCGCATGGTTATTCTGTATGTAATGGACCAGAACTGGCCTCGGCTGTCTCGCGGCCGGCCGTGAAGGAAAGAAAAGGTGAGGCACGTTTTGCTGAAAGCTTCCTCGTGTTCCATGTAGATGAAGAAAACATTTGAGATTAGGTTCAAAGAGATCAACAGAAGGTAGCGGTCACATGCTTTCAAAACAAAAACAAGGCATTGGATTGTGGGAAGGGTGAGCCGGCCCTTTAAACTCTCGGAGCGTGACCGCAGCTAAGATGCTCATCTAAAAACCACCGACTGGATAAAGCAGAGCCGGAGCGATCTGACAAAAATATCGGAAGATGATCCTGGAAGGCATTTGTACCGTATGAATAAAAAAATAAAAAAAAAATCCTAGCGTTGGAGTTAAAAAAACTAGTGTTATAAATAACAAGAAAGGATCAAGTCAGAAATTTTTCTTAATTAGTTTATTATTAATATACAATTCCATTTATTTTGAAAAGTTTATTACTGTGTAAAATTAGAATAAATGTATTTTAAAACATAGATAAAAATAAGATTTTAGCTATTAAAAAAAGATTAACCGTGAAAAAGGGAAACATCTGAAGGATTATTTAAAAGCGTTGTGCGATTTTTGTCCTGAATTTTAACATGGCGGCTTTGACAGCTTCTACTCGGTCTGTAATTCAGATTCTTTATGTAAAAATGATAAAAACAGATATTTGATTCCAAGGATTGATCCTATATCGGCATATCGCCCAGCTCTGGAGGAAGGCACAGAACGACCTGAAATTTGCTGCACTAAATGACATGTTGTGTTGG
This sequence comes from Notoglanidium macrostoma, assembly GCA_030068235.1. NCBI lineage: Eukaryota > Metazoa > Chordata > Actinopteri > Siluriformes > Auchenoglanididae > Notoglanidium > Notoglanidium macrostoma. Next base: position 9,793,285 of record JAQQZR010000006.1, on the reverse strand, counting down.
AGTGAGTGGTCTTAAAATCCTGACATGCCCACAATAGCTATTGTGATAATGCTGCCTTGCCTACATACAGGAGCTGCCTGGTTCCTCATACAGTGAGTTATCAAACTACCACACATGCTGCTGGACGGAATAAACCAGTCTTTATTACCTCAAGCTCACTTTCACGTTTCATGTTGTGCTCTTTTACCCAGCTGTAATGCCTCCACACGCCTCGTCTCCTCCGTCATCTTTTAAAGCAGGTTTGCTCATGGCGTAGCATTGCCACTGTTACACCGAGACTCCTTCCTGTTTATGCGGCCCTGCTTCCTGCAGGAGTCCGGATCACGCCGAACAGAATCATTTTCTTTAAGGTCTATCGTTAGAGGATTTTCATCCTGTAATCTGACATGAAGGACATGTTATCGCGTAGTCTGTTACAGGATTTGGCTACGGTTTTATTTAACTGATCTTACAGATGTTATAGTAATCTTGACAGACTGCTGAAGTATAAAACAGGCTTCATGCCGGGATCAGACTACACAAATTCAGCCCGATTTTGTCATGGCCGACACATTTCCAGCGTCGGGAACGAGGAACAGGCCTCGTAGTGTGACACGATCGAAGAACAGGGATGCGGCGTCTGGGACGCCCCACGACACCCTGATGAAAGTCGAACATGTCAGAGTTTTGTTCCGTTTCCTTGCCTGGTTTGACAACTGCTTCATGTTCCTTCTGTAGCCTTGACTGACGATTGACCCGCCTCCCAAACAACACGAATGATGATGAGTTGGGGTCAAAGCCTGTAGAGTTGCCAGTCTCCCAACCGAGACCAAAAGTCAATGGCACTTGGACCTGAACCAACACGGTGACCATCGTGAAAGACAAAAATAACGTGTAGTCTGATCCCAGCATTAGACAGAAGAATAACAGCTGTGTGAACCTTTTGTGTCTGATTTCCCTTCTCTATTGTTCTGTGCATGTGTGTCTGAGTCACAATGCGCTCCTTGTGCAGTAAAACAGTCCCATAAAGAAAACACGGGCTCGGTTGCAGAATTTACTCTCTGTAGAATGGCTGTGTGGTTTGGGTGTGAAACGAACACTCGGAGGCAGATGCAGGACAGGAACTGACCTCAGTAAAGTCTGGCGTTTAATATTTGCCAGACATTCAGCGAGGATGCAGAACATTGTTTCAAAAAAAAAAAAAAAAAGTGATTAAAACTTTAATTTCTTGTGCAGTTCTTGCCAAACAATGTTGGCAACACCGGATAAGTAGAGGCATTACGGCAAACACTAACGTCTGCGTTTGTTATTCCGAGCAGTCGGAGCATTCTTGTTCATGAACGTCAGGCTAATGTGAAAGACTCGGCGACTCTTCGGCGGTCACACACGCTTCTCGCTGTTTGTTTCGAAATCGCAATTTGATGATGTTTTGAAATAATTTAAAACTCATTTAAAACCAAAGAAACAAACCCCCGAGCGTTCTGACACGCTGACTTTCATGTTTCTGGTTGTTGTGTTAACACTGACTCGCTCCACACACGCGCATAACTTTGGATCGGATTGCACGTAACGCGCACACAAACACAGACTGTTTCCAGAGCGTCCGGTTTTGGATACATAACACCAGTCCATTCAGAATCTATAATCGAAACCATCTCATACTGGTGTAACTCTGTGCATGGAAGCATTGCATGGAAGTCTTGTGTTTTTACTTTCGTCTGTCGCAAAGTCCCTGCTGCATCTCTTTCTTGTCACTCGTATCCTGGAGCATTATTTCCGTAAACAGAAGCAGCTTCGCGCTCGCGTGCGCGCACACACACACACACACACACACACACACGGGTCTGCGGGTGAGAACCAGGATTTTAGCACCTCTCGTGTCTGTGAAACCTACAGCAGAAACCTGTGAGATAAATAACTGGGACGCGCTGATGTGGTTTGTCACTTCTGTTTTGATATTACACGGTGCTTTCTTTGTGCACACACACCTGCCATTTCAGGGAAGGATACCGCTCCCCAGCGATGGCTAGTGGTGATATAAGATGAAAGAGAGAAATGCATGAATGAACGTTAATCGAATATACATTTTGCGACCCCGTGAAATACGTTTTACACCAATCGAAGTCCAGTCCCAAGCAACAAAACAAGAAATGGGGCCATATTTTCATTATGAATTAATTCTTCATTTAACGTGAACCTGCGGTCCACTGCGACAGAACAGACGACAGACATTTCTGTGGAGCGGGAGCCTCTTCCAGGCCAAAGCTTTAGCGCTAGCTATATAGCTAACAGTGACATTGAACGCTCACGCTGATGTGTGGAAACAAACTCGAACAAAACGCAGCGCAGTCATGTTCTGGAGTTTTCATAAACTCTACCCGCAGTACGACGCACCATCTCCCCGCAGTTAAACACAAGATGTCGCGCGAGAGCGAAGACTCCAGCCAGACCCGAGTAACGTCCTTTACCGCAATCGGATGTACACGTGATGCTAGCAGAGTTGAGAGAATAACGCAAATGTTGGCTAAAGGTTTGCTAGCGGGAAAGGGTTTAAATAATATTACTGTTAAACTGTGAGGTGTGAATCAAATATTCAGTTATCCAAAGAAAGGCTAAATGATATTGTGTTTACTGGTGATTACAGTCAATTCCTCTAGAATACGAGCACTTGAGGACTCGCTCATTTTCTCTGTCGAGTGCTCGAGCTGCCGGTGTGAAGACGATCCTTCCTGGGCTCGTCTGGGGTTTTTACCCCCTCAGGATACCAAACAGAGCTGAAGGTGTGACTTTTGTTCAAACCAAAAAAACCCAACTTCTCACTTCATGTAAGGTGTCTCTCACTGGATGTGGCTTCTGCACCACCTGCCCCTCCACCTGCCCCTCCACCTGCCCCTCCACTTGATTATACTAACGAGAGTCCGTATTTCACACAAGCGTCCTGCTCTTAATGATATTCATTTCTTAACAAACAAGGTGTTTACCTGTAATTCTGCAGGTCCTGTAGCCTTTATGAACCGTCCAAATGACAAAAAAATATTGCCATTTGTGACGCTCCGCAATAAACGATAAACATTGTGGTGCGGTAGTTAGCACTGTCGCCTCACAGCAAGAAGGTCCTGGGTTCGATCCCCGGGTCCCCCAGGGTGCCTTTCTGTGCGGAGTATGCATGTTCTCCCCGTGCATGCGAGGGTTTCCTCCGGGTGCTCCGGTTTCCTCCAACAGTCCAAAGACATGCAGATTAGGTCAACTGGCTACTCTGAATTGCCCATAGGTGTGGATGCGAGCGTGTGTGGCTGTTTGTCTGTGTTGGCCCTGTGGTGGCCCTGTGTTGGCCCTGTGGTGGACTGTGGTGGACTGTGCCCTAACATTCATTCACAGTCATGTATAAATTAGTGGACAGGAAAATCTGATCTAACCGATCTTTTATAACATTACAGATCAGTGTCCGATGTTATTTCAGCTTTCGTGGGAGCGTCTTCCTGATTAAAGCTGTGTTTTGAGTCTATATTATAATATACTATATATACTAATACTAAAACTAAATATTATAAGTCCATCACCTTTTAATCATATGTTCCAATGTTTCAAAATCTCAAAATATCTAAAGATCGTTACAACCGTTTTCTTCAGTTTAATCGTAGATGAAGCTCGACAGGTTGTAATTGGGAGTTCAGCTTCTTGTAGACGTATAAATCACTGCTGTAACCCCGCACACGTGCCATTTGTTTACTGGAAATCACTTCCCAGCGTCTCCGCTTAGGTAAGTGGAAGGGTAGTTATGAGCACTTGTGTGGTTTGCGAAGCAGAGATCGTTTGATTAGCGCACCTCTGTTGGCACTTCTCACAGCTTCAGCTGGCTGGAAACAGAAAACCAATTTGAAGTTTATGGGGAACATGTATACGCCGTTGTATTGTTCTTTTCTGTTCTTTCTTTTTTTTTTTTTTTTTGTCCCGTGTGTCAAAACAGTAACAACATCGCTATTTAATATATAATTTATTATCCAAGCATGGACACATCGGACCCAAGTTCAACTTTGACTCGTCCTTGAACAGTGTTTGATTACTGCTTTATAATTAATGCTACAAGATTTACACTTTTTTGCAATAGATAAAGAAGAAAAAGGCATGACTTGTCTGTGGAGAAAACTCGGCTGTCCTTGAGCCGCTCGAGTCGCCTGACGGTCCTGTAACGTCGCTGTTACGTCAGGATCAACACACACATTTACATACGTTCCAGTCAAGCTCACATTTTAAACGTCTTGAAGTCGCAGCTTCAGGCACAAAAGACGTCTGAATACATGTATTGGCAGGAGCTAGCAGAGCAAACGGGAGCGAGAGAGTGGAGGTCTGGTGCTGTGCTGTGCTAAAGTGGGAAAAGGATTCAGGGTTGGTGGAGTTTTTTGCTGAACAGAAAGGCTATTTGTTCGTCCTTTAACTTGAGGGCTCACTTGATTTATCCTTCTTGTGGAGTTTGTATTAATACCTGGTTGCGAACTTGTTGAGCCAGAGAGCTGACAGGAGGTGTTTGTAACGTTCTCTGTCTTTTATATTTTAAATGCACTCTTTTTGGGCAAGCGTGAGTGATTTGAGCCTGAACGTTACCTGGTTGTTCTCTGGTGTGGGTTTGTTAGAGTGCTCTGTTTGTGCTGAGCTTTTTTTGACAGACTGGAGAACACACTACCCCGATTTAGATGAAAGTAATACACAGAGAAGCACTGAGGTTACATTTTGGCGGGCTAGCTAGCTAACGTTAGGTGGCCTGTTCATTCTGTAGGAAAGGTGCTGACTGTGATAACGAACGAGCAGACTTCTGCCTCAGTGGGTTAGTGTTGCATGGCCCATGCTGCTGGTGCAGGCAGGAGCTTCACACAGTCCCTGTTCTGCTATTTCACCTGGTACTCTGTGACCGTGTCACTATGTGATGTGCAATGATTTAATTTGAAAATAAAAAAAAGATCGTGTGCCGTGACGAGCCGCGAAAGCGCATGCTACACAGTGTGCCACTTCAGCACCGGTGTCAGAAGTTTAGGCATACTGCTTGGTGTGTTTTTTATGCGATTGAGACACAGCCTTGATCTCTCTATGAATCTGTGCTACCTCACAGCCGTATGATTAATCTGCGTGGAGGGAGAAAAGCAGCCCACATTATGAAACATTCTTCCACCAACACTTTATACGACAGTTGAGTTATTTCACTTATGGACATGGTATTAATATGACGAAAACTAAGTGGCGTTTTCTGCCTTCTTAAAGGGGAAGTCATCCATTCTGGAGAAAGATTCTTGATATTTGAAGTCAACAGCCAAACAAATAAACCCCTCCCTTCAGTGCTGCTTCAGAAGCTCCGCCCACCCCGGAATTCATGGCCAGCGTTGCCAAGGCAACGACACCCCCATCTCCCCTTCCCCCGTCCTGATATCGGTCCGAACCACTTTCTCCAGTTATAGAGCCACAATTTTTTTCTTCCACACACAAACAGAACGGATCTTAATTACAAAATAATTCCCGGCGTTTTTTGCTTCCATCTCAGTGGCTTATTATAGCGGAAAGATGAGATTACAGGTTGAATTAACTGAAAAATGAATAAGAGTAATAATTATGACAGGATTTGAGCCAAAATATACCTTTCTCACTATTGATGACTAAGGAAAACATAAACATGCTCTCTCCAGCAATATACAGTGGATATAAAAAGTATACACGCCCCCCCACCCTTAAAATGACAGGCTTTTGTTGAAGTAAAAAAATGAAACTAATATAAAGCATGTCGAAACCTTTTAGGGAAATATAACCTGGGTGCATAAGTATGCACACCCTTTTATGATCGGGGATGTGGCTGTGTTCAGAATAGCCCGATCATGTTCGATCTCATGTTCAAATATTATCATCATACGGCTGTCAATAAATTCAATCAATAAAGAAAAAAAAAATTCTAATTAACCGCAAATAAAGGTCAGGTGTTTATGTAGGATTTTCTTCTACATCATCTTGGTTTCATCCATCTGCTGAAGCCGAGGTTCTTCGAGCTTCCAAAGCCTGTAAAGTCGAATGTTTTGAGCAGGTGACGGGTAGAAAATTAATGTTCCAAACATTAGATATCCCAGGGAGCAGCGTGAAGGCCATCACCAACGAGTGGAGAAAATGCAGCGCCACAGTGACATCACTAAGAACAGGACGTCCCTCCAAATTCTCCTAAAGAACAAGAGAAACTCTTCCCAGGGAGGCTGCCAGGAGACCTGCAGCAACATTAAAGGAGCCGCAGGAACATCTAACAAGTAACGATTACTCTCTGCATGTGACAACAGTCTCTCGAATTCTTCACGTGTCTGAGCTGTGAGGTAGGCTGGATAGATGAAAGCCTTTTCTCATAAAAAAAAAAAAAGCACCCGGGCCCAAATAAATCACCCTAAACTACTTGTAGCAAAATGTGTTATGGTCTGATGAGAACGGTTCTGTTTGAGGGACACCAGCCTGAACTGTGTGACCGTTTTGTGAATAATCTTTTCATTATAACGAATCAAAACATGATTTTTTATAGACGTCTGAACTTTGCACTGTTAAAGTAAAGAATACATCGCTGTTTTTCTTTCAGCCTGAGCCTTTTTTTGAACCCGTATTTTATGTGGCCGACTCACTCGAAAATGGATACAAGGCAGGTTTTCACCTCGTGTGTGTGTGTGTGTGTGTGTGTGTGTGTGTGCCTGCACGCATGCCCTGCTGGCTGAACCTTCTGCTACATTTTGGCTTTGTTTATCATTTAGTGGAAGAGCTCCAAAATGAGGTGTTTGTCTACTCCGACCGAGTGCCACAATTTAAATGTCTGAATAGACAGAAGAATTCTTCCACCTCTCTGACTCTTTTAACGTGGAAGCCAGAAAACAAAGTCATCCTAGCGTCTGAGTTACAAAATAACTGACTACCCATTTAAAAGCTAAACTCTTCGCTCGTTTCTTTTGGACAAACTTTGAAAGCAGTTTGTTTGGAAATTGATAATGTTTAACTAAGCCGCTGAGATGGAAAGTCGTCAAGCTCCGCATAGTTCAGCAAAACCAGCAGCTTGTATTCCTCTCTCTCTCTCTGAGGGGCTAGATAGATGATCAGCTGTTAATATACAGCTTCGTTCTTGTTGATTCTTTGAGACTCTTGCCGTATAGCTGTAGCAAACAGCAGAAGAGTGGCCCTTCAGAGGAGGAGCAGAGACGAGATATTTCACCTCACCCTTCTTTTGAGAGATCCCTTTGGTTGGATATTCATCCACTGTACTTCTACCTATTGAATAGATGTCTTGAGCAACTCCTGAGCTTTTCATAACGGCAACTTGGTTTATCAGCCAACACTCTAAGCGTTGCTAGGCGAGTGCTCGAGCAAGATAATGAGCCGCTGGTCACAGGAGAGAATTTTCCCTGAAACTCTTTCCTTGCTGCGTTTCTCTGTGATGGATTGCTCCTCTGTGCCGCTTATGAATGTGACAGATGGATCCTTGTGATCGGGTCAGATGGTGCGTATCCGGAGGTTGCCTGGCCCTCTCTCTGATCTGATCTCAGGCTGGTGTAAATGCAGTCTGAACCACGCGTTCGCATCAGACTGGACTCGGAAACCTCCGGAAGTCCGTTCCTTTCCTGCTAGATCGAGGTCGACGACATCCCTGCCCTTAACAAAGAGAAATGTAAATGTGCTCTGTTCAATAATATAAGCCCTACTAATCCTAATAACCTCCCCCTCTTTCATAATCTCACTAGCTAGCTTATGTGCACAGGAAAAAGCAAATCTGATCATAATATATGCTCATGAGAATGCAGGGCTGAGCTTGAATTAAGCAGTATCACCCGAGCAGGAGGGAGGTTATACCTACACCGTAGGCACGAGCGTGATCTTGCTTGTATCCAACAGTCCTAGAAATAAGAAATGAATGTGGAGTAAGTGGCAGTTTGGACACCGCATGGTCAGATGTTTGTTTATTGTTTCTCCGCTAGTGGAAATAGCCCCCGAATGAGCTTCACTCACTTTGTTGCATTTAGGTACATTGAAAGCACATCGATTTGTCCTTTCATATTAAAGGTGCTTCCTGTAATATTGGCACGTCTGATGAGCTTTCATATTTTAAACCAAAAGTTCTATTCCTGAAAAGTATGTCTGCTATGGCTAACTCGACCGTATTAACCATTCCAAACTAGGAAGTGGAATTTGCGGTGGTGAACACAGACGAGTGGAGTGATGCACATACTGAAACTGTGCGGTTCTGGGAAATCTAGGCACTTTTGTTGTGACTGCCAGGTTTCACAGTTCGTGTCTGGGGGAAAAAAGAGCTTCGTTTCTCACGTAGCATTTTGTACTTCTGTACAGTGGCATGTTAAGGAGAAACGTGTAGGAGCAGTGGAGACGGCAAGGATTCGACTCCAAGATCTAGCAGGTTTCCAGTCACCATTCTGCAGAAGATACTCCGCTCAGCTAGTCAGTAGAGATGAAGAAAGAGCTAAACTAGCACCACTATTAACAGGTAGTCGAAACGGCATTGTGGGTAATGTAGGAAACTGATCACCAAAGTTTAAACATGTCAACACGTTGATGACCGAACTAAAGTTAACTCGGAATTTCATTCTAAACACAACCACACCATTGCAGATCACGGTTTTATTAATTATGAAGATTCCTATTGTAGCTTTTCATGATGGATTTTTCCTCTAATGTGAGAAATCATGAACGGTGATGATTAAACCTGCAAATGTTTTCCTGAATGTCAGATCAATGTTTCAGCCTGCAGCAGCGTGCGCTCCGGGGTTGGATCAGATTCAGACTGCCATTCAATTTAGATAATTGTTTGACTAAACCAGTGGATGGAAAAATGCAGAATAAATGTGGATTTGCAGGTGATTGTGCACTAAAGCGAAGGACATTCACATATCAGGATAATCCGTGTAGTGAAACGTTCACATGGCTGAACGCTCCGAGCATTCACCGGTGCAACAGCCGATTATTCATTTTCTTCTTACTATTGTCACGTGAACATTATTTGCCGTGTTAGATCTGATACTTGTTCAAAATGGCACCGCTAATAAACACAGTTAACTGGTGTTAACTATATTCTAAGAAAGTCCAGCATACATTGAAACTTTCTCTCTGTACTTTGACAGAAAGCGAGGGAGCCGGGAGTCCAGTCGAGATGTGGGGAAGGGGCGGGGCTTCCAGGCACTGACCGTTAATGTTGCCGATTTTAAAACACCTGTTTTAAAAACCTGCGCAAATCATTCCAGATGCACATGTCGACTCGCTCATCTCCTGTTTTATTGGGGAGAAAACTACTCCTCTTTTAGTGTATTTTGAGCCCCATCCGGACGCACTTAAATTTACATGGGGTAATTTGAGGTGCTCCGCTATAACTTCATTACCGTCAGTATCAGCCACTTCGGGCTTTTTGCCAAACTCGGTGGTAAATGTAGTGCTATCCGATGCATGTCTGTGATTTTGAACGTAGCTGAACCTCACTTTGGACAAAAATGATGTTTGTGTACCGCTACTTGCTATGTTGTGCGTGTCCGTGCCCCCGCCCCAGATATTAAACACTTCCCGAGTCACCAAACAACAAACGGACGCTCCTCGTATACATCGTGTTTTCACATCGGTGCTGGCACTTTGGTCCAGCCAGGTGTTGCAGCTCTACTCCGGTGCTTTTCTGACAGCTTGGACGCCATGTTGTAAAAGGAGCACGATCACATGACCACGGCACAAACGTCTGGATTCGTAGAAAATACAACCCGCAACAAACTCCCTCCTTTTATCGCCGTCGGGATGCGAAAGCTTTAATGGGGAGCCTTGCGAAAAATGTCTTCCCGACAATCCTGCTCCCGCCATACTGCAGGCTAGACGCCTTTAATTAATGTATTACAAAATCTAAATATCTGTTAATATAATGAATCTTTTCCACGTCTGTGTACAGGACGTCATTGTTCAGTGATGTTTCTCACCTGTTTACTTTGCAAGTGTTTCCAGTTTCTGGCTGCAGTTTTCTCTCTTGGCCTCAACAAAAGCTGTGGAAGTTTCTCGAACCCTTATGCAATGATGTAAGTGTGCTTATTATTTCTGAGCCCCAGACTTACTCAAAGATGTGTTGGCTCTCTGTTGGTCTTTGTGTCATGGCATGATGCAAAGCCCACTAAATAATTTGGCCGTACTTTAATAGTTGGCTTGCATTGCACATGCAGACCAGACAGGCTTCTGAAGGCACCTGGCACTTTACACATTGTGTATTTCTTTTGCCTTTTTTTTTTTATTTTTTATTGTCATCATGTCACTTTAATTTTAGAACGCTATAAACTGCTTGTTCATCAGCAGTGTTAATGAACAAATACATCAGTTCATTAAACGCCAGTATCTGTACGCCTCATAAGACCCGTTTAAAAGTGAGTGGGAGTGCAGCGGTATAGAAACTTCCTTACCGTGGTATTTTTGCGGCATTCCACAGTGCAGTTTGTGGTACCGCTGCACGCAAACCCCCCGTGTTTAATAAAGAGCTGCAGCAGGGCAGACATGTCCTTAGGTGTGGTTTGTGGTGACGCTGCAACCAAACCCCCCTGTTTAATTATTCATTCATTTACCGTTCCTTGTCCTTTATTATGTTGGAACTGTTGAGCTGCAAGAGTTTAAGGAGTTAAAAATAAAAATAACGAACGCCGTATTTCAGCATGACATGTCTGTCTTGTGGAATTACTGACTTTACTAAATACTAACAAAACAATGTGTTCGTTTGTTCAATTGGTTGATATTTTAGTGACATCACAAAGACTCCTGAAATAAAGGAAATGGGTTCTGATTGTTTATTTGTGTAATGTTTGATGGGTTTGACTGACATCTGTCAATCATGCCGTGCCAGTGTGTGTTCAGCTAACTTCTGTCCAGCCAGTAGGTCGTGTCACACCGCAGGTAGCCTCACACGTCTTATTATTTGCCCTCCGTGGCAAATATGATCCTGCGTGTTTCTGTAATATGGCGAGGTGCGACAGTATTATATTGTGCAATTGTTTGCAGCCTTACAGGTTGGTGTCCTGTACTGAACTGTACTATACTATACTATACTATACTATACTATACTATACTATACTATACTATAGATATGTGTTTTACTGATCCTATATTTTATTAAGAAGGATTTCTCTTACTCTAAAACTGAATCCTTTGTTTTTTCCTCTCCTCCAAAATCCTCCAAAATGAAAAGACATCATTCAGTTATTGAGGAAACCATTACGTTCCAAGTCCCTCAGTTTATTAAACGTACAGCACAGGGTAAAACTCCTCTAACCGTTAAACCGTGTCCCGTGTGTGTGAGCGTGCGTCTGTGTTGTGTCTGAGGTGTCGAGTAATCGTCCATGCGTCAGACTGCTGACTGTTAGCTAAAGTAAAGCTGACTGGTATTTGGGTTAAGCTCAGCTGGTTGTCTTGATCACTGCGCTATATTTAGGCTGATCTTTACTGATGCGTGTCCGATGAGCCCAGTTACTGCATTCAGATCTACACTTACAGGGACACTTGATGAGTAGGAGGCACAAAAAAAGTGAGTTGTAATAAATCTTTTCAATAGATAAGAAATTAGCAATAATGTTCAAACCCACCGGACAACTGGGGCCTATCTGTGTGGAGTTCTCTCTGTTTCAGCGTGGGTTTTCTCCAGTGCTCCGGTTTCCCCCAACACCTCAGAGACATGCAGATTAGCTCTAAATTGCCCATAGGTGTGAGTGTGTTGGTCTCGCAGTTTTACCCCTGCGATAGACTGGTGACCCGCCCTGGGTGTGCCCTGCCTCCCGCCCAGTCAGCTGGGATTGGCTCCAGCTTCCGTGCGACCCTGACAGGTAAGCGGTATAGATAATGGATGGGTGGTTGCTGAATTTGGACTCTGGTCACTATTGTTGAACCCGAACTGCTGAGCTGTTACTGTTCAAGAGATCTTCTTTTGATGAGTAATACCACTTTGTCCTCAAGAATTGGCACACACGACAATCATTAAGTTCAGATGAACAGCAGTGAAGCGTGACGGCTGATCAGCAGAATGCCATCTTTTGTGTGCGCGCGCTGGTAACAAGATGTGATTTCCCAAGATTGATGGCGTTGTTATGGAACAGTCCTTGGCCCAGACATCCTAAGAGCCGAGAGCTCCGTCAGACTCTGATTCATTGCCTCAAGGACGCTGCCTCTCACTTACTCACTTCCCAGATGTAGAGGACATTAACAGTCACATAACAGGCCTGTAATCCCATAGACATTGAGCTGTAATACAGACCTCGCCACATTTGCACTGCGGTGTGTCAGGAATGCGAAAATGCTTCGCGTGTGCTGGAACTGAATCATCTTCATCACTTTCTTAGAACGGAAGGAACGTTCGGAACGTTGTGGATTTTATTCGTTTTGATTTCATATGCGGAGAAAAGGTTCAGACGTCGTGATCCGGGTCCATGGTTAAATGTGATCAGAACATACATGGGCTGTTCAGTAGTAATAATTTGTCTGCCTTTCCAGTTTGAATTAGAATAAATAACAGTATGTGTAAACGGTAGGCGTTCGACGATATAGCGTATTTTTATTCAGTATGAAGCTCTTCATTTGATTCATCTCTGTTTCACGCAGTACATTCAGTAGACTGCATAATAAATTAGGCTGCGTGTCATGAAATACTGCTTACATCGCACTCGCTTTTTGGAAAAAGTAGCTTTCTGTTCATCTCAAGTCAGTATGGGGTGTAAAAAAACTAGCTAGCTGGGGAACCGCATCAGCAGTGAGCAGGAGCTTGAAGCTTCCTGACAAGTTGTGACGCTGACGGTCAGTGAATTGCCAACCAAAACTGAATCTGCCCAATACGAGTACAGTACGCCTCACCAAAACCTCAAACGTGGCTCTCGGGCAGCCTTTCTTGCTGTTTCAATCCGATCTAATCACTGACTTATTTGTCAGTAGAAAAGCATATCTATGGCTACACCGAGCTACGGGACTCGAAGAGTGTGATGAAGGATAAGAAGAGCGACGTAATTCAGACCCCTTGCGAGTCACACCAGTGTAAGCTTAACCATGTTCGGTTTTGTTACACCGTCATGCACAGCTTTTGTTTCACTACATGCCGTGTCAGAACGGATCATAAAAACACTGCCATTATACCGTTTTAATGACGCTGCTTTTATTGTGTTGAACGTTTTAATCAGTAGAAGATGGAAAGCATAAGCTTAAGTCTTGAAAAAGTATTGCATCTATAACTATAGCACGCACCGCCTGCTGCACTACGCACATCGGCTGCGGCACAGCATGCGCAACTCAAATCATAGCTTTCAGATGCCATGTTTACCGTGCATACGTGATCATATTTGTTTCTTCTCTTTAATCCGCGTGCATGCCCTCGGCTAGCAGACTATTTCGCCGCATGTTTTTATGCTATGTTAGCTGCCACGTTTCAGCCGAGATGACGTACATGCACGTGTTTTGTCCACCACTGATCGTTTTGTGGGTATTCATGGACATGGAGACATTGGGGGATATGAGTAGACTGATTATTCACATCACCAGGAACCAAGCTAACGGTAAGAAACATGATCTGTGACTAGACTCACTCGTGCAGCAGCATGTGAGGCGCTGCACACGTAGCCTCCCGCTATGAACGCACAACTGCAGGGGATCCGAAAATCAGCGTCGAGCAAAAACACCGGCGTGTGTCACAGCACTGGCTTCATGTTAAGCCTTGATGCATCTTATCTGATCTCATCTGTTGACGGCGTCAACGTTTGTTGGGCTAGATACAGATATATCTGCAGTGAAAGTGCCTTATGAAACATTCATGGAGGCACGGTGAATAATTGAGCCGTGGAGTTCACCTCAGCGTTATATGCGCGCATGGCTGCTGTCTGTCTACCGCATTCTGAGGGAGCCTGTGTCTTTGAGTGCCGTTTCATGACCGAGCCAGAATGATGGATCCACCCCTTTGTGCAGGCAAGAGGAAGTGGAAAGCCATGATTATGGTCTTCATGGTCTTTCACTGCCCTTAAAAATTGCTCTCTGCCTGATTATAGACATCAAGGATGTAGGGCAAAGAGACAGCAGGCTGTGGTTTAATTGGCTGCATTTCTTACCAGAGACCCAGTATTGAGTTGTGTGTTGTTTTTTTTTTTGTACTTTTAATAGATTTCGATTGAACAAGATTTATATTATTTTGGTGTTCCATTATCTATCTTTTTAAGCTATATAATGGCGCATTCTTGGTTTATGTATTATGTTCATGATTAATGGAAGTGGGCTCAGGCTGTTAGTGGTTAGAGTTTTAGAGCATCGGAGAAAGAAAGTACACTCTTAAAATTGGTATCTACATTGCACTGAAGAATATACTCCATGGTGCAGCTCGCTTCAATGCTTTAACTATAGCACATGCTGCTCGTCGCGAATTTGAAAAAACGCAACTGGTAGCCAAACCGAGTTTCGTGGAATGCGTAAGTAAACAGTTAGGGTTAGAAGACACTGATTACAGCGACACGGAGTTCTCCACAACCCTGAAATGTATGCACTTGATTTTGTCTGTATTAATGCATTTAACTAGCTAATTATTGTTAACTACCACTTTTTTTGTTATTATTATTATTTTTGTTTTTACCTCTGCCAAGGCAGTTCTGTTTTCAGTGTGGTTTGTTTGTCTGTCTCTGACCAATTTCCATGAAAATTGGCGGCAGGGTGGAACATGGGCCAAGGAAGAACCTATTAAATGTTTGAGCGGATCCGAGTCATGAGGCGGATTCACGGAAATAGTTTATTATTCTGAGATACAGCGTTTGGCCTCGGTGGAAGTCTGCGCTCGACAACGCCATACATTTTAAATCCCGTAGATGGCAGTACAGTTCAGTAGGGACAAAACATAGCCAGTGTAGAAATATGATGCATCCATTGGAAATACTTCTAGACGTATAAAGTGGGTGCAGATTCGCACATCAGAGAAGAGTCGACTCTTGGCCTAGGCGGAGGTCTGCGCTCTCCGAGTGCTTTTCTAGTTTCTTAGCCAATTCGAGCACATTTGAGCTCTCGCACTGCCCCATGGGTCAGCTAATGAATTTCTGATTTGTCCTGTCCCTTAGTCAGACCACCATCATTGACTATATTTCTTTATTTTCTAGTGCAATGCCCTCAATCCTAAACTGCTCAACTGTATATTGCATTGAATAAAAGCATCTGCCAAATATTGTACTGTGTGTTTTATGATGAATTTATGATGTTTATGCACCTGTTGAATATGGAGGGGCGGCACGGTGGTGCAGTGGTTAGCACTGTCGCCTCACAGCAACTGAGTTTGCATGTTCTCCCCGTGCATGAGTGGGTTTCCTCCGGGTGGTCCGGTTTCCTCCCACAGTCCAAAGACATGCAGATTAGGTCAACTGGCTACTCTAAATTGCCCATAGGTGTGAATG
>JAQQZR010000006.1:9745189-9761398 GCA_030068235.1 Notoglanidium macrostoma | reverse complement strand
AAGATGCTGGGATTGGCTCCAGCTTCCCCGCGACCCAGACGGATAAAGCGGTATAGATAATGGATGGATGGACATAGAGTTGAAAAAAATTACGCGGTTAAGAAAATAAACAAAGTTTGTTCTTCTTATAAAACCACAATGTACCTTTGCTGAAAGCTTTAGTAAAATCTTTGTTTGTTTCTGGACATATTGACCATTAGTTAATCATAATTTTTTAATTAAGCAAAGTCTAGTCTTCTTGCTTTGAAGGGGCTGGCTCACCCTTCCCAGAATCCTCTGCGCCAAGCAAGTTTTCAAGCATAGCGATGTTTCCGAACCATCCAGCAACATCCTAGACCATAGATCTTAAATTGTAACTTGAAATTGAAGATATTTTACAAGGGATCTATATTTAAAATCCTCTCAGCCGAGCCACTCCGTTTTCGGATGTCTATTCCGAATGTAATAGACCTGAATCGGCTTTGGATGTCTTGCAGACGTCGCGACTGAAAGAAAGGATAAAGCATATTTTGTTCAGAGCTTTGACATATGACATGTAGATGAAAGAAACATTTGAGATGGGATTGAAAGGGATTGAAAGGGATCACGAACAGTGAATTTGCGGAGGCTTTGCTGCGCAGAGAGCTAGCAGGTCGCAGTCACATTCTTACAAAACAAAAACAACGTGTTGGATTCTGGGATTTAAGCAAGCAAACATACATAAAGGCTTTATTCAGCTGTATAAAGATCACTTTTTATTGTAGCTTTGGTCTGTGTAGGGTTTAGTCTACCAGAACAGTTATTAATGAGGTAAATTCTGTTCTGACTGGATGGCCGCGTACTTTGACGGTGACAGCATCCTGCTTCCTTCATATGGCAATGAGCAACACTGCAGCAAACAGAACACGGCTTGAATTTCACGCACAGATGCATTTCACTATTCCAAACATGGTTATGCTCTAAAAAGGGTTGTTCTGTTTTATGGCTTATTGATCGGTTGCTGAGCTTTCACGTAGTGGAGAATTTTCCAGGGATGTGCCGTCACTGTTCGAATGAGTCATCAATAACCAGCCTGGAAGAACAGAAATGACAAGAACTATTCAGCTCCATCAAGCGTTCAACTGAACGCTAGTTTATATTATTTGTGGCCAAAGATATTTGGAGGCTAAAACATTCAGCGCATTATTGCACTTAAACTAAGAGCTTTCTTTCATCTATTTAATATTGTTTGTTACCGTTCCTGTCGAAGCTTCCATGATGTTTGAAAGCCTAGTTTATGCATCACTTGTCGGACAGATGCATGTTATTCAGGTCACATTTTTTTCACATTTGCCATTAAACTACAGTGCATCTAGAATTTAGCACTGAGGCACTTATAAGAACTGGTGTACAACTGGCATGATGTATGCTGAGCTGCCATTATTACCATCATCATCAACAACATTATTATTGTTGCTATTCAGCGGTGGATAAATCATAACTACATTAGCTAGCCCACAAGGCAAGGAAAAGCTCCAAAGTGGTAAACGTGGTAGTTACTGTAATTTAAGGTCACACCATGTTACGTTTATATAAAGCTAAATGATAAGTCAGTAAGGAGTTAGACGGGTGCCTTTGTCCATCCTGTTACTGCTGCTGCTGCTGCTACTACTACTACGGTGCTCATGAGTCTCTCACACACTCGTACATAATCACATTTCCTCTCTTCTCTTGGGAGCATGGGTCAAGAGCTTTTGATGAGAGATCTTTTGATGAGAACTGAGTCTATGCTGACTAACCGCTCGCTCAACTTCACTTCTGTGATGTTGCTGCTTCTGTGGAATAGCTGTGGGTATCTGTGAGTGGTGAGGAGCTTTGTGTTTCCAGCTGCTTGTGTTTGTGCTCTGATTCTCTGATTTCCTCAGTGATGCTTGGGAATCTTGGAAAATCCCGGTAATTTATTTTAAACATTTCAGTAGTCTCTTAGTAGATTGTAAAGTTAATGCAGTCGTTACACATGTCCGTTTACTGCACCGTTCATTTTATAGGTCATGCTTTCGATAGGATCTGAAATGAAGTTTCGGATGAAGTTGCTCAAATTCTGTCCCCACCTGTATCTCTGTTTGCAGCCAAGTTGTGTGGAGAAGGGTGGAGTCAAGTGGGCGAGTCCTGCCTGCGCATCAACTCAAGCCGAGAGAGCTACGACAACGCCCGGCACTACTGCAAGAACCTGGGTGGCATCATCGCCTCTCTTTCTACTGCTAAGCAGGTCGACTTTGTTCTTGGGGAACTGCAGAAGTACCAGCAACAGGAGAAGGTGTGTGTGGCTTGGAGTCAAAGCCACGGACTTTGCGTCATACACTTAAAGACGTTATTCCACTTATCAGTTCTGAACTGTGGCTACACGAATTGAAGAATATAAACAAATCATGCTCAGCGGACCGCTGCTACTGCCTTTCAGAAAAACTAAAATGTGTAAAAAGCGTGTGTGCGCGCACGCGCACGCCCAAAAGAGAGGGAGAGGAAAGTAAATGAACATAGATTTGTTGCCCTCTTTCCGCTTCATGTGAGGTCATGCAGTGTCCCTAAACCTTGATGTGTTTTCATTTCTGCAGAAGCTGTTCCCCTGGGTAGGCCTGAGGAAGATTAACGTGTCCTACTGGGGCTGGGAGGACAACTCTCCCTTCACGAACACTTCTCTGCAGTGGCTGCCTGGAGAGCCCAATGACTCAGGCTTCTGTGCCTACCTGGAGAGAGCGCAGGTCTCCGGGCTCAGGGCAAATCCCTGCAACGCCAACACAGACGGCCTCATCTGCGAGAAAGCCGTCGGTGAGGCTCTGGTCACCATGTTCATCTTTCTGGCTTTGTTTAGCCATGTCTGATTTCTTCCGTTCGGAGGAGGAGGGGTTTTTTGAAATATTGCTAAGCTAAACAAATCGATAGATCCGCCCCAAACCGCAGATTTAAAAAAATCCGTAGATAAATATGTAATCAAATCAAATCACTTTGTCACATCACGTCACTGGTACGTTGGTACAGTACGTATGAGTGGAATTCTTGTGTGCAAGCTTCACAAGCAATAGTGGTGTACAAAATATAAGAAATAAAGAAATAAATATGCACATGAATACAAGGTGTGAATACAAGGCATATGTATGTAGTATACTGTGTGCTATATTTAGTTGCCTAACACAAGTTTATCAAAATCCAGTTCTCCTAAATGCTAGCTGCATGTTTTGGTCTGAATAAATGCATGGCATTTATGGTGTGCTTTATTTTAATATTAGCGAAAAAAAACTATAGTGTTTTTCATATTATGTAAACTTAAAAGCCTAAGAAATACAAAGTAAGCGATATCATCAAGGATTTGTATTGTATATCCAACACATGACCATAAACTGCTGTTATTGGTCATGATGTCTTTGCTTAAGAGAGCACACAGTGTTAGAACCTAGTCCGGCCTTCCTCTTTGCTTCTGGACTACTTGCTGAGCCGAGATGCGGGTCCTGTTTTGTTTCCGCAGAGAGCCGGAATGCACGGCCGTGTAAGACACCCTGCTCGCTGCATGTGACCTGTGAGAACTGCACCAGCCAGGCCACAGAGTGCATGTGGTGTGGCAGCACCAAGCGCTGTGTGGACTCCAACGCCTACGTCATCTCTTTCCCTTATGGCCAGTGTCTGGAATGGCAGACTGGGGACTGTGTGGGTAAGGCTCCCCTCCCGCCGCATGCATATCACAGAGAAAGGGTGTATAAAATTGGTTGGGACGCTGGAATATGTACGATTGGGCTGTTTTTGATTGATTTCAGTGGCTATCAGCATGTGTGTAGTACAGAATGGTACAGAAAGGAAATGGAGATGAAAATGAGATTGTGATTTCGTACGAGAGCGAGGGAGTTGGCAGTCTGTGGCTGCTGTTTGTTTTGAGTGTTTGATGGTGTCTGAAGTGAGAGCTGGTGTAAATGTTTTAGTGATGAAGCTGTGATGATTTTAGTGGGGATCAGATTTGCATGGGAAAGACATCACAACTGCGACTGAAGATGCAATCAGGACTCGCTGATGGATTCCAAGTACGGACATCAACTTGCAAATGCCACTTCTTTTATACTACTGTAGAGGTTTTAAGCTGCAGTAAATTGTACATACATCATGCTAGTCTAGTTTCTTTTATTTTGTAGTCCTGATCCAGTTTTAAAATAGGACAGCATAGTATGATTTGTTATCGTAATATATATATATATATATGTGAAGAAGAAGTCAGGAAGTAACTGAAGTGTACTTCAGTAGTGAGAGTGAATGCAGTAGAAAATTAAACGCAAAATACACAATGTTTTCAAGCGGCAGGAGGAGAAAAACGGAGGCTCTTGGATACCCCCTGGACGCACAGGCACACACACGCACACGCATTCATTCACTGGAGCCATTGTTTTGTTTAGAATCACACCTCTATTTATGGGTCTGTAACTGACAGTGTAGTTTCTCAGTGGGATTAATATTGTAAAAAAAAAAACAAAAAAAACCCCACCTATAATCTGCATCAGAATGCTCTCTGCCTTTGACAGAAACTCCTCTTTTATCTCATTAGTAAACCTACCTGGCAATTTCTCTGATTAAACTTCTGAATTTCCCTCCTGGCAGTCTAGGCGATCTCAGAGCAAGCAGGGAAATCAAGAAGCAAGCAATCTTTCAGCAGTACTCCTTTTTTTCTGTCTGTCTTGTATCCTTTCTTTGGAAAGACAACATGTATATCCAAGTCTATCCAGTTTGCACCCACCCTCCAACTCTCCCTATCCCCTACATGACAGCTACCACTCAGGGGTGTGAACGCTAACGTGCTTCCTCCAGAATGTGAAGCCAACCAGCTGCATGTTTTTGAACTCTGCTCATGCCACAGATTGGCTAGTGCCTATGTGACTGACAGGAGAGAGAGAGTATGCCAGTGAGTCTGGCCAAGTTTGCTCCCTCGGCTCCCGGCCACGGTTAGCTGCGGCATTATCAGGATTTGAACTTGCAATCTCCGTATCATATGAGAAGAGTTTTCCGATTCTCCACTCGGGAGCTGATCTAGTTGTTGTTAATCATGTACTGACCTGCATTAATGCTAGGATCTACAGTTGGACAAAAGGAGTATCCATTTTCCATCTGACACTGTGGACTCATTCTAGGTGGTAAGATTTGGGGAGAGATTGAAAATTCTCTGTTGTCAAGAAAAGCTCCAGTGGAACTGTCAGTGTCTCATATTTCTTTTTGCCAGAGAGAGACTTTCATTGCGAACAAAATGACAGGTGTGTGTGTGTGTGTGTGTGTGCGCGAGAGAGAGAGAGCTCATGTGGACCAGCTTTTCACTCACTGAATCGAATTGCTCACTCTGATGGAAAAAGAATTAAAATCTCTCAGCCAGAAGTGGGTGGTGTGAGTCTGTAAATCTGTGACTAGGGGAAATATTTTTGTCACCAAAATGTATCTCTCCAATCTTGCAGAGCGACAGTTACTTACCACAGCTCCTCTCACGGCCACCCGTGTCACTGCCCTTATATATGTGTGTGTGTGTGTGTGTGTGTGTGTGTGTGTGTGTGTGTGTCATTTGTTCTGTGGAGAGGAGGGAAAAAGCATGTTCTCTGTGCTGAGGCTTTCCCAGATGCTGGACAAAGCTGGACATGTCTGCAGTGTGTGTCTCTGAAAAGCAGTCATGTACACTATTCCTACTAGTATACCTGCTGAATTTCAATTTCATAGTTAAAATTATTGATTTTTGGTTTGATATTTTATGAACAAGAACAAAATATCCTTTATACTTGAGTATTTAGGCTGCAAGATATTTTCCTCTTTATACGATGCGATTTAGAAACAGTTATGTAAGTCGTGTGTGTGTGTGCACGCGTGTGCGTGTGCGTGTGCGTGTGAGAGAGTGATGCAATGTCCACATTAATATGTTTTAGTTTTAAAACGCATCACTTTTGCTACGTTTATACCTGACGTCCATACTACTCGTCTACTAGCTCCTAAAACAGCCTTTTAAAAAAAAGAGTTTCGTAAACGCTGCCGACACTGTTTCAGTGTGGACAAACTCCAGAGTTGCATTTTAGTGTGGATGAGGGGAAACGGAGTCTTTGGGAAAGGATGACAGTCACCCACGTTTGCTTCTTGATCAGTTACGACGTATACTTCCCCGATTCGTCATGCTCCAATCACGTGACCCTTTTCCCGAAAGAAAACAAACATCATCAGGCTCGACTTCCAGTGGTGACGCAGCATGGGTAATGAATTACAAGCATTGTTGACCTTGTTGTCTTTGCTAGCAGCTGTTGTGCAGTTGAATTCTATATTTTATAATGCTACAACCGCCTGCATGTGCAGGAGACAATCAACTGTGGGGGGGTCTGTGGTAGCTCAGTGGTTAAGCCGTTGGACTAGTGATCGGAAGGTCGTGAGCTCCGCCAAGCTGCCACTGCTGGGCCTTCACTGCTCACTTGTATAGAATAAGATGTATGTAAGTTGCTCTGGATAAGGGCGTCTGCCTTTATGTAATGTAGTAAATGTAAATGTAGGTAGACAATAGTTTGCTCTGTCTCTGCGCCTCTCCCTCACCTGCCGTATGAATTTGCTGCCATCAGGACTAACACATGGTTTTAGGTGAGGAATGCACTGGAGGCACTTCTGTTGATCTGAGACTCCTCTATTGAGTAAAACTGCACCCTAGACATGGCTGCTGCACTACAAGATGAGAAGCAGTGCTTTCTATAAATGCGATTACCAAGTGTTGGTGTGTGTGTGTGTGTGTGTGTGTGTGTGTGTGTGTGTGTGTGTGTGTGTGTGTGTGTTGAATCAGTCACATGATATGAAAAAAAAATTGATTACGGAAATGTTTTCATCTCTAGTCATTAGATGTAATTATATTTTATAATGTGCAGTGTAGTGTTATTGACGTGAGCCTCGCTGTTCCCTTGCTAATTAGAAAATTTCATTTCTCACTGCTGCAGTGTCAAAAAGCATTTAACGAGCTAGGCAATATCCCCAAAATATGTGAGATTTTACATTGTTGATGTTATTACAGTACTAAACTTTTTTTTTTCTTTAAATCCATTTACCCATTTTACCCTTGTTTTGCGTTCTAGCTCAGAACTGCTCTGGCTTTCGGACGTGTGGCCAGTGTCTGGAGCAGCCTGACTGTGGTTGGTGTGGAGACCCAACTAACACAGGCAAAGGGCAGTGTGTGGAGGGCTCGTACCGTGGCCCTATGAAGAACCCACCCAAACACAGCCAGGACATGCTGCTGGATACGACTCTCTGCCCCAAGGAGCGAGGCTACGAATGGGCCTTTATCCAGTGCCCTGGTGAGAACACACACTAACAGCAAATCCAACATTATCCAGTTTTTCTTTGTATGCTCACGGTACAGTGTTTGTCCTGTGGCGAAATAAATATAGTGGAGGAGCCTTGAGTGTTTGTTTAGAGGTGCAGGGATGGAGTTTAATCTCCTCTGCTTTCATTCTTCCAGCCTGCCAGTGTAATGGCCACAGCACTTGTGTGAACGGGAGTGTGTGTGAGCAGTGTCGTAACCTCACCACCGGCCCACACTGCGAAACCTGCATGCCTGGATATCACGGAGACCCCACCAACGGGGGGAAGTGTCAAGGTCAGTGAGGCATTCAGCCAACAGCAGGCATCGTCAGACTCGGCAGCTGAAGCAGTTAGCAGCACACAGTAGTAGACTGACTAAACCCACACAGAGCATGATTTGTGTTAAGGTCATACAGGAGCCGGTGCATTTAGATGTGGGAGGAAAGGTTTACGCGCTGCTGCTGTAATGGAAAAGCAGAAATTCTCCCACGTGAATGCGCATACACATGCGTTTGAGATCCCAGCAGGCATGGCGTTGTCTTGTGAGTGAAAGAGCACAATATGTGGCAGAGGTGAGAGGTGTTATGTAGCCTCTAGCTCTGTTCATTTAAAACGGATCTCAGTGGCCCAGCAGTGAACCAGATCTCCTCTCAGAGGCTGCATAGTTCAGAGTCAGTCAGCTTTTGTGCACAACACCTCTTGCTGTTCAGAGCGTTATCTGTGTTCAGCTAAAGCTGTGCTGTTACAGGAACTGCATGACAATTAGATGCAGGCAGTTTGGCTGGAGAGATGTACAAAAGCAGTTTACACAAAGCTCAAATTTGTTAAAGTAGTTCAACAAAGACGTGTGACTCGTGCAGTACCTAAGCTCTGAGGAAAGCCCAAGCGAACAGAATTCATAGGCAGGATGTAAATAGTCTGTATGTAATGATATTAGATATAATGTCTGCCAAATGTCTTGAAAATGCATTTGGAGTTTATATTGTGCTGTAGTGCTCCCGGTTCCCAGTTAAATGTCATTTGAGGTTCAGCTGCAAAAAAAGTAGGTTTATGGAACGTACTTTTAGAAACTTGATGCCTATGCACAAGTACGGCATGGGCAGATTGGGGTACAAATTACGGACCACAGATGTAGAACAGACAAAAACGGATTTTAGATAAAAGGTTAAAACTGACACTGACGTTTTGTCAAAAGGGGAGTTTTATTTCTTTGGGTCACTTTTTGGTAGGAAAGAATAGTAGTGATCCAGAGGAGCCGAGAAAAAAAAAAAAGTCTTTTAAAACACGGATTCCCAAATGGCCGTCATGTTGCTTAGTGCAGATTCAGACAAATACACAGAGAGCTGTTGATATGCTGTTACATAAAACATCACGTACACTACTAGAAGCTGCCACAGGACTGCGTTTTTCTTCTCCACATCTTCAAACCTCGCATGTGAAGGGCAGAGGTTAGCGCACAGAGAATTGTTGATGTGGTCTAGAGACTGAGTTTCTCACTCCATCGCTTCTTCGCCGGAGAAACTCGGCTCTTCTTCCTCAGAGTGGCTCTCTGTTTCTTCTGCTGCAGATCATAGGAAACACACCACTTTGCCACTGACGCGTTTCTAGACTATTATGGTCCTGGGAGATTGACAGATACTGTTCTCAACTGTCACTTTGTCTTCTCACTAATTACGCTTATTGGCAGTAATGCATAATTATGTCTCACAGCGTTAGATCTTTCTACCGAAAGTTTTTACTGTTGAAGTCGAAGTGACTCACTTTCTGCTGTTAAGCTTTCACTAGCTAAAAGGCAGCTTTCTGCAGGTCTAATTAGTTTAATTGCTGAGGTGCTATGTGCTCGTCGTCTAAACACTTCTCTTTCTCTTGCTCTCTCGCTCTCTCTATCTCTCTTTCTTTCCCACCCTGTGTCTGTCTTTTTCCTTGTCTGACTCTCTCTCCCTGTCTGTCCCCCTCTCATACTCTGTTCTCTCTCATTCTCCAGCCTGTAAGTGTAATGGCCATGCCAGTGTGTGCCAAGTGCTGACGGGGAAGTGTTTCTGTACCACCAAGGGGATTAAAGGAGACCAGTGTAACCTGTGAGTATCACTTGCGCGCGCACACACACACACACACACACACACACACATTCCTGTCCAAAACGTCACTGAGAGCAACCTTAAAAGCTTTTACCTCAGCTAATGGAGCTTGCAGTGAGGTGTACAGGTGTATATAATGCAAGGAGGCTTGTTCCTGCTTACTGCTTTCCTTTCCTCTCTCTCCTCTTCCTCCTCCTCCGTCACACAGAACAGCCAAAGTCCGTTACCCAGCACCCTCAACAAGTCTCGTAATCAAACACGCGGCCTGCTGCAGCCACAAGATGGAGTTCAAACCACTTGATTACAACTTGACGTAGTTCCTTGTGCGTGCCAGAATTGTGTGTGTGTGTTTATGTGAAATTACCGTTTGCAGAAGCATCTCACCTCGCTCCCAGGCGATTGCGCTCTGTGCTCTGAGGTTCAAGAGTCCTCTTAATTACCGAAACGGTAACAATCAAAAGGAAAATCATTCCTGTTTGAAGTTCATCATGCTGTAGTGCAGTCCCGTTCTGTACGGTCTGTAGGCGAAGGTGTGACCTGAGTGGGGATTAGATTAACGCCATGCATAGAGGTTGAGTGTCGGCGCATGTTCACTGTTTGGGTGTGCACTTAGTGCAGATTAAATTAAGATACTGCAAGTAGAGTGCATTATGTTTCAGTGCTTCAGTCTAGGGGTCTGTTTGTTTTGTGTGTGTGTGTGTGTGTGCGCGCATGCTTGTGTGTTTGTGTGTGCGCTAGTGTAGTGTTATTTCTTAAATGTCACACAGATGAAAGGAAAGGGGAATGATTTGTTCAGGTTTTATAAAACCGCCAGCAGTGCTGTTTGTCCTCAGACCTGGGTACAGTGGTCATAATGCATTCCTGTATGTGTGTCTTGTACTCCCATAATCAACACACACACACACACACACACACACAGCAGGAGGAGTCGCATTAAAAGTCTATGAAAAATATAATAATAATACCCCAATAATGCATCTAACTATGTAAGAGACAAAGTTGCATTCTCTCCTGTCTTTCTCCTCCTTTACCTTCCTTCTTTCTCTTCTGTCCTTCTTCTGCTCTTTGCTTCTCTTCTGTCCTTTCCTCCCTTATGTCCTTCCTTCTCCTCAATCCTTCTGTTCTTTCATTGTCTTCCGTCCTTCCTTCCCTGCTTCCTTTTTTTTCCTTCCTTCCTCTCATCGCATCTCCTGTCCTTTCTTCTCTTCTGTCTTTCTCTTGTCCTTGCTTCCTTCTGTTCCATCCATCCTTCCTTATCTTTCGTACTTCTTTCATCCCGCCTTCCTCTTCTCTTCTTTGTTCTATTCTTCGATCTCTCTTGTCCTTTCTTCCCTTCTCTCTTCTGTTTATCTCTTACGTCCTTCTCTCCTGTCCTCCTCCTCTGCCATCATCTTCCATCCTTCCCTCAGTTCTGTCCCGCGTTTCCTTCCTTCTCTTCCTCCTTCCTGTTGTACTGTTCCTTGCTTCTTAAAAGGGAGAACGGTTCCCCCCATGGCAATTTATTTCTGCCATAAAAATAAGCGTGCTACAGAATGGATGGTTTTAATTAGTGTTTTAGTTGTGATCTAATGTTGGTGGTTAAGGATTAATCGGTAATCATGTAATCAGTATTGCATTGTTGGGAACTTGAAATCTTAGTATCATTACGTTGTAAATGATCACATTATGGTTGACTTACAGTGTTGCTGAATATTTATTACCTTATTACTTATAGCCATGGTGCATTATTCTGTAATTTTCAGCAATTGAGCCAGCTTTAATCTTTGCCAGCGTAACCCTGACGTCCTACACAATTAAGTCCAAGCAAACACTGAAATATTTGAAGTGAGAACACAACGTAAGATAATGACTCCACTTTCTCACTTTATTCTGCAGTTTAATATAACTATAATTACCACTGAGGTGGACCATAACATTTAAGTGCTAAATTAGACCGCACTCAAGATGGCATTCACAGGAAAATAAAGCAAAGTGAATTAAGCTCCCTCTGCTAGCAAATACCTGGACCGAGAGCGCGAGGAGCGTGATTGCACCGAGTGCAACTTTGATCATCAGAGGCTACAGACTTTAATTTGTCTTCTGCTTTGTTGCTTGGTAGAGCAAGAGAATGTGTAATTTGCTTAGATTGAGAGAGGGAAAGAACTCGGAAGGCAGATTGGTGTTAATTGTTTAGTGAATTTCAGAGTGGGATGGAGAAATCCTGTTCTTTTTTCTGACTCCCACAAAATAATGGAGCGAAACCGTGGACCTGTGGGGTTTAAGGTGGGCTAGACACACACTCGGGGTGAGGATTGATCTTTTGAGATACGTCATTAAGGGCCTAGCTACTAGTGTTTGCAAGTGGACGGTAATAAATCAAACTTTGTAGTTTATTTTGAAGGTAAGCTGTTTGGGAAGAACATCCTCATTGAAGTTTTTCATTGAAACAATCTAAGACGACTTTCACAAACGTTTGTGACCAGTGCCGGGGGTTCCAGTACCGCCCTGTTTAAGTGTTGGCTTTTCTCACACACCTGATTCGCTCAGCTATTTGCTGAGCTCTGGATCTGGCAGGTACAATGGAGCAAAAAACTATTTTGCTGCTGCTCTGCAGGCCTTAAGTTGATATTTTTTAATTTACGTGTGATCTGAAATAAAACTCATCCAGTATTCATCCAGCTAATTTCTGAAAAACAGCCAAAAATGTCTGGTTGGTTTTATTTTTTTACCAAAAATTGAGTTTTTCCTCCAATATTAGCCATTTAAAGCTCTATTTCAAGAAGTGTGGAAATGTTTACTTAGGTTAATTCCACACCTTGCTTCACGTTTGCCATGCAAAGAGTCCATTGGGAGAAAGAAGCAGCACTGCAGCGGTAAAAGCTGTGTCTTTCAGCCGAGTTGGAATAAAATATTTAAACGTGTTTTTTTTTTTTCTTTTTTCTCTTTCGGGAAATTTTAAAGTGCTAGAATTTAACTCCATACACGAGAGAAACCTTTTTCAGTTGCGGATAAGCCATAGGTGGGGTGGTTTTTTTTTTTTTTTTTTTTTTGGATTGTTTTCCCTGAAACTGTATATAGTAGAAAATGTCAATTTGGTCATGCGGATGCTTTTCCTAGGCAATCACACATATTCGATGAGAAATAGTCATAGCAAGTACTTTCAAAAGCTGGGGTTCATTAAGAACATTCTGAATAAATTCCCATATCTTCCTGTGATTTTCATATTTCTATTAAACTTCTTTTGCAGATGTGATTCAGAGAATCGTTACCTTGGCAACCCTTTGAGAGGAACCTGTTACTGTAAGTATGGCCTTTAAGAGTAGTGAGCAATCACTATTTCACTCCATTACAACTTCAAGGCTGATTACTGTTACACAACACAACAATAGATTCTGATTGCTATTACGCAACACAAATCAGTTACCTTACCAGTTGGTGTAAATGCCCTTTTAGGTTGGATCCAACCTTATTTCTTAACCTGAAAGGACGTCACTTAGGATGGATCTATATTCCAAATGAGTGTATATTGTCAGGCTTCATTATACTTACTTAAAGTGGACGAACATGACTAATAATGTTGGACAAATCCATCTCCATGTGTCTTCAGCGATAACAGGAAGCGTAGGTAGGGGAGCTGACTGTTACTCAGTGTACATCTCACAGGATGCATGATGATTGTGTGCGTGCAAGCATTCATTCACAGACACACTCACAAGCTGTGCCATGGACTGTACGTGAGAGGTGCAGAGGTGTAGCACTAGGTGGCAGTGTTGCGGTGCGACATCACGCGTATGCTTTTTGCATTCTCCATCAGCCGTCATCATGGAGCTCATCCAGCCTTAATGCGGTCAGGAGCATTTAGGACATCAGATTTTACTCAGTCTGCAAAAGCTGGCAGCATTATCCCTAAGCTATCGCCAGTCCGCATTAAACAAAGCCGTCAATTTATCAATCGCACTGTCGCTGCTGCACTCCAAGTATATCGTTTAGATGGAGTGTGTAGGCATTGAGCGACAGCTTCTGCTTCTCTGATTAGAGAAGAGTGCTAACGTGTCCATGTGTGCTGTACTGCAGCTCCCTCGTATTGTGAACGAGTTGTGAAACCGTGACGTTTGATGGAAGTGCGTAAAGCGGATAATTATGATTTGGGAAGGGTGTAGAAGGTTGTTCATCAAAGTGATGTTCATCACTTTAATTTTGCCCTGATTTAGAAATCACAGAAAGCTGTAATATCTTAACTGGAAAACAAGATGACTCAACCCACTGTCCTCCTTCAGCATAGGAACCGGATCACTAATGGGATTGTTTGCTTAACATCCCCCACTGTGGAAAACCTCCCTGAATATCGATAGGATATGGTGTAACTCTGTCTGGCCCAGCAGAAAAAATCCATACAGGCCAAGCTGTAGAGCTCTGTGGTTCAGCGTGACTTCAGCGAGCTGAGTGGACAGTGTGTGGTGAAAATACAGTTCATTTTGTGCATTATATAGACATGTCATACACTATATGGCCAAAGGTAAAGGGACACCTGACCATCACACTCCTATTTGGTTCTTCTCCAATCTGTTACCACAAAGTTGGAAGCACACGATTATCTAGAATGTCTTTGTACGCTGAAGCATTACAGTTTCCCTTCACTGGATGTAAGGGCCCAGGCATGTTCCAGCGTGACTATGCACCTGTGCACAAAACGAACGCCATGAAGACATGGTTTGATGACAAAGAACACCTTTGTGATGATCAGGGGCACCAACTTCAGGCCTGCTCACGCAATGACAGTGGATGTATTAATGCCTATGGTTTTGGAGTGGGATGTTCAGCAAGCACATATAGGTGTGCTGGTCAGGTGTCCACATACTTTTGGCCATATAGTGTATCTTGCTGATATAAAACAGATTGGAGAGGTTAAAGTGCACGAAGTGATTTAACAGAACAGCTCGTTTTGTTGGCAATATATGAATAACTCTCAAAGTTCCTGGTAAAAATCGCAACCCTCTTTCCGTTTTTGAACAGACTCACAAATGTGGATAATATCTGTTTTTATTTATATTAAGGAATTGGCTGGGCCACTAAATTTGAACATAAGCACATAATGAAAAAATAACATGTTTAACCTTATAACACATCGAATTTGAATTTAAATAAAACAGTCACTGCCTACCTCCATCTGCACTGGCCTGTAAGTGTGAAAATTATAGTTCCTAGTTTTGTTGTATTAAATACAATTTCTACCCTAATTCCAGAACTTCTTTTGCATAATGTAAAATCGACATCTATTTTCTGCAAATTATCCGAGACCTGTTTTTGAGCTCGATGGCACACACCTCAATTATTCCCCTCACAACAGTCTGTAAATGGCGTGTCCGTGTGTCCTTCTCTTTATTGGACAGGTAATTACTCATTACTAGCCGAGTCACAGCAGCAGTCCTGACAGGCTCTTGTAAAGACGACGTGTTCCGTCTCGCACTAAAGCAATGGCTATTGCCCGTCAGAGCCATTTTGCCAGGAGTATGATTATCTGCACGCTTTACGGTATCTGGTAGAGGTTATGGCATTTTATAAGGGGGCATTTATGAAAACGTCACGGACCTTAAATGTCTCGGAAAAAGTCAGTCTAATCGGAACAAATTTGTTGTTGATGCACTCCGTTAGTCATGGTACAGCTACAGGTGACTGATGACTCATTTAGCACTTTAGCACTTTTTTTTTTCATAATGCCACTTATTTCATCCATTGTGACTTCATCCCTAAGGTGAACTATTTTCTAAATGTTAGTTCCAGCAACATGTGCCTGAATTAATGAATCATTCTTCTAAAGCCTTTAATAATTGATATGGTTTGTTGCACTAGGCTGCGATGTAAAAGCGTTGCCTGTAATGTCTTTTGGATGTTTTGAACAGACAACCTTTTGATTGACTACCAGTTCACCTTCAGTCTGCTTCAAGAGGATGACCACTATTACACTGCCATTAACTTCATGGCCACTCCAGAGCAGGTCGGTCAGTCTCCACTCATCTTGCACACTTCACAGTACTGCATTTGTCTGAATCTTTGGTTTACATTCTTACAAAAAACCATAAAAACCTGTTACAAGGCGTTCTTTGCTTTGTTGTTCTATAGGTGTTATATAGAACCTTTTATAACACGGCACTCATGAAGTCTCCAATCCGATTGGTCCGAAAGTACTGATTCATATTCTTTATACACAGCATGGTTGAATTCACCAGTCTGATTGGTGTGCGATATTTTTATTTAACTGCACAGATAGGCCAGTTCTTCTGGCTGTAACATCACGTATACTGTAGGTTTACATTCTAATACGCATTTGTTTCTATAGCAGCAGCTCATACACAGGGAGCTGTATGGCGGATGCCCCACACAAAAACGTAATTTTCAATAAAGAAAAGTGACAGAAGTGTTGTTTAATAATGAAAAATGGTTAATCATTGATGTGGTAACATTTATGAGTAGAGTATCAGCTGTCAGTGATTTGTAAGAGTCACAGGAAACAGGTTTCCTAAAATGATAAGCTATGTTTTTGAATAGAAAGAGAGGAAGACGGAGATGCTGGTGAGGGAATGAGAGTTGATCATTGCGATAACATAAAGGATAACAGGAACTAAATGCATCACAGACAGCTAGCAACATTAAATCTATAAACTGTGAAGCAGTAAGATGCATTAATAAATCAAACATTGTTATCATTCACAATTTTATATATATATATATATACACACACTGCCAGTCAAAAGTTTGGACACACCTTCTAATTCAGCTTTTTTCTTTATTTTTATGACTTTAAAAGAGGCTGGATAATGATGGACTGTTGTTTCTCTTTACTTAGTTGAGCGGT
>JAQQZR010000006.1:9720816-9733316 GCA_030068235.1 Notoglanidium macrostoma | reverse complement strand
AATCATAGTTCTGATTCACTTTACAGATGTTGTGTTAAAATCAGGCCCTTGCTGTTACCGTTACTTGACACTTGACAAAATGGAGTTTGTTGCTTGAGCACAGAGTGGGCCTTGAACGCCATGTCCAGTGGAATCAGTGTTATCTCCTTCAGTTAGGATGTACTTCAGTGTTCGCATTATAGCACTGACTTGGCCATTTCTCTCAGAGGTATTTCTGTCTGACCTTTCTTGCAGCAGGAGCATGATCACACAAGCGTAACCTGCTTCTGCTACCCGGTCACATCTGCCGGACAACTGTCCCAAAGGTGCAGGCAGTCGGCTGCAGCGTATAACTGCCCTTTTCTAATTTGGCCACGCTTTTCCGAAGTCTGTTTGCTCTAGAGATGGTTCAGCCCTAATGGAGTGTTAACTTTTCCTGGCATTCCCACTGGATCTGTGACTGGGCTAAGTGCCTAATGAAATGAATGAGCTCTTTTAAAGGCCTGGCCATAACGCCATTGTTACATTATTCATCCACTAGCTCAGGGTGACTTACATTTGGAACGTGAATCCATTTGTTTTTTGGCGCGTTTTTGGTTTTTTTGAGCTCAGTCTTTACCCAGGCAATTTAGCACCCTGCCTCATGGGATGCTGTGGCAGGGCTGTCTTTGACATCATGCTTGTCAGTGCAGTGATGCTGAATTGATGGTGCTGCCATGCTCACTTCTCATGTAGTGCTGTAAAACATCTTAACCGTCTCATTTGAACCAGTGAGGAACCTCAACCCAAAACCCTGAAGCTTGCACAGGGAAGAACGGAACAACATTCGACAAACATGGCAATTACGCTCAGCCGTAACCTTGAGTTAGCTAAAGGGGGTTGGACTTTTTCTTCCTCTCTCCTGTTGTCAATGGAAATCTAATCCAGGCCATCAGTCATCTTTTAAAGTTGCCTTCCAGCTATGTACAGACACATGGCAGGCCTTTACAACAGGTTGAATTAGAAGCTTTTTGTCTTGTAGTGTCGCTTGTACTGTATCTGATCCTGGTATAACAGTGATACGCTAGACCACAAGCCCACAGGAGGGAATTGAACCATGTATGTAATTTACCCGAGAGTTATACAGTTGGGTATGTTTGAATCGCTGTTAATGCCAGAAATGTAACAAGCCCCTAGCTCAGGGATGGAAGACTGGATCAGGTCTTAAAGCTCTCTTAAGTCACTGTTTCATTTGTTAGGCCAAATGTTTTCACAGTTCTGCATGTGTCCAAACTGAATCTTTCTTGTTGTCCCATTGCAGATCGCCTTCTCGCAGCACAACAGCATCATGGACCTGGTGCAGTTCTTTGTGACATTTTTCAGGTGAGTCAACAACAAAACCGTCACCTCCAGGAGCCGCTCGGTGGGCAGTGGCGAGGGCAGGGCAACTCTTAGGTCTGTTCATTTGTTAAATCAATCTGAAATGAATCCGCATTCTGAGTGAACTCATTTTCTCAGCGTCCGGATGCGCCCCATGACCTGTTGGCGAGTAAGGTGCGAGAGCAGTCGGCTGAGACTTGCGAGTGGTGTCCTCGGCTCTCCAGCATATCGCGTCCCCTAATCGAACATTTAAAATGTGTACAAATAAGGACTTTGTGTGAAATAAGATTCCAAATTGCGTCTGCTTTCTGAAATGAAAATACAATTAAGTAAGGAATGAAACACGACAGGTGTGTTATAGGAAGATAATCGATGATATGGTGGTGTGATGTGGTACACAGTTGATTATTTTCCTGTAACAGCAACTCCCCATGCGTTTTATTTTGTTTACTCAGTGTTCACACTAGCAAGAGACAAGTCACTCGTGCTGCCTGTAGTTGGTCTCTTGTGGGAGTGTAGCATTCATTACTGGTTTTGATTGTGAACGTGTACTGGCCAGCATGCGGCTTTTATTCTAGCTGTGCCGAGAAACCGTAGTAGACTGAATGTACAGCCAACAGCTAACTAGTTAGAAACACAAATTAAATAAGGCACTGACCAAACCCCCCCGCCCCCCCCATCTCAAATGTCACTTAGTACAGTAGCGTTTTGTTGCTTGCAAATGAAATCACATTTGTATTTAGAAAATAAATGGCCACCTCTTGCTGTGTTGCTTGCCTTCGGTTATACCACAGCAATTCCCCAACGATAGCGTTCGTTTTTAATATCCATTAAAGGACATCAGTTCATAGCTGCATTTTGTGTTGTGGAACATTTGCGAAACCTGTTCATTTCTTTGATCGCTTATGTCGTAGCAGCTATTTCTCGTCAAGTTAACGAGACCGCAAAATACAGCTCGTCATAACTGAGCAGAAGAAGAACTGCGGAGTCTCCCGTCCCGAAGACTAAAAGAGCTAAAGGAGCTGTTTAACCTCCAAGCACTAAAACTGACTGAAGTCTACTTTCGTAAATGTTGTGTAATGGTTATATGTATTTAGTTGTGACATAAATAATATTTAATAGAAGCTGTTAGGCTTAAATTATAGCTGCGTCCACTGTGCAGATTCCTGTGAATGAGCTGTTACTATACAAATCATAACTTTGCGCATTAATTAACCCGTGATTTGCCTTGCATGTGACACGACGTTACAGCCGTGCAGTTAGCAAAAATGAACACACACACACACACACACACACACACACACACACACACACAGGATTATTATTTACTCCTACTGCCAGTTCTGTCTCTCTGTTTCAGATTGTCTTTTGTCTCGCTTTACATTAACAGTTTGTGAACGCAATCATGCTGTCACAAATGCCACATTGAAAATGATGTGATTTAAGTGTGAATACTGGATACATCCGATTCCATTATCTGTTTCTGTCTGCAGCTCCTGTACGTCACACCGTTTGTGTGTCATAACTTGCCAAATAACAAGCTTTCATCTGGATGACTCTGATTTCAGTGGTGGTTCATGTGTGAGTGATGATGTGTCCTGTGTGTGGTGCTACAGTAGGTAACATTTCCTCCTCAGAGCTGCGGGTCCCTGGTTTGATCCTGAGCTTGAGTTACCATCTGTGCAGAGTTTCACATGTTCTCCCGTTGTGGGATTCCTCTCCGGTTTCCTCCCAGCACAAAAACATGCCAGTAGGTACATCGGCTCAGTTGTTTGTGTGTGGCGAGGAGTGCTCTGAGCTTCCCAGGACATTCTCTGGCTCCACTGCAGTCCTGACCAGGATAAAGCGGATAACAAAAGCGAGTGAGCGTTTCCTGGAAGTAGAGACCACATCACCTAAACCCAGATCCTCTCAGAGGGGAAGAAGAAACGTCAGCGGCGACGAGCACGCAGGATTACGTCGAGACCGTTTCATCGGTAACTTTTCCCGCTCGCTGTAACCGACTGATCTTTGCATCCAGCTTTCCTTCAGGCCTATGCAGCAACAACACCCATAAAAATAGCTGAGCGTATTACTTTATAAGATGCCTTTTACGAGCCGACAGATGACCACTTGCATTGTCTCGAAAGTACCTATTAAATATATCAAATGTAATTATTTATTTTTAGTCGTTATAATTACCCGCTTATTAAAAGACAGCACTTGAGCATTAAAAGAGCACCTCTAATGAAAATGTGCTGTTTTAATTACGACTCCGACATTTCCTAACCTGAAATTAGCCAGTGTTTAACAGGACTGCGAGTGAACTCCATTTTCCTGTCGGAATGGCTTTTTAACAATCACTTTGTCATTTCTGATAGTTAATGCATTAGTTCAGTTTCTAGAATCCATTTGCTGTGTTTGTCGCCCAGCTTGTGTTATTAAGGCTTCGGAGTTGAAGAGCACTTTCCTGGCAGGGTGAGAGAGTTGGAGGTGTGCCGCTGCCGCCTTTTTCTCCTTCTTGTTTCTCTCTTGTTGCATAGAAGACCGCTCTTATCCAGAGATGCCCTGCACACTTTTGTACCACTGCCTCTGGCATTTCTACTATTAAATCTTTTTTCTTGCATGCCGGTATGCAGTGTGAGGTTGTGTCTCGCCACTCCACTGCCTCAGTAACTGATGTACTCTGAGCACTTCTACTCCCATGACACAAAAGCTGAAGGCGATGAGGGTTTGGAGGACTGCCGCGCTCTGCTTTTAGCCTAGTTCCTAATCATCTTCTGCTCACCTCCATGGCCTGTAATGCACAGCGCTGTTCAAACAACTTGCACAAACATGTCATTTTGTAGCTATGGTGGGTTTTTTTTTTTTTTTTTTTTTTTTTTTTTTTTATTATTTTTTTTTTTTTTTTACTTTCACATAACGGCGGAATAAAGTACGCAGGTCTAGTTCTGGGAACTGGGAGATTACATTATTTCTTCATATTATGTTTCTCTTAATGTCCACATTTTTGTGCTATAATAAAATTTATTAAAAACGCTTAACTTATTCCCGTAAAGCACTCTAGCTTTATCTGTGCGAGGGTGTAATGAGCCTCTATTACTAAAGTTTTATGAATCCGTAGGGAATTAAAAATGCTCGCTGAAAAATGCCTGTGAGTGGAAAAGGCTGAATAGATATTTCTTTGAAGATGCACGTTTGTGCAGGATGCAGAGAAGGGCTTTATGGGTAAAGCGAGGTTGCAGAAGTGAAAACGGAGGGATGAATTTCACTAATGAAGTACAGGGTAAACCAGGACTTTTCAAGCGTTTTGCCACGAGGAACTCCTGTAAGTGTTCAGTAAATTCCATGAAACGCCTCAGAAAAGATTTATTTCCTGATCGTAGTGCGATTATTTAAATATTAGACTCATTATTCACATTTGTCTAATTATATTCTAGCTATTAATTGGAGTCATAGAGGGCTTTATTTCTGGAATTCCACATAAGGTCCAGATTGACATTATTTATAGGCCTGCTTGTTTATGAGTAAGACCTGGCATTAACATGCGTCCTGGGTGATCAGATCACAAGTAGACGGCTGAGACGCATAGCAGTTCACACCTGGTATTTAGAACACGTCTTCAGTGACCACATCGTTACAGCTGGAGGAAGTCTGTCTCATACATTCATTACATCAGTCTTCTGACTTCCACTCCATTTATTTCCAGCCAGAAGTGTTCCTGTGAATCATATCTCGTATACTTTTATGTGCTGTTTCGAAAGTTTTGATTTGCACGGTCTGCTAAAGAAACTTATAAATGAATGAGCGATGGGGTGAAAAAGAAGCTGTTAAGAGCATCTGCTTTCGTCTGTGCTGTTCTAGTATTGTCTTTATCCATTAGCTGAGCGTCAGAGATCTCCATCAGAGCGATTTCCAAACAGTCTCACAATTATTACCTATTTTCCGACTAGGGAAAAGACACAGTTGATTAAGCTGGTCAGTAGTTGCTGTCCAGGATGAATCAAGACCTATTTGCTTACACACTGCAAATGTGAGATGCCCATATGCATCCCAGATCACCTCCAAATGTGGTTTGAGTGATCAGATCTCGCATATCAGATCAGATCACATGGTTTGCGTGACCAGATCTCACAGATCAGATCAGATCACATGGTTTGCGTGACCAGATCTCACATATCAGATTAGATCACATGGTTTGCGTGACCAGATCTCACATATCAGATCAGATCACATGGTTTGCGTGACCAGATCTCACATATCAGATCAGATTACATGGTTTGCATGACCAGATCACACACATGCATCCCAGATCACCTCCAGATGTGGTTTGAGTGATCAGATCACAATTGTCCACGTTTACACCGTGTTCACACGTTCTTATGATCCCATCACCCAGAAGGCATGTTGATGCCAGGTGTGAACAAGGCCTTAGTGAGGTTTGCGTTAATCTCCTCTCAATCATATCATGTAACAAAATAAAAAATGACAGACACCACGGCTAAGTTCAACACTTGACTCTCTATCGGTTGCTGCTGCTCGTCTGTAGCTCATGTTTGTGGACTTGGTGTAATCTGGGCTATTGTAATCTGGCACTGTCATATCACTGACTGTTTCTGGATCAATAAAACATGATCACGTAACAGAACGTAGCCCTGTTTCCAGACCGTTTCCCCCGAGGTGGTCAGGTTTCCCTTTGTACTCCAGGTTAGCAGTGATCTCCTACTCGTCATCTGCGATGTCGTCCCCAAGCTGGTTTACACTCTCGCAACCCCTGGTGTGATGCCGTATCCCCGTTTCTCTCACGTCTGCAGCGTACGGAGAGAGAGAACCTTTTAATTGCTATATTTCTTTTATTAATTCTGATTCCAGGTGGAACAGTAAAGGGGATTAAATCCTGTTGGCTGTCTAAAAAGCGGAGGATGAAAAGGGAAAGATCTAAAGAGGGATTTCTCTCGCACCGCTACTTAATTGAGCCATTCAAGTTTCCTTTCTTTTCCTTCTTCTCCAGTTCAGCATTATCTTCAAACGAGCCCGAGATGACGAGCGTTTGAAGGCATTAAAGGGATTTCATCATTTGAGGCCCCCCCCTCCCTGTACAGACCATGAATTAATTTCACTCAGAGATGTTTACAAATGCTCACATATCTCCACAAATACAGATGCCAAAAACCAATTTGTCTGCAGTTCTCCGCTTCACTGTTGGCATGCTTTTGAGGAGTTGCTTTTTGAAGCACATCACTTGGCTTAACTGTTGACTGAGACCTTTAGGATGCTCGGCTTGATCTGGGGCACCAGCAAATTCTTGGAGGTTTAAGAGTCTTTGTAGTACAAGTTTATTGCCGGGAAATTTCATATTGTGATGGGATGTACAATATTCAACACTTTTTACTGTTTGTTCGCATAGTTTCACGTTCCTTTGCGAAAATGGATTATTTCAGAGTTAAACACCTTTCACAGCCCTGTAAATCCTGTGATTTAATAGCAGCAGTTTCATTTGCTTTATTTGTTCTCTTGATTGCATGATGTATTTGACCAAAATGGTGATTATTCGAAAAGGAGCTTTGACTGTGATGGAAACAAAATGGTTCAAAAACCAAATGCTGCACAATTCCACAATTTACGGATTTCTGCTTTTGACAACGACTCTGGCCATGTTTGCTCTTTACAACTCAACCGACCCATTTTATAATGTAGCTAGATGTTGGCCCCATCCCTACCACCCCCTCCCCCCCCCCCCCCGGTGCCCTACCACTTGGTCCTACCCTTCTGTTCGCATGCTCCAACAATAGGGGAGGGGTTCAATTTCTTTTGGCGATTGAGGGATAGTGGTCAATCCCTCCAAATGGAGCCTTTTCAGTTGCAGACTCCAAGTGGAGTCTGACATTCACCTGCTCTGTTGCTGTAGGTGAAATGGGTGGCTATGAGTTCTTACAGAATGCTTCATCTTTCAGTCTTTTAAATATGAAGGTAAGCAATCGATGCATGAAGGAAAATAATGAACAATTCTGTGTTTGGTAGGAAAATAAACTAATGAAAGGCCATTTGTGTGGGGTGAGTTTTGTGTTGATGCCAAGTCCAATTTCAGCATGCAGGTTAAAGGGCACGTTTCCTATCCTCCGTCTTTAATTAACATTAATGTTACTTTCAGCCCTATACAGATGTCCCTGTATGTAAACACGTCATGAATAATAGTGAAACCCGCCACTGCAATGATTCATTTCTCCACCATATTAATTGGGATTGGTTTGAACCGGGCTAAAATGTGTACGGTTGTTTTTTTTTTTTTTTGGTATTCTCTGGAGCGGAGCTCTTCTAAATTCTGATTGGTTGCCACCGAACCACTTCGTAGCACATTACTCTAAAGTTGCCCGGGCTATAACTTTATTCTGACGCCTCCATTGCTACATCGCCAACGTTCATGCCGAGAATCGCTGCCGAGAGACGCCGGCTCACGTAGAAAACGAATGAGTTCCGGTCGTTTTGGCGCTCTCGCCGCTTTGGTCTGAATGTACCATGAGGCTGAGGCTGACATGTGGGGAAACTCCGATTATCTTTACTTTTGCACATCTATTCATAAAATGTGGTTGGTAAGAAAATGTTCCGTGTTTGTTTTATACGGTCACATAAAAGCAGGGTTTTGTTACTAACTAGAGTCATCTGGTAAATATTGCTCACTTGTAGCTTTCATTAATATGGTCAGAATTCTGACTCGGGAATTGGCGGAAACCAGTGAAGTTGCAGGATCTTGTTAGAGACTTTTGTCTCGAACAGCTTAACTGGATATTGTGTGATGAGCAGGGTGTTTGCCGATACATTTATCTAATACCGAGTTTGTTTGTTTTTTCTTCAGCTGTTTCCTCTCGCTGTTGCTGGTGGCTGCAGTAGTGTGGAAGATCAAACAGACCTGCTGGGCCTCGAGACGGAGAGAGGTACGTGCTACGTTATTTATTTCCATGTGTACTTTTCATACATCTCACGTTCCTAGTCACGATGAGCGAAACATGTCAAATGCTTTCTCAGCGTTGTCCTAAAGTCTTTCGTTGGAGAGCGTGTGTATACAATTAAAACAACAGTGTCAGCAATATCATTATGGTGCTCTGCCCTGAAGTACGCCGTGCTCATCATCGTAATTAGAGGTTCTGGTGAACCAATTAGCTTTGACAGTGCATGTCTAAATCAGAGAGAGTGGCGAGAGGGAGGACAGCTTTTGCGGGCTGCAAAACAGAACACGGATGCGTCATGGGCGTCAAGGTGCCTTTTTTAAGAGGTGTACAAAGACAAACCAATGTCCTGTGGATACCAGGTGAAGCTAAGCTAACCTCTGCAGTAGTTAATGTCATGATCAGTGATGCATCAGTTACTATCGTAGCCTATGGAGCCGTGTTTGTCCGTTTCGTAGGCTGGAGCTGGCATTGCTAATCAGGGAGGTTGATCTGTTTTGCTCTTTCGCTAATTGACATGTGAAGATAAACATGACTGATGACTGCAGTGATCCAGAGCCATATTCATCTAAAGAATTAAAGCCAATAAGGCCTAATGTGGGCAGATGGGCTTCAGCTATTAGTATTCCACTCGCTTTAACACTCCACTTCCCCTGTACAGATCATCTGTTTGTTTCTGCCCTGCAGCATCCTCAACAACAACAACAACAACAACAAAAAATTTATCTTTTAATTTGAAATGATTGAAAAGCTTAAGGAGAGGCACTTTGGGAAAACGCTTAGCTTTCCAAGATTTATTTTCCTTCCCTCCGTTTGTCTAAGTTTTGATCAAGAAAGAGTCGAGATGAAGTGCCCATCATTTTTCATTTTCTCACGACTCACTCGTCAAGGTCGTGCCAGTCATTTGGCCTTTGCAAGTCGCGGTAGTGTTTTAGCGCAGATCCATTATCACAAGTTTGTATTTTTCTCTCTCTGCTGCTACACAGCAGTTATCCATGGCCTTTTTCTTTAGCGTGTGGTTAATTCCCGGCCACGGCGCCTTTCCGCCGTCTCTTCTTGGCCCTCTGGCGTGCCCCGTTTGCCTCGGCTGCTGCCTGACAAAATAAGAGATGAGTGATGCAAGAGGACGCCGTGTTTAGAAATTTCGTTACGCAAAGGTTCTGCTGATAATGGTTCGGTCTGTGAGTTCAAACAATCGAAAGGATGAAGGTCGACACCCGGGGCCAAAGCTGGGACGTCTTGCCTCAAAGCACAGGAAGTGACTTCTTATTGTCAATGCGTTGCAGTTAGCAGTCGCATTCCTGCGAATCCAGCCACAGCCTCACATCAAGCTGGCTTTAATTCATCTCACACATTTGTCGCCCAGCGCGTTATATTGACTTGCACTTTTCTGAGTGACGCGAGTATAAAATCGGTTGTTTACTTAAAGAATATTTCTTCTGATTTATATTTTGCCGGAACCCAGAATATTTACAGGTATTAATTGTAGGTGGGGATTTCTGATGCACTTACATTTCGGCTAATCTATTTGAAATGTCTGCAGGGTTCCCATTTCATTATGCAGACCTGGAAACAATTTGCTAACCAGTAAATTATATAGCGGGTTTTAGACCACTTTTGGCGCAATTATGAAATGGACATAAACTAAAATGATTTGTGTCAAATGAAAAGTATAAAAGAATGGGTGCTCTCTATTGTTTTCCATTTTTTTTGTGTCTGAACATGTGTGCAGCCTTCCATCCTTCATTCCTTCTGCGCTATTTTGTACACAGAGCATAACCGGCTTATTGATATGATTAATTAAAACATGTTTTTGGGAGTCTTGGTAGCTCGACGTTTGTCCCGCCCTCTGCTGTGTTGTATTGTGTGTATTTCTGAACTAATACGTTCATTAACTGATTTCAGTAGAACGGAGAGATGTACGCTTGAGTCGTGTGCATCAGGTTTAGTAGAGGGAGTGCTGTGCACTGCGCAATTCTTTACGATTTATCCGGTTCATTCGAATACCTCGACGAATGCTGTTCAATATTTCAACCCGATGTGAAGCAAACGCGCAGCCTTCACCTCCAAATGCAGTGGCGTTACAGTGCCCGTTCACTCTGTCGCGGTGTTTAAGTAACCGCACCGTGCAGAGCAAATACCGCAATCCGCGTTTCTTTTACATACCATAATTTGCACTGATGGGGCTGTTAGGATTTTTGCACATCTGCATTTTAGAAAGTCCTTTCTTATTGAAAAGGGAAACAAAATTCGCTCACATTTCAATTGCATCACGCAAGAACTAAAAAATATATATTTAAGAACCGCCTGTCCAACATCCCTAGTCAGAAGTGAGCGTCATTGCCGTTTGTTTATTTCTGTAGTTCTCATCAGCAGTAGTCTTTTTCACTCTGTGCTCCTGGTCTGTGGAAGCTCTCCGACGGCGCTGTTGTTCTGCAGCTGCAGTATTTTTTATGGTGTATAGAGCTAAAGCCCAGTCAGAATGAATCCGCAGTGTTGCGCGCGAACAGCGCGTCTGTCGAAATGAAGACGCAAGCTATGCCGAGAGCATGTGTTTGTGATTGCTATGTCCTGCTGCTGTCAGAGTTAAAGTTGTTGCTGGGGTTTACCTCCTTTGAACAGGGAATCAACATTTGTATTTTTTTTTGTGTCAATAACGCAATAATGTTTCACTGCGTTGCAGTCTTCATGCCCGTGTAAGATCATCATCCTGCTGCTTCGAATCATCGATCGTCTGTATGCGAGGCAACTGTTGTCTTTGTTGGCCAAATTTTCATTTTACCTTCTTAGAAAGTGACATCGTAATAGCATGGTTCGTTATAGCAACATTTCAGGGAAAAGGAAAGACAGCCAAAATGATATGCCATTAAAAGGCTTTATCTTTGCTCTTCAAAGTGCAGACTTGGGTTTTTTTTTTTCTTTTTACTTTGTTTTTGAAGCAGTATTGTTCCTTGTATTTGCTGATTTTTGGTTTTTTTTTTCCACCT
Source organism: Notoglanidium macrostoma (assembly GCA_030068235.1). Lineage (NCBI taxonomy): Eukaryota > Metazoa > Chordata > Actinopteri > Siluriformes > Auchenoglanididae > Notoglanidium > Notoglanidium macrostoma. Next base: position 9,722,068 of record JAQQZR010000006.1, on the reverse strand, counting down.
TGAAATGATCAACAGTCTTTAAAACATAAAGATTAAAAAAAAAAATTTTTTTTTTTTATCATATACCTTGAATAATATACTGTTATGTAATCAGCAATCAAGCATCAACAATTACTAAACAAGAAAAGAATACTAGCACATCCTAGCTATTTAGTTCACTTTCGGCTTCCTGTAGACTAGAACTAGACCCGCGTATAGAAAAAAAACAAACTTGCTCTGCTGGAACTAAGGTCACAGGAACAGACAAATATCAGTGAGACATTCAGCTTTCTGTACCATTTCTCATTTCCCTTTGGCCACAGGGAAGGATCGCGTCCTGTCGTGATGCATGGCTCATTGCAGAAGCTCTGGACTGTTGTGAAGTGAACAAATATCAGTGGTACCATAAGCTGGCACTGGCCTGAACTACAAGTCTTTGGTCAGTGTTGCAGTGCTTGGTGGCGTGTATGCTTTGTGGAACGGACTGACTGAGCCGTATTAGTTTCTCTCTCACTCTCTGTCAAATTTAAAATGCTTGGGTGTCATGCTGAAGTGACGAGAGATAGGGTCACATTATCAGCATCTCGCAGGACGAGAGCGAATATAGCTGCCTTTTCAGAGATTCTGCCGCGGAAGCCAGGCACACCGCGGCTCTGTATGTAGGTGCCAGGCGACCAGGCTGTTTGTGATGGGATGCATTTTTGAAATGTCTTTCGGCTTAGTGTAGTAGTGCGACACATCAAAGGCCAGAGCTACGGAGCGAAATGCTCAGCAGTTTGAGATCGCTCGTCTGTTGAATCAAATGTCCTTTTTGACCATCAATTCAGGATCAGATTGTGTCCTGCTGGATTTATTTCCAAATGTTAACAAATTCAGGGCAGTCAGAGCCGTCTTTCAGAACTCCGCTATATTTCGGTGTCCGTGGTGGGAATTAACCCACCATTATCAATGTTCTTGCCTTTAGGCATCCAAGTGCAAATTGCATGCACCCCAAATCATTCTTTTTTTTTTTGTTTCTATTTTTCGTATTCTTCTTTCCTACTTTCACTTAAAAGTGATTGCGCAGACCAAGTCATAAAAACGTTAAATTTGGCACAGAAATAAAAGTCTTTTTTTCTAATTTATTTCCTGACACAGACAGCACAAAATTCCTCAAGAACTACTAAACTCCACCCACATGTGCTTGCGGTTTACCAACAGGGCCAACACAGACAAACAGCCACACACGCTCGCATTCACACCTACGGGCAATTTAGAGTAGCCAGTTGACCTA
>JAQQZR010000006.1:9680808-9692521 GCA_030068235.1 Notoglanidium macrostoma | reverse complement strand
GCCATACGTGTTGCTTCATAGTTTTGATGTATTCAGTAATGTTTTACAACGTAGAAAGCAAAAAAATTAAGAAAAACATAAGGAAAAGAGTAGGTGTGTCCACACTTTTGACTGCTAGTGTGTATACTGAAACACTGCTGTTTTGCTGGCAGTTTATTAGTCATATATATTGTGATCTGTCACAGAAATGTCTTTTAGTATCATATATTTTTCATATCCCCACCCATATTGCCATAATCTATTGTTTGTTTTTTTTTTTATATTAACACAGGCGTGTCCGAAAAAGAGTCGGTGAACTTGAAAAGAGCTCACAAAACATAAAGTCAGAAAGATATCCTGCATATATCCTGAATCTAAGCTACTTTGAAAGTTCCTTGTGTAAGACTCGTGTGTCAATGTCACAGGCAACATTTTGACGTGTTTCTCATTCTTCTTCCCCCTTCACCATTTATATTTCGCTGAAAGGTTACGTTGATGTCATTCATGTGATGGACAAGTTTAGGGCTACTAGGACCAGTGACTACAAGTCTGAGCTCAACAAGTGTGTGGTTGGTGTCAAACATCGGTGACTTGCTATGTGTAGCGTTATAAACAGTGTTTGGGTGACTGTGTGTGAATTTTGCTTTGTTTGTCAGTTAGTAAGATGATAAAGTCCTGTTGACTTGTAAATGTCAGCCTCTACACACTCACGCAGCTTCATACTTGGCCGGTATTGAGTAGTATGGCTTGTGTGAACTGTTCATGTAAGTAAAGAGTTCGTGGCTAATGTATTCCTTCCCATTTCCTGTCTTTAAAGGCTCCTCCCAAACCTATAGCGTTGGAGCCGTGTTCGGGAGGCAAAGCTGCAGTTCTGACCGTGCTCCTGTGCCTCCCAAGAGGACCATCAGGCTTTCCACCTCCTGGACAGTCAGGTATGCATTTGATTACAAACATTCTAAAAAAATATTCATAATATAGAGTGAAGCAATGAGAACCGTATTATAATGCATGCCATCACATGATGCCTTCATTTGGGCTTATTTAATCCATATTTAAGCATATTAAAGCGTATGTTACGTACAATCGAACACACAAATGCTATGGATGCTGACAATTATTTCGTTCCATCCTAGACCACTGCACAGTGACATACTAGCTTTATATATCCATTGAAACTAGCACTGTGACATGCCATGTTTGCCCAACAGTGCTGTAAACACATTTGACAACACACATTTCCCATACTGCGAAACACAAACATATGCTGCGGAATATCTGAAAGCACTTCTGACACAAGGGAGCCAATTTTATATGTGAAAATGCCAGTAGACTCTTTGAGAACTTCAGAAACATGACACTCTGTCTGCCTCTGCTGGAAAGCTAAAATCTGATCATTGTGTGAACTTTGTAGCAGGACAAAAGGAAAAGGTGTCCCTGAAAATACAAGAAAAAAAATAACTAGAATCAAGCTTTCTCTCTGAACATCCCAGGGGAATTAGATTTAAAAAAAAAAAAAGAACAAAAACCTCCAGCAAAGCTAGACTTGATGTGGCGAAGAGAAAGCCGCTATTGGAAAAAGTCATATAAAATCTGTTTTTTAGAATTTGCCAAAATGCAAGCTCCGTAAACAAATTGTAAAAAAAAAAAAAAAAAAAAAAAAAAAATTGCTTTGGCCTCAGCGCAAGTATTACCTTTGGTGGAAATTGGAACGGTGAAGCACGGTGATGGGAGCATCGTGCACAAACTGGTCAGGGTAAGATGGGTTAGAGCCAAGTACAGGGCATGATGATGAAGAAAACTGCACAGCATCAAGTAAAATGTCCAGGTCTGAAACAACAATTCAGATAAACTGCAGGGTGTTGAGGACAGGATGTGAACCGTAATGTTTGAATAGTTGTGAAATGTTTCTCCACCATTAATCATAGTACTTCAGTCTTACTGCTAGACATGTCTCCGTTCTCTTTTCCGGCATTTGCTAGCTTTTAGTGTGTGGATGCGAAACCTGCTTTGAGTAACACATTCAGCGCTCTCCTCCCAGTGTGCACCCTGGCGATGCTGACGGAGACTTGAAGGTGCTAAAAGCATGGCAAACACCTCACTGCCTCGCAGTGCTAACACTCAGACCTTTTTTTTTTTTTAAATCGGCAACAGATTGGCCACAATTGAGTCACAAACACTGTCTAAAAACAGCATGTGCCCAATTCATGTACTGTATCAAGGTTCCTGTGAAAGATGGAGGGACCTGCCATTACTGCCGTTATGTTGACTCATTTTGGCACTTTTTCTTTTTCTTTTAATTGCTTAATCTTGCTCAGTGGGTTATTGTTTTGATGGCTTATCTTTTAATGTATTTGCTTACTATAATGAGACGGTTATAGTGAAAAAGCAGTCGGAATGAGAAGTAGTGTAATATGGCTAAAATGTTGTCAGAATTTGAGCGAGTGTAGACGTATCTTACTGTAAACACATTTCTAACGGCTTATCGTAGATTTGTTGGAAATGGAATTACATTCCTGCCTTGTGCTTATTGCTACAGAAGATAACTCGGAGAGCAGAAACCTGAGCTCAGACAGGAAGTCAGCCCACTGAATCCATGCTGGTGGTTTGGTGTAGCTTATCTGCATCTGCTGGCCATATCCTCTTACACCATAATGACTCACCTCACTCTTGGTCTCCATGTGTCTGCTCTTGGGTAGAGCATGTCTGCCAGGCTTTGTGGCTAATTCTTGCATGTAAACCAAGACGCAGATGCGGTAACCGCTTTGCTCTGTCCTTGATGTTGAGGGTTGTGTTGCTTTCAGGTGTATAATCCTCTATACAGTGGGGTCAGTGATAAGAGGGCTGTCTTTGGGTCCTGTCTGAGAATCTTTACTCATACTTTACCCAATTCTTCCATTTTACATCATGCGTTCTTTGTTATAAGACTGCTAGCATCATCGGTACTTTACATTTTGCTGGTATTTTTCACATTATTTGCATCGTTCTGGAGATTAATTTAGGATGGTTTTAAGAAAACTTGAAGTTTGTAATATACACAACAAATCTTATAGTGTTCAATCGACTCCGAGAGAGTTCAGGTCAACCCTGTGTTGCTGTTTATTCTGTCCTGATCTTTGCAGCGTTAATTTAGCACTTAATAATACAACTTAATGCAGTGTTAATAATGCAACGCCGATACAGAGTTTAAATAGCACTGTGCATGGTTAAAAATGAACTCTGCTTAGCACAAGAGCGTGATTCAATAACACTTCTCAATGACACCAGCTCTCTTAAGCTGTTGATTTCTTTAGTGTTAAACCATAATTTTTACAGTGTCACTTCAGCTCTGTGGTTAACAGTTTTGGTTAAGTTATATTTAATCAACAAAAAAATGAAAGCACTAAAATCAACCTGCGACATTATTAAGATGTTCCGTGCTTGCACAAAGCCCGTTGATCCCTGAAGCAGGTGAAGTGCCGTCGCTGTGGGAGCCTGAGAAAGGTTTCCAACCTCGCGTCCAGTCACGGTTTTCACGAAGATGTAAAATAAAGCACTAAAATATGCGATTAATGTTTGTTCGTTTTTACAAAATCCTGGAATTTTCCCCTTTAACTGCTATTCTGAATGCCCGCTTTAATAAACGTATCTGTTATAAGTGATCGTGCTGGCAGAACGATGGTGTGTGCCAGGAAAAAACAAACCGAAAAAAACGTCTATCCCTCCTTACAGCCGGCCTGCCAGTCATGATTCTTTTTGAAACGTCCGCTCAGCTTCCTCATCACAAACTGACTGATCTGGAAAAACCTCCTGTTTCAGTGCATCTCTTTTTAATAGTCCTGGTTGGCAAGCATACCAACTGAAAATGGATAATAGCAGCAGCCACTACTGCCATTGTGCAACAGCAGAAGAATGAGCTTTTCGTATTTGAAGGGTGGCTGTTTCATGCCGTCTTGTTGTGGTCCGTCATTAGAGGCAAGCGGAGGAGAGGAGAGGAATATTCTCTAAAATGGCAGCTAGTGCTCAGCAAATCTCTTTGTCCTGTCACAGCTGAGAGAGCCCCATTTGAGTACGCGATCTGTGCTGTTAGGAGATATGAAGCTGTACAGCTGCATGGGTGTAAAATGCAGCAGGGTGAAACAAGTCATCACCTACTCACAGCAAGTCAGTGGGTGATCGTGGAGCACAGTGCAGTCTTGTTGGCCGTCATCACGATGCAACTGCACATCTCCCACTACCTATCATGAATATAACACTGTTTTACTCAGAGGTGTGAACTGCTTGCTGCTTTATTAGATCACTCACTGCTGTAATGTACTTGCAAAGGATTCCGTCAGCGTCATGACACTCCGATATGACAAGATGAGTTAACCATGTCTTAATATAACTTACTGATCCTGCAACATGGTTATCATGTGAACTGGGTTGATAGCAACACAGATAAGCAAGTGAACTGGTGACTCTTATGTATGATTAGCACCTGGAAGACTCATTAGTTATACCAGTGCCACTTCTAAAGCTAATATTAATGGTGTCCCAGTTGCTGGCCGTTGGCTTCTGTGGAAACGTCATTAAAAAGTGGCAGTATGCAAATACATTAAGTAACGTTTTCTTTACTAAGTTTGAGAGGCGTACATGATTTTTAAGACTTTGTGAATTAGTTAAGTTCAATATCAACAGTTAAATAGGTTGATAATAAGTTAGCCATTAAATATAAGTTAAATATCAGCAATATTAAAAGCAAACACTTGAGTGACTCAGGCTATGATCTACTATTGACACACGTCTGATATTTGCATCGGGTCAGGCTCTGATTTTACTAAATGATTACAAGGCTGTAAGTGTAGGGGCAAGCGCCAAGTCAGTGCTGCTGCGTTTTGGTTCCTCCAAGCTGCGTAGCAGAGGAATTGTTCCAACACACCTAAAAACAAACCCTTGCAGCATGTACTGACTTTAGCCCTCAAGGGCATGATTTGTGCAGTCATGCCTTCTTTATCCTGACTAACACTTGCACTAAGTTTTCAGGAGGAAAGTGTGGTCAAGTTACTGGGCAGCTAAAAATTAGGTTTGGTCCCATAAACAACAACAACAAAAAAAATAAATAAGGAGAGATTTTTGGGAATCACAATGCACTAAACTAGACATTGTTATGGCTTTGGCACATCTTGCATTTTCTCTACTCTAGTTCAGCCAAGGTGCCTAATAAATCAAATAAATTGAAGCAGGCTGCAATGGCCATCTTAGAGTCAGTTTATTCTTGGATGTAAATCCTGGTTGCTTGGAGCAGCCATGGTTTCAGCTTGGCAAGCTCAATTCATTTCATTTTGGCCAGTCATTTCTGAAGTAATGAATTGTTCCCCTCAGATAATTGTATTGCTTAAATAGCAGGGAGGGAGATGAACCAGCTCAAGGCTATTTAGTTTTGGGGATGATTTGTGAGATGGCACTGTGAAAAATGTTCTGTGTACTTCCATGTACAGTGGCTATGGCTGTTTCCACTTCTTTCTACCAACTGCTGGCAGGAAACGCAGCAGTAGGGCACACTAGGCTCTGGGCCAAGCTCCCTACACACCAGAGGTATGTGAGGTATACCCCACAATGGATAAAGATCAAGCACCTGATGGAATTGTTGCTTTCTTCTAACATTGGATCCATCATTTCTCTGAACTGTCTCAGATTTGGTTTCTTTCACCAATCTGGAGAGGCTGAAACATAAGTATTATGAAAAAGATGTCTTTCTGACACAATGTCTCTGTAACCTTTCAGTCATGGTGGGAGGGGTTTGTCTAGGTAAAATGGCTAAAGCGTCGTCTTAGATAACGGATCTCTTAGCATGCTCTTGAAAAAGAAAAAGAAATGTGTTGTGCACATCTGCTAAACATGTTGCTCTGCTTTCTAAAACAGGCATGCGTCTCATCTCAGACGATCACCGCACCATTTTAAAGTATTTCATAAAGACGAATAGACAAAGTGGCCGCTATAAGACCTGTGTCAAAATGGTGTCTACTTGCCAAAAGTGGTCAGACCCTGAAGACCGCTGCTTGTCCACTGCAGGTTTCTGTTTCTTCTCACCTTTTTGTGTGAGCCGATTTGGAACTTGTATCTAAAAAGCACAAGAAGCATTTAAAATGCAATTCCCAATAAGTAGACCTTGTTTACACAACCTCTGCTTCGGGGTATGAATTATAACCTTGCTTTGAAATGGTGTTCATGTTTTTGTTTCGTATTATGATAGTAATTATGTTCAGTCTTTTGCTTGGTATGATTGGAATCCGGCAGCTATGTAACCTTGTATGTTCTTTCTCCTTTTGTGTGTGTTTCTGCAGGTATCGCTATAGCGAGTGCGCTGATCGACACTTCCCAGCAGAAGCCCATGGATTTTAAAGAGAAGAATCCAGGCTTAAAGAACCGTAAAGCTCTGCCTACAGCTCACCAGGGCACCTGTGTGTGAGGCCCTCTGTAGCTGCCATCTTACCTGGACTGTCCTTTTCCAAAGAGCTGTGCTTTGTTCCACTGCTGCGGGTCACCGGCAGCACCCGTTTCCACAGAGAGGCCCCCAGTGATGGGTTTATGCTTGGTAGCAGAGTGCTTTGTCCTCCTCATCCTCTTCAACAATACACCTGTATCAAACTCTTCCTGCACTCCAGCACATGGATCTCCCAACACATTTCACTATTCCTTCTGCTGATCAGCTGTATCTCACTAGAAGTCTGACACGACCGAGCCTAAACTTTTTCTAAATTCGGTCCTGTTTGAGTTTCGCGGCTCTAGTGTAGTTGTGACCTGCTTAGCCAGCTTCATGGTCCTCTGAGGTGAACTGATTAAAAAAAAAAAAAAAGGAGAAGAAGAAAAAAAGGCCAGACTCCTCCCACTTACAGTAGGCAGACTGCCGTTCCTGTCCTCTGGTTTGTACCTTATTAGTCCGTGAGAACGGAGGATGTGTGTGATATACACGGCTACTGTTTACCCAGCGGGAGAGCCTTTCACGGGTGACATTATAGACTTCCGATGGTATTGTATATGGGTGTAAAGCCCGTTTTTTTTTGCTTGCCAAGTAGACTCTGCGTTTGCTAAAAAAGCTTCTTATTTACCATTAAAATGCATTTGTAGCCAGTTGGGCTTTTGTATTTCAAATCCAACATGTTCTGTCGTACTTAGCACAGAAGAGCTGTTAGGTTTGTTTAAGCTAATGAAGTTTTGCTGCTGGTTATATATATAAGGTTTGGGGGAAACTGATCATATTTGACTAAAATAACATATACTAGCAAAGTTTCTATGTTTCACCTCATCTGCTATTATTGCAAAGCTTTTGCATGACATATACACTAGATGCTTTAAAAGTTGTTAAGCCAGAGAACGAGTCTTTATCAAGTTAGCATATAAACATGGTTGGGAGAATATAGCCGGTCACTGGCGTCATCTGCTAGGTGCTGATGTGATGAGCTCATTAGATTGAAATGTAATACAGGGACTCAGTTGTATAGTATTCTTATTATACTGTATATCATTAGTGAACAGACGACTGGGGAAGCTTTCGTCTTAATTTTTTTTTGGTTGTTTTTTTTTTTTTTTCCTGAGAATGGCGTGGTACTGATTGAAAAGTGGATCATCCTGTGGCCTTGTGGTGAAACATTTCTTTGTAACGGATTGTTGGTCTCTTACGTTTCACATATTGTGAATGCTGCATATGGACTTTGGTTAAGGACACTATTGAGCCACTCGAGGCTTGCGTCGATGGAATTTAACTCCACGTGCTTCATCCAGGTCTCACAGGAATCCCACCAGAACAGGCTTCTCCACAGCCCATGCACTTTCTCCCTCCAAATGAGTGAGAGCCATTAGCAATATTACCAATCCAGGACCTGAGAAGAACACACGTGAGGAAGTGTACAGCGTTCTTCCCCTCTTATTGTTTGTGCAACACACAGACATGTCAAATGTGAAACACTTGCTTCTTCATCTCAAAACACTTTTGTTCCCATTTGGTTTTACTCTTTTTTTCTGTTTTTAATAAAGAAATATTAAAAGGTCTCACATTTCTTTTAGGTCCATCCTTTGTACAATACCCATTGTGGTGGTGGTGATTTGATGATGATAATAAACCATGTCTTTTACAATGTTGTGAGAAAAGAAATGTTAGTTTTGTTTTGATAACTGATTCTTGTGTAATACCTCTGTTTTGTACTTTAGTCGTTGAAGTCCTGTATCTAGCTTTATTAACCAGTTTTTCTTATTGTGCGTACAGTTGCAGTTTATTGCAGCTGTTCAAGGAGACTACATTGGGCATTTGTAGTTACTTTCGTAAGTAAGTCTTCTGTGAATATGAATTATATTTTGATCTTTTTTTTTTTTCCTTTTCTTTTCCTTTTTAAAGCCTGCTTTTGAATGCAAGTAGTTGTATGCAGTAGGAGCACAATGTACAGTCCCATTACACAGGAATGTCACTGTAAAGTGTCACAAAATGTGGAATATGAATGAAACTCTCATTCACATTCACTCATATCATTCATTTTCAGTGTATTTTAAAGATGGACTGAAAAATAAAACACTTGATTCATAGGGCCATTGATGTTTTGCACTCTGTGGACTAACATGGAGTTCTGGTTTTAGGTATCTTGCATCATTTTATATTCCCACTTGCAGTTTAAACCCAAACACTGTCGCCAGGTCTGTGATTATCCCACTGAGCTTACTTTGAAGTAAACTTACTGAGTTACTTCGCACTGCTACCCATCACGGGCATCTGTAAGCTTATGTTTGTGGAGGAAGGTAGATAGCGCTTTCCTCTCCGTGTATTACCTGTTTGCAGTACTACTTCATAAATATTTCAGTACTTTTAAATGACCATGTACACTCACTAAACACTTTATTGATACTGGGTAGGGTCTCTCTTTGCTTTCAAAACAGCTCTCATTTTTTCATGGCATGGAGTCCAGATGAAGTAAGCATTCCTTAGGGATTCTGCTCCATGCTGACATGATAGGATTAGGCAATTCCTGCAGATATTTCAGGTGCACTTTCATGTGAATCTCCCATTCTACCACATCCCTAACACTGACCTCGTCGTCATGTTCATGAAACTAGTCTGAGACAACCTTTGCTTTGTGACATGGTAGATTATCATGCTGGAAAATAGCCATTAGAAGATGGTAAATTGTTGCCATGAAGGGATGCACATGGTCAGCAACAATACTCAAATAGGCTATGACATTCAAGTGATGATTGATTAACAGGCCCAAAATGTTCCAAGAAACATTCCCCACAGCATTACACCACCTCCACCAACCTGGAATGTTGACACAAGGCAGGTTGGATCCATGGAGTCATGTTGTTGGTGCCAAATTCTGACCCTATGATCTGTGCATTTGAGATTCATCAGACCAGACGTTTTTCCAGTCTTCAGCTGTGCAGTTTTGGTGAGCCTGTGCCCACTACAGCCTCAGCTTTCTGTTCTTGGCTGACAGAAGTGGAACACAATAAGTTCTTCTGCTTCTGCTCAAGGTTCAAGGTGTTGGGCTTAATGAGATGCTTTTCTGCTCACCACAATTGTACTTCTGAGTTACTGTAACCTCTCTGTCAGCTTGAACCAGTCTGGCCATTCTCCATTGACCTCTAAGGCATTTCTGTCTGCAGAACTGCTGCTCACTGGATGTTTTTCTTTATTACACCATTCTGAGCAAACTTTAGAGATGTTTGTGAAAAACCCACAGGATCGGCAGTTATAGAAATACTCAAACCAGCCTGTCTGGCACCAACACACACGCCACTAAAATCTCAAAATCACTGAGATCACATGTTTTCCTCATTCTGACAGTTGATGTGGACATTTCCTGAAGCTGCTGGCCCGTAGCCGCATGATTCCATGCGTCGCGTTTTTGACACACAATTGGCTGATTAGATAATTAGGTGTACGGGCGTTCCTAATAAAGTGCTCCATGAGCATATACAGTCTGTAAAAGGCGGAAGTTTTGTTTTTATGTAGACCTGGCAACCCTGAGTCAAAACAACATTCTTGAGGTTTTGGTTTGCTATTCCAAAAACAAAATGTCCTTAACCTGATAGCTCACCATTCATTATCCGTAGTGGAAATGAGGATGTAAATGTCTCTGGGTCTTTTCTTTTTTTAATACTTGGTATTTAACACAGAAGGTGAGTTGACTTGTGTTCCGGGACCTTCGGTCTCTCCCTCAATTACTCAGACCTATGTACCTCACTGCATGTGTGTCACTAGACACTAATTAGACAGGGAGTCTGCTCAGGTGTAAATGTTGCCCAATGTGACAGAGACTGAGTGAGTTGTCACTGCTGACTAATGTCCACAAACGCACTCTGGGGAGCAGTGTGAAGAACTCCATGCACATTTGTGGACATTAGTGAGAGGATGTGTGTGTGAGGATGTGTGCAGGCTGTCGCTGAAGAATGACCAAAACAACCTGAACACTGAACTGTGTTTCATAGGCTTTGATTTAACACAACAGGGTGCTAATGTCTCAGAAATATGTGGTACAGTCTCCGGACTCTGCAGTTTGAACAATAAATCAAGCTTACATATCTGTCCCTTACTATAAAAATCAAATTGCTGAAATACTTAATATCCAGTGTGTCACTTTTAACTGTGCAAGTTGCAGTGTTGCTATCCTGGAAAGTCCTGAAATGTATGGACTTTAAAGACACTCTAAATATACATGGAAATTCAGAGAACGTTTTTTGAGAAGACACAAAATAGACATCATGATAAGTCTAAATACATTTTCTTACACAGTCCTATTTCTTGCACTTGTGCTGCAGCCTTAATGCTCATCACATTTTATGGTTTCCTTTTTTATATTACAGCTAATGACCTTTGAATTAAGAAAATCCAACAAATAATGACAGGAAAGTGAAAAAACAAGTGGTCTGGGGGTTAGACACCTGAAGTAATGAAGTCTATTTAATAAAATCAAATCATTTATCCATTCTTATTCAGCTCACTGCAAGGCATGACCTCCGTGATTACCTCATACATATTCTTTTTGGTCAGACTATTACATTAATACACACAGTTTAATAAGATTTTATGTGTCTTTTTGTTGTGAGGTTTTGCATAGTTTATATTTACTCTTATGATCGTGCCATGAAAAGATGAAAAACACTTTAATACTGGGGGAGAAAAGCTTCTCCTGTTTGTCTGAGGTATGTGTGTGTGCACATTTCTCTGTGGCTCTTTTGATTGCACCATTTTTGAATACTCAGCTAACAGCCGCTGATGGAAACATGCAAGGTTTTGCATTTTGTCTCGCCGACAGTCTTGAAATTCATAAAACGTTAAGATGGAAATGTATCTTCTTCTCACTGTCCCTCCTCACCTCTTTTTCAGGAATGAGGATCAAACGGCATTTCCATGGAGATGAGTCTGTCACTAGCAGCATTATAACTCACAGGAAGTGCGTGTTCCAGGTTGCTGTATATGTCTCGGATGGATGTGTCAGTAGACGAGTGGAGTGAGGGATCCCTCTGCTCTTATAGCTTCAGGAGGAGCCCAGTGTAAATCATGGTGTCTGCTGCTAACATTAAGAGATATTAATGAGTGTGTGGCTTACTGCTAATACAGAGGGTGAGACAGACACTGAGTGATGACACGGTTATATCACTTATCTTTTGGTGCCCAAACCACATGAAGCCGTATATCTGTCTCTGTCTCTCACACACACACACACACACACACGCACACACACACACGCACACACAAAAACACAGCTTGTCATGTTCTTGAGAAACC
>JAQQZR010000006.1:9653352-9674084 GCA_030068235.1 Notoglanidium macrostoma | reverse complement strand
TAGCTAAAGAGACCGATTTACCACATTTTCCTGTTCTATGATTGCACCCTAGCCATTTTTACACCCTAGCCATTTTTCTCCCTTTTTTTCTCGTCCGTAATTGTCACCTGATCTTTTGCAACTTTGTGCATGGAGCACAAAGTGTATTCACTCGAAAACAATTTTAAAGCTTTCTTTGACATTTTTTTTTTTTTGCAGATCCGTTTCAACTGAGCTTCACTTGCCTTTCTGGGCACATCTCATTCTCTCTATGTTCTTGCGTAGAAAGAGTGAATGGCTGTGTCACTTTTTACTTTTTAGTTTGGAGTTTGCAGAAATGGGGTCAAACATTGTCAACATTATCAGTAAGTCAAATCCTTATCCCAGCTTATTACCTGTGCCCTTCTCCAGCTCTGAGGAGCAATCATCTCTGCGCACACACTCTTTGGCAGATCTCTCAAGCCAGATACACACAGCGTGACATTTACTGCGCACAATAACATTAAAAAAAGCCAGTGTGTTTATGTTGGAAGAGGTGCTTTTCTGTGAAAATGGTAAAGGTGAGCGCTGCAGCAAGGGTTTAAAAAAAAGAGTTCTGTGAAAATGTGGCCAATGTCAGGCGCCGAGGTCAGAGGTGAAGTAATTAGATATAACTTCCTCTCTCATAGCAGACAGTACACTCTGATTACATTATCTCTCCTGCTTGGCTCCTTCCCTTTGTTTGAAGAAAGTCATTATCTCAGAGCAACGGGTCACTTTCTCTCTCTTTCAGCACCGAGGGTTCGCTGTTGCTATTGATATACTTGTATAAAGAAATGTGTTTCCTTCTAATCGGGGTTGCTTTCTTATTGAACAGCTACCCGAGATAAACCAGGCACGTTCTTCATTTATTTGCTACCGTATCATTTTTGCTTTTCATTTGGTCTCACAGCTCATAACAGAGCTGATGCAGATCTGGCAAGCTGTGCAAGTACAATGAAGCATTTGGACTTCTCACAATAGTCTCGTAAGATCATATTAAATCTTGCCTCTGGTCTCTTTTTCTTTTTTCATGTTCTTGAAACCATCTCTCCAACGCCGTGGAAACAGTCTGATTTCTGCTGGCAACAGTACTTTTTAATCCTAGTGACAGACATGCAGCATAATCTCTGGGATATCTGTATCGATTTCTAAACAATAATGAAGTACAAAAAAGTGTCCGATAAACATGTGACATGACAAAACAGTTATTTTTCTGGAATTTTTTAACCTCATAAAATTGTTTACGCAATTTTACTAACTGCATGAAGTACTTTTTAAAAAAATCACAAATTTAGTTGGTTTATTTGTCAATTTTCTTTAAAGTTATAATAATAATAATAATAATAATAATAATAATAATAATAATAATAATAATAAATTTGTAAGTTTTAAAAATCCAATTTTTTTCATAAGCATGTTTCATAAACATGTCGATGATCAGAAAAGAGTGAATAATTTGAATCTGCAGTAAAATATAACATTACATTACATTAACTAACATTGCACCATGTTCTTAACTATGGAAATAATAATAAAATAATAACCATAAAAAAGTTTTGAAGAATTTGTTGACCACTTTGTCCTATAGTTTTTAATATAGAAAGACACTGAAAAGTTGCCTGTAAATAATATTGTTTAATATTGTATTTCCCGATGTGGGCAATTTTTTTATTAGAAGTGATATTTAGGGACAAAAAAGAAATTTCTTATGACTTGTGGATATTTGGATCTAAGGTTTGCCACCTTTAATAAAATGTTAATTACACTAACAGACAGAAGCACAATTACAATGTATTTTAAACCTATTTCCCAATGACGGTATAGAGTATATCCAGCAGCGTGTGTTACAAAAAGAAAATGCCACATCTCAGTTTGCCATACAGTGGATGTGATGGGGACAGGCTGTGTCCTTGTGTGTTATTGTCCCTTGTGGGAACAAACAGATGTGATCTGACTGACAATCACTCTGAGTCCCTATTACCGCTTAATCCTGCCTGCTAGGAGTTAAGAGTTAACACAGGCTGATAAGCAGAGCAGGCAGACCGGCACTGAGGCAGCATCGAGTCACAACAACACAACTTTACAATCCAGGTAACACAGCCCTAAAGCCCTGAGGGGGAAACAGGAAACCTTCCTGCTCTGCTGTAATGCCAGGCTCATGCCTGTCACCAAGTCTGCCAGTTATAAACATCTTTCATTCTCATGACTAAGTGTGACAATGTAATAATTATTTGGATATTTGCATGTTCTCCCCATGTCTGCCAGGGTTTCCTCCACACGCTCTGGTTTCCTCTCACCTCCCAAAAGCATGTCAGTAGGTGGACTGGCTATTCTAAATTACCTCTAGATGTGAATAGGTGTGTGTGTGTGTGTGTATATGTGCATGGTTCGCTGACATGAACTGGTGTCCCATCCAGAGCGTATCTCCACATCCCGTCCAGTGATTCAGATCCACCACCACTTTGACCAGGATAAAAGTGCTAATTGAAGGTTAACGAATGAATATTTATCCAGGGTATAGCTATTATTGCTATATAGTCTGTTTTTACACTATATTCATGTTGCTACTGATAAAACAAATACTGCATTTTTTTTAACTGGCAGGGAGACAGAAATTGAGTCAAAGCAATAGCCAGTGTTTTGTGACACCTCATTTAACTGTCAACTGTAGTAAAATGTAATGTGCTGAAAAGATCCCATGACATCTGCTGGATTTCTCCAGCATATTATCAGCAATGCGTGCATTTCTGTTCTGAATGAAATAACCAAGCAAGTGGGTATCTGAATAGTTCTCCCAAATCAGAGCTCTGATGGCTTTGTGTCTAGCTCTTGTAGCTGAGCAGATGGACAGCGATGGTCATTCGATTGTGTGTGTGTGTGTGTGTGTGTGTGTGTGCATGCATGTGTGATCAGTAACAGTGGGTCAACTAACCACCAGACTCCACACACTCGTCATATTTGTAACCTTAAATCTTAGTTTTAGTGGTGTTACTGAACAATAAACCCATTTCCCATCTGTGCTATAACCTTTAATTACCAGTACATATATAACTATCAGTCTCATTACCAGCGCCTCTGTAGTTCCTGTCTGGCTCATATTACGCACAATGATGTAGGATTTCTGAGAGGACAAGAACTAAACACAAAGATCTCACGGAGATTAAAGGCTCTTCCTTGATTCTTTTAATGTATTCTTCATTGTATCACTACTTACAGCCCTATTATACATGTGTATTTATTTCATTTGATTGATTTATTTATTTTTAACAGTTCACGGTACCACAACAATGCTGAACTTTTTTGAACACCTCGTCTAAAAGAGAGAGAAACCATGTTCACTTGTTTTACAGCACATTATACATAGGAGTGCTCAAGATTGAATCATCAACCTTTCGTATGGAGATGTTTGCTTTGATTATATAGAAGCAAAAAAGAGACCTAAAGGCTTGAATGTTAAAAGAAATTGAATTCTTAATTAAAGCATGTTTATACACCATTGAATAATACATAGCATTGAAATAGACTCACCACCCACTTTATTAGGAACACCTGTACACCTGCACATTCATGCATATGTCCAGTTGGCAGCAGTGCAGTGCATAAAATCATGAAGATACTGGTCATGTAATGTTCACGTCAAACATTAGTGTGGAAAAAATCTCCGTGACTGACTGTGGCATGGTTGGTTGAGTGTTTCTGAAACTGCTGATGTCATACAACAGTCTCCAGATTTTATACAGAATGCTGCGAAAAACAAAAAAACAATCAGTTGTTGATGAGAGGGAGCAGATCCGTATGGCCAGACTGGTTCGAGCTGACAGGAAAGCTATGCAAATTCAAATAATCAGTTTTTACAGCCATGATGATAAGAGAAACATTTCAGAATGCACATCGTGAAACCTTGAGTTGAATTCATTATTACGAATTCAGTGGCTTTGAACATTCAAATCATTGTCTCTTTTTTGCTTCCCGTTTAGCATTTAATGGGAATTAATGTACACAGTTGAAACACATCAGGCAATATTTTACCCAGCAGTTGTCATATTATGGCATAAATGTGCAAAATTTGTGTTCAGAAAAATTCAACAGCCATCCTAAACAAAAAGCGGCAAAGAAAAAGAAGCAGCGCAGATTAATGTTTCTCCTCCAACTCCAAACGATGCAGCTGAACATTTAGCCTTTATAGGCTTACTTGAGCAAAAATGAGCAACAAAAATATCCCCTGTTTGTGAAAGAGTCGTGAAGGTTTTTTCTCTGTCTCGTGCTTTCGCCCTGAGGCTCAGTCTGTAGCAGGGCCATGCTGGAGACACACAGGGGAAAGCACGACTGCTCATGTTGAAAGAGCTAATGGTCTGGATTAGAAGGCAGATGCTTTTCTGAGAGATGTGGGATTTTGGCTGTAGCATGGACAGCTGAGCGCAAGAGTTCGCAAGCGTGTCTCCAGGAAAATTAACATCTGTAAATTATAGAGTCTTCTCCCATTAGCCGAAAGGGACTTGCTGCAGTAGGGGGTCCATCATAATGCATTTAATGAGCCTTATTTTTCTCTGCAACTCCTTTTCACCAACACCAAGGATGAATAAACCTTCAAAACAAAATATAATATCCAACACAAGTTACCACATTGAGAGCAAATAGTGGCAAAGGTGCCCACTTAATTTTTTTAATCAGTGACCTTTTATTTCCATATCAGTAACACTGTCTCCATTTTTGTCCATCAGGAATCAAAAAGGAAATTGGCTTTAGCACATCTAGACATCACACTTGGAACGGCATCGGTTGCGTTAGAAGAGCTGTGAGTATGGTACAGGAGCAGTCTGGATCTGAGAGCGGCTACAAGTTCATGAGCTGGAGAACAAAGAGCACGCTGACTGAATGGACGAGGCTGGATGAGCTTCCTGATATAGCGTTGAAGCTACTTGGGTCAGCCAGAGGGTCCTGTCGAGCACAGAATGGTAAGTAAGTTAATACACTCTTAAAAATGATTCAGTCTAGCAGGTGAAAAAGTTTTATGATTTGTCCCATAAAGTGTGGTATGAGGATCCTCAGAGCCGTGAAGCATAACCTGCGGTGCATGATTTTTTTATTTTGCTACGTTGGTGGAAATCACAATCCACCTCTATCTAAGCTGTTACAATAACCAGGGTTCAAAAAAATCTCTACGGTTCTAATAAATAGGTAGAATATTATTGTACACATTTAAATAATGAGCCTAAAATTTGTATAGCTGGATCACATTAATAAAATAAGGTGGAATGGAATTTATTTGACATTTTTTTAATGTGGCTGCAAACTGTTTGCAAACCCTACAACAGAGAGTTTCCCTTTCAGAAATAGTCCAAGTACAACCTAAAACCATTAGCAAAATAATCTTGCTTTATATAGCAATTTTACTCTATCTCTAGCATGTCAGTGGAAGAGCATGAGTGCTAACTGTGTTCCTGGTGTTTTTAATCAAGCTGTAAATATTCATGAGCTGTACCTACCACGCACACAACATCCACTGTAACGTTCACCTTTAGCTTTTGTGCCTAAACAGAGAGACAGCAAATGAACACAGATGTAAGACATTCATCAGTCTGTTCAGTAATAGAAAAAACTATGAGGCTTGAGACATTTCTCCTGCTAAAGCCTGTCCGCTTGCTCAAGCTGGGGCTCTAAAGAAATGTAAGGTTATTAAAACAATCCCAACTCATTGCGGTGAACTCTCGCAGGACCTGTCTCTCACTAATTGATCTGCAGTGTGAGTATAGTTATGTTCTGGCAGCACAGACTACATTAGTTTGCATGACAGAGTAATACATTATAATACCCCTCCCCCTTTTTCTAAAAGTTTGCTGCACTATTCACAATCCTGCACACACAGATGGAATTGGTGGCATGATAAAGTGATTCCATAGAGAGTTAAGAAAATAATAAACTTGCTGCACAATAGAGAGAATGGAAGTAATTTTGGGGACTAGGATTGTGGCAAAACATGATTAATGGTCTTCCTGGAGGTCTATCCTGCTGAAGAAAATGTGCCCACTAATAAATCATATTATGACTATTAAAACATTATGATGTATAGCTGTGCGAAAGATACGGGGGTATATCTAATGCGATCAGATTTGGTTACAAAGATGCTCCTGCAGAAATCTTTGGAAATTCTAAAAATCCAAGGGCCACACTGAACCCTGGAAATAATCTGAGCCCCTGTGTGGATGTGTGTGTTTCTCCGCTGTGTGTGAAGCTGCCTGTCAAGCCTGGCAAAGTCAGATGAAGCAGATGATCAGGGCAGATATGGGATGCTTGGGTGAGTCAGCATGCTGCTGGTGTTAGGGCACAGTGCTACGGATGGGTAGTTCCTGCTTAAGGCTGTTCCTTGTGTTAATGTGACAGCTAATTAGCCATGACATGACAGCTCTGGTAGCTTGATGCATCTCATTTCTATCCAAAGGGCTTGTGTGTGTGTGTATGTGTGTGAGGGTATCATTATGTTATCATTATGACAGCCCACAGCCATCAGTCAAAAGTGAGTTGTCATCTCACCAGTGAGTCCTAACTGAAATGTGAAAGATCTCATAAGCAAACTTCATCTGTTCAACGAACGACTGGCTGTAATATTGGCACGGGTCATGTGTTGCTATAAAGGGCCACAGCTGGTATGTGTGTGTGTCTGTACATCTCCACAGTAGCATCAATCAATCTGTATCTGAAATTCCCAGTGTATACAGCATAAGCTCAGATAACCACTCACCCAGCTTACATTTACTTTTATTCATTTGGCTGATGCTTTTCCCCCAAAGTGACTTACAAATGAGACCGGACACAATGGAGCAGTTAAGGGCAAAGGGTCTTGCTCAATGACCTTCAGTTGCAGCTTGGTGGCACACAGGATTGAACTCACAGCCTTCCAATCAGTAGCACAAAACCTTTTACCACTGAGCCATCATTTCCCTTACATGAATTAGCATTAAAGCCTCTGGCAACTTCGTGTCAAATGAGCTGCCACGCCAAGCAATGAGCAAAGGTAGATTTAAGAAACATGCATTCTAAAGTACAATTTATTTATGAATAAATGGCTCAAAGGTCCAATTTAGCACCTAATCAGAAGTGTGTGGGCATAACAATTGCTGGTAATATTAAATGGATTCCCTGGCAATGTATAAAAAACAAAACTAAACAAAACAAAAAGCTTATTACACTTATTTCCATAGCATCTTATTGCAAGTGACACTGGTTACCACATTTGATGTAAAATACACTTTACTGATTTAGTAGGCATATTTTACAACACAGTTGTGGTCCAATTAATAAACAAGGCCAACCATAGACATCTAAACTGCTGAAGAATGCATTTGTCTCACTCTAGTCCTGATAATCTGCTAATTCTAGTTCCTTTTGTGTTCTTGTAATTTGCCATGACCGTATGCGCTAATGTTCTACAGGTGATGTAGAGAATGCCTAATCTTTAGCTAGAAGGTCACCGACCATCACAACCAGATGCAGTTGTGGTACTTCCTTTTCCAAAAGCATAACTGTTCCTCACCATTGATTGCTACAACAGCCTCCACTCTCACTCTTGAGAGTGTTCCTCTTAATTTTGGCAAATGGCTGTAGGGATTTGCCCATTCAGCCACATGAGCATTAGTGAGTTTGGACACAGATGTTAGACAAGAAGGCCTGGGGTTCCAATTTGTCCTGTCAAGTTCTTGTACACCAACCTTGGCAAACCATGACTTTATGGACCACACATTGTGCATAGGCAGTGTCATGCTGGAAGAGGTTTGGGCCTGTTAGTTACAGTGAAAGGAAATCTTAATGATAAAGCATACAGACAATTATATGCATCAATCTTTGTGGCAACAGATCGGGGAAAGCGCACATGTAATTGTGAAGGTCTGGAGTCCATATACTTAGTGTAGGTTTGTGTAGGATAGTGATAATAGGTTGTTACGAGCCCAAGTATCATGAAGGGTATTGGGTGATATTGTGCTATTGTCCTCCCTGCCTGTGGGTGGTGCTGTCTGTCTGGGTGTGTGGAGTTGCAGGTTGCTGATTGGATGGAGGACTGAAGAGGCACCATTCTTAAACGACCCTGGCTGAGAGCGAGAGGGCTGCGTCTTTCTTCTCCCATCTCCCAACCTGACCATGTCGTGCAGAGTGATGAGGGAATGTAGAGTTCACGATAGACCTTTGTTTAGAAGTGAGCTTAAGCATCTGTAACCTGAATTGATTTTATGCTGGAGTTGTTTTTGTTTATTGTGGAACTGACTGCTCTTTGACGAACTTTATGGCAGTCTGGGTAATTGTAGGGGTGAGAAGTCATTTTCTTTCTTGTACCTTTTCCCCATGTTTTGTTAGGGAGTTAGGCAAATGATTTGTATTTTGTTTTCTTTTCTTTCAGGGTAGTTAGGGAGGATAAATATAGTTTGTTTTGTTTATTATTTTGGCTGTGCTCACCCTGATGTAGTAAAGTAGTCTTTTGGAATGCAGGTTGACTTATTGGTCGTTCTTGAGAGTGGGGGAAACTAAGGGGAAGCCAAATCGTTATGCTATGACCAGTACCCCTAGGCTGGGACGTAACAAGGTTAATTAACAAATATGCACCATGACTTTAGGACGTTTTATAATTTTTTTGTTTTCTATTTCAAGTTTTTAGCCAGAGTTCATCAAACCTATCTTACCTGGAGGTTTCCGCAGAAGCTGTAGAGGTGGTGACCATTGCTCGGGTCCAGCTCATTTGTGAAAGCTGGATCGTCCAGTCCATTAATTGTCCTCTCCTGTCCTCTCTGAGGAGTGCTGGAATGGCCAGTTGGTTGGATTGGCGGCTGAGGCTGCCACACACCAACATCTGTACCATTGCCGAATGCTTGGATAGCATTACCTACACAGATGCACCCATGAAGATTAAAATGCTGCCCACGTACATGCTGGCCGAGGAATTACATTCATCACTGTTTGTTTTGTATAGAGCTAATATTAATAGGTATGGTCTACTCTATTTTGTGCCAGAGCTGATAAGCTGATAAAGATCCCCATTTCATAGAGGCTCTAGACAGGAGTATTATTGCTTAAACATACAGGCCTCAGGAGGGTTTTGTAATTTTTGGATGATAAAAAGAAGGTTCATTATAATAGAGGTTCCTCTGGTAAAACAAATTAATTCTTTTAACCACCTTGAAAGGTCACTAGTCACGCTTTCTCTCTCTTATTTAATTAGTGTAAGAGGATAAAAGACATTCTGATATGTTACAGTGTCTGTATGAGCAAACATAGCCTGTCTGAGTGTGATGGTCAGTGAAAGAGGGCTGTCTGACCTCAGAAAATTGGACTTTTCTGTAGTTGTCACTAAAATTGTTGGCACCCTTCAAAAGAATGGGCAGAAATTATTGCACAAAATAATAATTACACACCCCTTAAGAGAGTAGTCTTGAGAATATATTGATTATGATGAAATGCTTTGCATGGAGGACTGGTCAAGATCAGCTCACTGCTGTTAATCTCTCAGAGGAATCTTTGCCAAATAATGGCTCGCTGGGTGCCAATAATTTTGAAACCAGTTTTTTGCAGAACAATAACTGCACTATTTAAGAAAACATATGTTTGAGAATATATATACTATTAAAATAATACTATTCAACATTCTGTCAACATGATATTCATCTTATATATTAATTTTCTATCACAGGAACATTAGACAATGGCAGGTGTCTGCGAGCTCATGTATGCAGAAGAGGGCCTTGACTGGGGAGAGCTGGCTGGTGGCTGAGAACTGGCTGGTGACCAAACTGGAGAGCATCCAAGATATTACAGCTGATTAAATTTTGACTAAAGCGAGCCAATAATTCTGGAGTTAACTTATCTAAAGGTACAGCCCCTTAATATTTAAAGGCACTTTTAGTTCCATTGTGCTGCCTCATCATTGTGCGTGGCCTGTTCTGTAAATATAACGTCTGCCTCTTGGCCCAATGCTCCATTGATCTGTATCTGCACACTCTGGTGCTTGGCACGGCTCTTGAATGAGTTTATAAGAAAAGTTATAGTGTCATTTCAGGTTTATTCGAGAAACTTGCATTATGTTACGAATGAACCAGATTCATTTATTTTCCTTCTTTAAGCATTTCTGTACTCTGACCTTTTCCACTTAAGCAGAAAGAAAGGTGGAAACTTGATAAGCCTCAGAGTCTAATCACAATAAATGAGTAATGCCATGACCATAGCTGCGTCCCAATTGGCATACTTTGCATACTTTTATTGCGTACTAAATACTGCAGTCTTTAAAATCGGTGAGCAAAACATTACCATTTATTTGACAGGTTACTGTCTTACAAAATTTCCTTCTACATACTCAAGTACATAGAATGCAGACTGCATTATATCATACACAATATGCCAGCTGAGATGCTCTGGTGTTGTACAAGGCTATAACTCTGAGTCTCTGACTGCACTTT
Organism: Notoglanidium macrostoma; assembly: GCA_030068235.1. Classification (NCBI taxonomy): domain Eukaryota; kingdom Metazoa; phylum Chordata; class Actinopteri; order Siluriformes; family Auchenoglanididae; genus Notoglanidium; species Notoglanidium macrostoma. The sequence continues at coordinate 9,663,648 of JAQQZR010000006.1, read as the reverse complement.
TAATTAATGTGTCATAATATGCTAAGTGTAGCTTTCTGCACTGATGCTGCTGTCCTTCCCACATGCGCCTCACAAAGACATATCCTCTTTCCCATCTCCTCACTGTCTATCTCCCCACGCCCTCTCCATCTAAATGGATGCTTTTGAATAAGCTGCTGACAAAATAATGCCAGTTTTCTACTTCTCTCCAGCTCAGACACCCAAATAATGCTTTATTGCCTTTCTCTGTCAAGGCCTCCCTGTTGCTGTCCCACTTAAGCATGATTTGTCTGTCTCTTTGCTGTCTGACTGCCCCTCACGATCGTGCCATGTTCACGCAGTTCCCGCAGATTTGATTTACAGGTACGTTTAATGAATAATCAAAGGAGGCAACAAAGCAGCATTGGTAACGACTTGTCTTACTGTAGGACTCTTGTCAATCAACACACTGTGTAGTACAAAAAATGACATTACTGCCAGACACCGAGTGAGCTGTCAGTCAAACAGGAGTGGACATGTAGGAGCATGCTGATGTGAGGAATTACTGAGAGCAGGGGCACTCACGGAGACAGCGGTTGCTTGTGAAGAATTCCGAGAACTTGTCACACTCTGGCTTCCCGTTGCCGCTGCTGGTGCAATCGCACCAGGGAGACACGCTGATGCTCGAACGAAGGTAATTCGGGGTCATCACTGTACCTGGTTCACAAAAACCAAGTGCAACTTAATGAGACTTCTTAATTTCTTCACATAGCACCTATTTTGCTCTTTTATTGATTAATTTGAAATGAAAGTAAGAAAAAAGGTCTGGCTTGGTACAGGATGACAGCTGCCATCTGAGTCACGTCTATAAAAGAATTATTACTCATCTAGTATTAATTCAGATGACCACATGTTGATTTAACTCATCATTGGTGTTTTATAGTATTTTGAGCAAATCCATTTGGTATTTATGCACTATATGGCAACTATGAAGCCAGTATCATTTATTTGGCACCAGATATTCTTTAAATGCAACTGCAGATAGGGACTTAAAGAAAAAGGTGGCTTAAAGTGGCTTAGTAAGGAGTTAGGCCACTGTGAGCTACCAGAACTGCTCCAAAACAGCTTGGCATAGAGTCCCTGGAACCATACTGGAGCAATAAATATATCATTCTTCCAAAAGATATTGCACTGGTTTCTTCCTTTAATTTCTCACTCATCTGTATGTCCTGTACATAAATATGTCGTCCAATCACTTAGTGTGCTACTGTCTGCTACTGCGTCCCTTTGAGACTTCATGGCGAAAACCTGGACATGCCACTGGAATAGATTTTTTCAATTATTTCTATATACATTACAAGACTAATTTCTCATGGCAGAAGAGTAGTCAGCAATCAGAGTTTAGAGTGTACTGTAGCCTAGACAGCTGTAGTGAGATAAAACATCATCCACCAGAGCTGGTGAATTCTCAAATGTGATTAATTAGGTGTTGATTCATTTCCTATAACTGCAGCTATTGTAGTATAGCTCTATAGTAGTTTTAGGCAATGGCAAATTAGAGGTTGATATTGATGCACTTTGTTCTGTTTATCATATTCTGTAATACGTATAATATTGTTTCTATATTAAACACATACACAGCGGAGAGTTACCGAAGGTGTGTGATTGGTGATATGGTGAAATTTTCTATGAGATGTTTATTAAGCATTCATGGAAGGAGTCTCCAGTCTCAGCACTTTGTACCTGTTGGAGATAAAGCTGTAACTTTAGGTATTTTAACTGTGGAAAGTCTGGAGGATGGAGCTCTGGACCTTGTTATTTCTTAGCAACAGAAAGGCTTGTAAGTGAGAACAGGAACTAACTTGTTTTGCAGATGTTCCCCAACATCAAATACAAACAGATAAAACGTACAATACGTTCTTTAATAAAAAAAAATAAATAAATAGAACGGGCTCTTTACTGTGGTCGAAAAGGAATATAACTCTTCCAGACATGCTATAACAGGATCTGCCATCATGTTTTACTGTGTTCCTTGAATTATTTACCGTATTACGTGAGCTGATTCTTCTCTATGTTTGACTTACCTATAAGGCCAGAATAAGCCAGTAGACAGTCAGCATAGCTCTCCTTCAGGCAGCCGGATATCGAACGAGCCTCTGGCTGGCAGTTGGTAAAGAAGTCAGCCAGGCGAGACCTAATGTAGCACACCAGGAATGAATAAAAATCCATCTTGAATCAGATCACCTCACATGCTATGAAAAACCTAGTATGAGCGATGAGCCTTCATTTCCTAGACACTCACATCATCAGGTAAGAAAGAGACATTCGGGAAAGTGATGATTCATCTGTTCACCTCACTCATAATGACATTACCACCTGCCAAAAACCTGAATTCACCCTGTCCTTAAGCTGACTCATGGCTCACCTGCAAATGTAGTTGCTCTTGCAGGAGGCTTGCAGGGACAGACAGTTGGGCTTGTCCTTGTCCTCATAAGAGCATGCTGGCACGATGGTCTGGCGTCTGCGCTCTGAGCACGCTGAGTGTTCCCCAGACGGACACGAACAGAAAAGCATGCCATAGCTGTGCTTGGCTGGCACCTTGTCGAAGAACTGGCGCAGGGCTTTGTGACACTTGCGCTTGTTGCACACCTCAGTGGTGGAGACCCTGCTGGTGCATGGGCTGATGTAGGCCGAGCGGTACTTCTTACATGTGTCGTTCAGGTTGCAGGCCTTGGCTGCATTCAGGCAGTTGTTGTCCTTGCTAAAGGCTGCCTCACCTACACAGACAGACAGGGGAATCGCAGAAGAGCAGCAATTATGGTCATTTTGTGTTTGCAAATGTCAGAGTTTGTGACTGTCTACATGAGTGGACAAGTGCATGATTAACTCATTCGCACATGAATATGTGGGCATATAAACATAAGCAATGATTTTACTGACATTTAATTAATGTGTCAGAATTATTTTGTCTAATGCATGGGTATTAGACTTCAGTCCTCAAGGCTTCAGCAATGCATAGTTTTAGCATTCTGCCTCAGTTAAAACATCTTATTCAACTCATCAGCTAATTACAGAGGCCTTCTGTGGATGAGGGAAAACATAACTCTCTGCAGGACTGAATCCTTCCTGGACCTCAATCTGACACTCTAGGCCTGGTGGGACTGTAAACATATGGCTACTTTAATTACTGCTCTTTTTCCCCCCGTTTTCTTCTTTGGCTGATGGAGTCTTTAGAACATACTGGATTGTGAATCTACTCAGACATTTTCCTCCCACCTTGTCTAATACACTTGAACAGACATTACGTGATACAAGGTTAAAAAATGTGGCTATGGTCTGCTTGGAGGACTTCCCAAATGCGAAACATAAATAACTAATTGAAACTGAAATTGTCAGTTTAAGTCATTGAAATAACATACTAAAGGTGTGTTTTCTGATGATTAAAAAACTACAACAAAAAAACTAAAATCTATTCAGTAGTTATGATAAATACTAATGTGATTATTATTAAGGCTATCCTGCAGTTCTACTTAAACAGATTTATATGGTTACTAAATTTCTTAGCTTTTGATGACTCATACTGTACTAGTCCAACTTGCATCCAGTTAAATTCTCTCTAGAATGCATTTGCCCCACCCTTTAAACCCAGTGGTATTGTTACTCTACAGTAGCAGCTAGTTGGTGTCAAACATGTGCTGTTGGAGTGCTCCGGCAGAATCCTACATGTTAATCCCACTAATAAACAATTCTCTGTGTGGTAAAAATGTGGTTGTCTGCATTCATTTCTCCTCTGAAATCTTAATCTCAGCACAAACATCTACAAATAAAACATCATAAGCTGCACTAATGGTCCGTGTGCAGCACTGAGCTGTTAGTGAACACACAGCTAATGCGTATCTGTGTAAGACTTGGCAAATAAGAAAGCATTCGGGGATATTGTTGCACGTTAATGTGTGTGTGTCTGTGGCTGTCTGTGTCTGTTTTTGTTAGTGTTTGCATGTTGCCTAAAAAGATTGTTTCTCAGTAGTATTATTTTTGTGTCTCTTGTTAGGCTTTTGTTTCTCCCCTGCGGGAAGCCTAATGCCCTCACTTCTGTGGAGGAGGAAAAAAACCTGATGAGGCGTGGAGGATTTACACAAAGCTGCTTTGTGAAACTGTCTATTTTTAAAAGTCTTATACAAATGAAATTGAACCGAACGGCTGAGAACCTCTGCTCTGGGGTGCTGAACACAACAAAGTCACAATGGGCAAATTAGCAGTGAGAAGTGCCACACACCTGAAAACAACCTCTCTTTAAACTCCTGGCTGCTTTATTTAACCAGTTTTGTGTTTGAATGCTATTGCTATATATTCCTGTTTCGAAAGCAAATATGTCAAAATACTGAAACAGATCCTAGCTCAGTCCTTTCATGGGCACTGTAAAGTCCTAAATCACTGATCGCTAAAACATTAATGACTACGTAAATGGACTATGCCTATATATATTTAAAAAATGCAGTCCTTATGCTCTTACAGTGTTTATCCTGCAGTATATATTAGTATAATTTATGTTTCCGTGCAGCCCCTCACCTGCTCTTCACTTAGCTTTTATTATCCCGTGCATTCAGTAGAAGGAGGAAATGAAGCTGCCGTGTGCTTTTAAGTCTCTTTATTAGCTTCACTAATTTCGCTTCACTAATTCCTGCAGAGAAAACTACACTCACTAATTACTTTTTACTTATATAGGCTTATTGTGGATGTTTGTGCATCAGGGAATTATACATGATTAAATGTAAAAGCATATGGGTGTAAAAAGAAGGTGAATAAATTAGAGGTTAACTCCACATTCCAAAAGTTTATGTGTGACAGGATGCTGATGATGGGACGACATGGTGGTGCAGTGGGTAGTGTTGCTGCCTCACAGCCCTGGATTCCCTGTTTCACATGTTCTCCATGTTTCTGTGTGGGTTTCCGGTCTACTTTCCGGTTTCCTTTCACCTCTCAAAAACATCAGGCCATCAGGTGGATTAGCTAATCTTAATGGTGGCTTTAAATGTGAGAACGAGTGCACAAATGCTTGTTTGGGTGTATTCCTGCCTCACACTCAGTACAGGCAGTATAGGATAGCCTCTGGATTCACCATATCTGTTTAACAGAATACAGTGTTTACTGAAGACGAATGAATGAAAAAGAAAATCAAGCCAGCTAATTTGACTAACTGACTCAAAATATTTGGTCATAAAATCCTAATATATCTCCGGATGCTATATTATAAAATCTTGGAGAGGCATTTCTCCTGGATATTTGTGCCCTTCTGTCTTCCACCCTCAGTTTACAGAACGTTGGACAGAGTATCTTGCTATGAGTCACTCAGAGAACACCACTCCAATATGAAATGAGCCATGCATATCTCTGTGTGTGTTTTGGCACAGTGTTGGAGCAGCGGCTGGCTGGCTGACTGTGTGTTCTAGCTGTTGATGTACAATAATAGATAGATTAAATGTAGATTTAAAATAAGTGGAGGCAGAAATTGCTGATGGAGGGCACCTGAAGCTCTTCTGAGTGGCACTTAATAGTGTCACTGCCACACTTGAATAAAACACACACTGCTGCAGCAAATCAAATCATACAAGGACTCGACCTTCATAATAGAACTAATACTGTCTCTCTTCCTCTCTTTCATTTCTTATCTCACGTGGTCTCTTTCTATCTCTCTCATCCTGCTCGCTCCAACAGAGCACTGTTCGGTCCTTTTCTTTTTCCTTTTTCCATGCAAACTTATCTACATCTCGACTTATTCATCATTAGTTATTCTTACGCATACACGTGTTCTGAGGACGGAATTCGAGCAGCTGAATCAATGTCGTGTCAAGTATCCATCAATCAGCACTGGGGCTGTTTCAGCACACTGAGTCATGTTATTAGACGGCCTCTCTTATGTTCATCTTTTCATGCTTTAATGAAGAGGTTTCATTAGTTAAACAGCACAGTGCGCTCTGTGCAAATGGTCATTCCAATAAACAACTGCCCAGGGACATTTAATGGAGCTCTTTGAGGGAATCCTGCCATCAGTTGCCTTTGGACAATATATATATATTGAGGAAGAGTCTAGTCTATTGATTTATAGAAGATTTCCTTTAGCTTGCTTTTAGCTGTAATTAACCTGTAAAGTGGAACAGTTTGAAAGTGGATTCATACAATAATAGTACTAAAGACTTTTTACTAAAAAAAAAATCTTACAATTTTTGGTTAATGACTCAAAAATTTTACATGCAGACAGTTTATTGAAAAAGAATCATACAGAAACCTCTTGGACCCATTTAGCAACTGAAAGGGTTTTTTGCCTTGTCTCACTGGATGAACCCATAAACGTTCAAGTGAAAACCCTTAACAATCCAAAAAAATGCTTGAAGAACGTTTTATATTGCAGTTATTTTAGTTATTGCTCGTTTTCAATCCTGAAATGGGTTCATACAACAAAGGAGCGTAATTTTATCCTGACAGATAGCAAAAATCTAACTATGAAGAAAAAACATATGAACTAGTCACATTATGTAAACGCCTAAAATAAACGTGACACAACAATTAAATATTGACACACTCTCCCAATTTTGTAAACTGATATTTAAGCTCTATTAACTTCATCGCATCTTCCACTTACTGTTTTGACATGAACTCCCAACATATCCGTCGCAACTTGATGTTGTACATCTGATTATTTGAATCACAATATATAACCAAAAAGTGGATAATTTAGTCATGTACTTGTATGTCCACATCCCCTTGTACCCCATCTCAAATACTACATTGTCTCCAATAACAAGTAGCTGTCTGAAGCGTGTAGTACAAGAAAACTCTGACGTCTGACAGCTTCATGTAACAGACCCTTTAACGCCACTGGAGATTTCTGACCGTTCTGCAACGTAACACTGATCCCATATAACCGTTGTACCTCAAGGGTTTTTGGTCACCAATACGAGAGCAGTGAAATACAATTCAAGCAGCAGCTTTACCCATTTCTGTTTAAACATTGTGCCATGGTGTAATGCGAGGGTTCACAGTTACTGTGTGTTGAGTTTTGAGGGCGTAGATCTAAGCGGAATAATGGCTCTGAAATATCTCTACAGCATGAACTCCTCTCCTATCTTACAGACGCAGCAGCTGATTTTTTTTTCTTTTTGTCATGCACAGTGAAACGCAGTATGCAAAAGCAATATACAAACATCAGGTCGAACCACATCAAGACCACGTGTGTGATTTAAAAAGCATCAGATATGGGTGGTTCAATTATCAGAAAAATCAATGTCTAATAAGCTTATTATATCATTTGCTTCTTGAGCACTGGCTGCTGCCATTTTTTACTCGTAGGACTGTGCTTCCAATCTCCATGCATTAGTATTGAACCACTGTTTATTAATCAGCAAGAAATGAAGCCAACACTGAACATTACAGGAATAAAAATAAAATACAGTGACATTACTGACTAGACCTTTTCCAAATGGCGCGTTCCCAGGCTTCTGCTCATTCTGGCTCCAAGAGAAATGTGCAGAAATGGATTTTTGACACTCTTTTAAGCTCATTATTCAAGGTACTTGCCACTCAAACATTTCAGTGCCAGGATGTGAGTAGACATTACAAGATGTATGTTGTGTTTTAATGTGTGTTTTTAATATGCTGCATATGAGGGCATTTGAGAGACTGGAGCTACATCCAAGAGAGAAATTGTATGGTGTATGGTAAGCCCTCCAATCACTCAAGTGTCACACAGCTCATGTCTCAAGAGCCATAATTACAGCAGACTTCGCACATTTCTCTCTTTCTGTGTCACACACATGCACACGGTGAGGAATCAGTTCTCTGGCACTGTCAGTTCAAGCCTTCAAAATAACAGACATTCTTTCTCCGTTCCTCAGTTCTTTTTTCAGGCTTTATTCTTAATGCACTCTGTGAGATAGCCTCGCTTATACACAGCACGGAGGAACTCTGTTCACTTCCTGCTCACTACTCTGTGTGTAAATATGCATTTCTAATAGGCTACCATATCAGTTCTTGTTCCAGGAGTGCAAATGTGGTCTAACAAGTGGGGGACATGAAACAATTTCCTCTAAATGTAAAACTATATGAATAACATACATCTATGATTAGAGTTACTAAAAATATCTGATTATATTTCAGGAATAACAGAATGAATTTTCCAATAGCTATACAGTATATAGAATGAATTTATTGGTATGGCAGGTTTTTTTCTTTTTCACTGACAGTCAATCAAATTCTATGTCTGGCTTACATGTAAACCGAACAGTTATATGGATTTGTACATTTTAACAATTTACAGAGTCAGAAAATCTGTATTGATTATTGTATTGATTATTCCACAATAGTTAAATTGGGTTTAAGCCTGGCTTACACTACATGATTAGTGATAACTGCATGATTTAATCTCTGTGTGTCATGGCAGAAATCACATGACACTGGGCTCGCACTGTACGAGTACCTCTCGACTACATGAATGTCAACTCTAAAGTTAAATGTCAGTTGTGTCTCTGGTACCCACAGGCTGAAACAAACTACCAGACAGCTCTCAGCTCTAATGATGTGTGCAACATTCATCCAAAAATATGGACACAGCGGTGGTTTGGAACACAAGTCAGGAAGAAGTATGTAGTTAAACACATGGCCACGATACGCAAAGTCATAATGTTCAACATGTGAAGAAAGACATGTGTCAATAATTATAATCCTAAGCCTAACTGGCTGTCCGGCTAATCTTCCACAACTCAATAATTCTAAATATATGAGCAGAACATAATAACACTAGGAAAAGTGCTGTTAATTATGTTTAAATCTTGCAAAGAAACTGGTTTATTTTTTATAGGTAGAAATTGTAGGGATTCCAAATCTCTCATATTACTATAAACATAAAAGTATATGTTTACCTATAATAGGTGATGGTCATGGTAGATATCGAGGTTGTTATATTATTTTCATAATATTAATTTGTATTGTTATTATAAGGGTTAGAGTTTTTTTTTTTCAGTGGAAGGGTCCCTGGCCTCAAAAGTGAAAGAACCCACGGAATGTCATGCTGCTGAAAAAAAGTTACAGATTGGATGACAATCCACACTACACTATGCTTCAATGCATATGGGATCATGACAAAGCTCACAATACATAATGTCCAATTAAATTTACTGTCAAAAATGTGCATATATCCCCTCTGGAATTTGTGCCAGTGCAATAATCATTTTATGAGCTGGAGGTTTTTTATAAGGTAGACGTCAGTGACTTTAACAGCATTGTCACCTGGATGCACCCAGTAATGCTGTGGGAACAATTCTACTGTTTATCATGGATACAACATCACCATGCTGGGATTGTGAATTCTCGGCAGTGCAAACAGAAACCGATGAAAAATATGGTTACACTACACTTATGCCATATTATTTACAACCCCAGTGTGACCCATGCTAATGACTGATAACTAATCATTCTCATTACTCTGTCTGAGGGTAATGACATTACTATAACTCAGAAGGAATTATGAATTCTGCACTGTAGAATGCTGTAGAATAAATCTTTAACTTTATGATAAATCATTGTAATCATTATAAAATCATTTTGCAGTAGTTTTATGTTAACGGATGGTCTCCCTTTCTTTTATGATATGCAGTCTGTACACACTCGGAGCTGGGAATAAGGAATAAATAAATAAATACTATTGAGCACAGTTAACTTTTTTCAGTATCCTGAGCTTTAATGTTTAATAACTTAGAAGTGATAAAATAGTTACAATTAATATCATTGGCCATTATATTCATATATAATTATATAAAGCATACCAGTGCTTCAGTCTAGTCTCATGATTTCACATCGCTCATTACAGCATCTCTACTTCAGGTTCAGAATCTGACATTTCAATTTGCTCTTACAGTTAATTATAATTTAGCTTGATATTGATCTACCAAGATGAGGAAATAGTTACAAGCATGCAGGCCAGGACAGCGGATCCTGAATGAATATTCTTATTTCTACTCAAACAGATTACCTTTAAATGTCAGGATACATACAGCATGCTTACCTGCTTAATTTCTATTCCAGTGCATTATAAAAAGTATATTACTGTTGTATTATATTGCTGATACGAAATGTGTGATTGACGAATTCATGGATTAGAGACTTATTATAAGGATGTCCTTAAAATGTGACAGAGAGTAATATACTCAGTATATACTCTACCAGTCAAAAGTTTGGACACACCTACTATTTTTCATAGGTTTTTCTTAATTTTTTTGCTTTCTACATTGTAAAACATTACTGAATACATCAAAACTATGAAGCAACACGTATGGCATATACTGA
>JAQQZR010000006.1:9639234-9649866 GCA_030068235.1 Notoglanidium macrostoma | reverse complement strand
TGGTTGGAGACATCACTTGGAAACCACTTGCTCCTGTTAAATATGGCACCATATAAACTGCCTCAACATACACCTAGGACTATGATGATGTTGTTGGACTGCTGTTGACATGAGCGGTTCTGCTACAATGGCATAGGACTAGAATCACCATGATCACTCTTGCACTTTAAACTTGACCCTAGTATTAAAGTGTATTAGTTGTACTTGCACTATACAGTGCGACCCAAATGAGGATGGGTTCCCTTTTGAGTCAGGTTCCTCCCAAGGTTTCTTCCTCTTGCCACTGCAGGGAGTTTTTCCTTGCCGTCGGCGCCGTCACCACAGGCTTGCCATGAGGGATATATATAGATAAATGTATAGATTCATAAGTTATATTCAGAATTTATATACTTCTGTGAAGCTGCTTTGTGACAATGTCTGTTGTTAAAAGGGCTATACAAATAAAATTGAATTGAATTGAATTGGTAAGTTTATGTTAAGACTTGATTAATCAAGATTTGGCATTATTTTCTTATTACTGTGAGAAGGAGGCTGCTTGCTTGAATTTTGGCATAGGAGGCTAGAGAAGGGAAGAGCTTTTAAAATCAGATAGCATTTAGGCTATTGTTTACAGGCAAAGTTAACTGGGCTGTAAGATGACATGACATCTATTGCCCCAAAATAAACAAAAGGTTAAAAGTTACGTTTGAATGTTGAAATGTTGGTAATGAGATATCAATGGCTTACTAACAAACAACACAACTCTCTGACCTCCATGCTGGTTTTTCTTGCTTAGCTCTGATGTATTAGACATCATTCAGCAATTTTCTGAAGAGTTGCTTTTAAAGCTCTCCTCTCTCGTAAAAATAAAATCTGATCACACTACAAAAAGCCATTTATCTAGGTGAATAACGAGAACATGCATCTGCTTGTTCTCTGAAATCCAACAATAAGCAACTGATCATTTCCTTTTTATGATACGCAAGCTCATTCATTTGTTTCTTTCTACATTTGTTTCTTTTTATTTTGTTGTCCCTCTTTGCTCAGGTGGAAATCCTCTCTCAAGGCTGTTTCCTCTACTTATTTATAAAGTACAGGCAGTTTTAATTCAAACACTTCCTTGTGAATTCATTCTAATGGGTATTAGTCTGCATGTCACACGCTGCTTGGTTTGGATAAATGGTGTAATAAACCCATCTGAGGAAAGGCCTGAGTCACAGCGAGGCTCCTCACAAGCCCCTGAGAAGCCAGTGCAGACATGCCTTCTTTCCTTTTTGTCCTTATCCATGGCAATTGAGGCAAACAAACAGTATAATACTGTATAATATAATAAAGGCATAGAAAGCATAATGGCTATAACTGTCATTTGTTGGGCAATCCACCAGCAACTATTATCCATTTCACTTTACATGTAAGAAGTACATTCTAGAAGTGTATTCTATAGAAACTTAAAGCTTGTTTTTCTCCCTCTTTTAACTATGGGAGATTTGTTACTAAAGCCTAATGCTGACAAAAGACATGTGGACCTGCCGGAGGTGGCGTCACATGAAAGAGGAGAAAGTTGCAAAACAACCTCGGCTATGAGAGTAGCTCTACAACAGCACTACATGTCCACTGATATCTGAGAGCCACTTCTACAACAATGCCATCCTGGATCACATTTTCCTTAACAGAGAGATCATCTCCATCACTATTTATCATTATTATTTCTTGGATGAATTTGTAAGGATGACAGGCTTGTTAGGGTTTGGTCTGTTAAGGTATGTAAGTTAAGTGTCTTGCTCAGCAATAAGCTGATTGTTAATGCAGCTTTTTGTATTGATCCCACTGTGTAGTATTTCTTAAAGGAAGTGTAAAGGCTTAGTAAAGGCATTTACAAAAATAATGGTGTTTTATTTTCATTAGGCCCTCTTACTGTAGCAATTAGAGAAGCCATTTCTGTTGATAACGTAAAAAAAAAAATGGGTGAAAGTAGATACTCTGATGACCACATCACTTTTTTGTTTAGTTTCAGGTTTCCTCTAAAGATGTGGTGTATTGACCTGTGATACTACTTCCTTTATTATCAAGTGATATACAGTGGGGTCCAAAAGTTTGAAACCACTAGTGAAAATGCTTTTATTTTGCATTATTTTCTAATTATTGCAACAATTTCTATTAGGATGGCATGGTGGTGCAGTGGTAGCACTGGCACCTCACAGATAGAAGGTTCTGGGTTTGAACATGCTGGCTGACTGGAGCCTTTCTATGAGGAGTTTACATGTTCTCTCCATACCTGTGTGGGTTTCCTCTCTTAGCTCAAAAACATGTGGATTAGGTCAACTGGCTACACTAAATTGCCCATAGGTATGAATGGCTGTCTGTCTCTCTGTGTTAGCCCTGAGATAGAGTGGCGACCTGTCCAGGATTACCCCATCTCACACCCAAAGCATTGGCTCCAGCAGCCCTGTGACCCGCAATGGATAAGCGGTATAGAAAATGAATTTTCATTGCAAATTATATTGACAACAACTTAAGTGTAAAGTAGAAACTGAGATATTTACATGAATTTCAGAATTTCTTAGTATTTACGTCCCCTTTTAGCGGGGTACACCCTGGGCAGGTCGTCAGTCCACCACAGGGCCAACACAGACAAACAGCCACACGTTCGCATTCACACCTATGGGCAATTTAGAGTAGCCAGTTGACCTAATCTGCATGTCTTTGGACTGTGGGAGGAAACCGGAGCACCCGGAGGAAACCCACGCATTCACGGGGAGAACATGCAAACTCCGCACAGAAAGGCACCCTGGGTGACCCGGTGATCGAACCCACTGCACCCTAACCACCGCACCACCGTGCCGCCTGTTTTAGATATTTCAAAACTCTAAAACCTTTTGTTTATTTCCTTCTGTAAAATCCTAGATTTTTAATGTGTTCTCAGACTTTTGGACCCACTGTATGTTACTATAGTAAGTACACAGAGGAGTTCAGAGGAAGTGGCAGAATTAGAACCAGTCATCCATTATGTTCCCTGAACATGTTTGCTTTTTGGTGGGTGGATTAAGTCAGATAAAGACGCAGTCATTCATGTCACTAGGAAAATAGACTGCAGACATTTAACCCTTTCTTGCACAAATTATTTTAAAAGATATAAATTCTTCAGATGTTTCTTATTACTTAAAATTGAATGTCATTTGAATTTTTTACTTCCAAATAATTATTTAAAAAATACTTAGTATTTAGTAAAAAATATTAAAAAACAAGATTGTTTAACATTCTGGTCTAAAATATTTAATGCTGTTGACCAAATATAGAAATATAGAGAAAATATCATTTTGTAGCAAAATGTAATAATATTTCTTGACATGTACAGAATGTATATAGTTTAGGGTTATTCCAGGATGCAGCTGATTTTGAAGGTAAAAAAATTGTCTTAAAAAAAAAAAAGACTTACAAATGTTACATACGGTTTTGGGGGATTTTAGTTTATAAGGTTTATAGATATGTGATTTACATCTTATACTTAATTTGAATGACCGTAATTCCATAATAATGGCCAGTATGCATGAAAGGGTTAAAAATATTTTTAGGAATCTGTTTTACCTCTAAAATTTCATCTGTTCCGTCTATGAAAGCTTGGCTGCCGACAGAGTTGCACAGTGAAGCTGTACATCTTGTGCCTCCTGTAGTGAGAGGCTCAGGATAAGAATCAGACTGCTCTCACCATTCTCTGCTCTGCCAGATGGACTCTCAGTACAGATATGTGGTGGCAGTTATAAAAATGGTGCTGCTCTTGCATGGGACAGCTGTGAACAAATACAGAAGGATGCTGTGACCATGCAGAACCACTGCACCCTTTATAGTGGTCATTTATTCACCAAATATCTTTAGAGGGTTAAGCAAACAGACGCATGATTGGATTTGGCTGCAGATTGATGTTTCTGTGCAGTTCTTCCAAATATGGAGATAATTCTGCTAAGTGCAGTCCCCTTGCTCAGTCTGTAAAACACATGATTTAAAGCACCTGCAGCATGCTGACGCACACAGGCAGAGTGATGTGAACATTACTGAGGCATAAAAACACCTCAATCTCACTGCTTTGTTATTTATTTTCCACTAGTGGACAAAAAGTAATTACGAGTTGTAGAGGCCTGACCATTCAGAACAATGTTTCCTGCCTCCACTGGGTTATACTTTGTGTTCATCTGCTCCAACTGTGACAAAATGCTGCCATGCAGAAACGTGGTTGTGATGGTTTTGGGAAATAAGTAATCATCTAATCTTATCAAGGTAATGAATTTATATTGATTGCTGGACATTTTCTCTTAAATGCCCACTTATCAGAAGCTATGAGAACGGGTTTGTGCATCATAATCCCTCTTGTCTGAGCATTAAGCAAAAATATATCATCTAATTAATAATCAGACCATAAGTGGTTTTGACTAAGCCCTCAGATGGCTCTACGGAGATAGAACAAGAAACGAGAGCAGCCGTGGACAGTTTGAGGTTTAAAAGATTCACAAAGCAGTGCTTATTTAAAGCTATGCTGCTCAAATTCCTGAGGTACTGAGTAGGAAGGAGTATACCTGGGGTTAAACAGCACCACCTGCAGAGCATTATACTCTTATAGTCCACCATCAAATACAAGGACACATAACCTGCTGTCCCTGATAAGCGTTCACATTTCTGAGAAGACAATCATCAATTCAGGCCTACGACAGTATACCAAAGATAACTGATTTAGTCATCTGTGACACTAGTAGTGTATAAAGTGTAGCTGTGCCACTATAATGATTAGTAAAGACGATAAAGCAGCCCAAGAAACAGCAAAGAATCAACACCAACTGAGCACATTCATATAACCTAACAAGGGTGAACAGGCCCGGCATAAAACATAGCTATTCTCAGACTTCTAGTTTGTGATATTGCCTCTATAATGCTTTCTATTTCAGCAGGCTATGCTATAACCACAGCAGGCTTGCCTGATATGATGGGAGCCAGGCGGAATATGTCAGACAGACGGCTGTTCACTGGCTCGTACGGAGAGTCCTCCAGCAAATCATTGCCTGGAAAATGAGAACAAACAACTCAATTAGCACACTAGAAAACAACACCAGGGGAAGTGCCAGGAGGCTGTAAAGCGCAGTTGAAAAGCATTACATACATGAACACAGCTTGTAGAATTATTACCCCAATTTAGATGTAAATGTGCTGCTCTTGAGTCATATTCTCAATTACCAATAATCATCTATTCAGAAGTTTTTTTAACTCAAGGTCAAAATGTAGTTTCGTTCCTTAACAGCAGCGTAATCTTGTCATGCATGATATGTTTAACAGCAAAACTCATCATCTTCATAAATGAGGAACTAATTATGATATGCAGCGACTTTTTTACGCACCCTGTAAACTGTGATAGACACCCCAAAATATGCGCAGGCACTTCTTCTCTTTCTTCATGCCTCTCTTGCATTTGCAGTTATACAGAGAGCTCTGTCTCATGGACTCCATGGCATTCCTGCACTCGTCTTGTGCCTCGGGCTCGGTTAGTGCGCTGAAGTTGCCCCCTGTACCCGCCAAACACTGCCTCATTGTGCGGAAAGCAGAGCTGCAGCCATAACGGCCCAGGCACTGCTCATGAGCCCGGACACAATCCAGCCGGGATGCTCGAGTCTGCGCCAGCTCAGCACATACCGACACGTGTAGTACATCTGCACAAAACAGGATTTATCTATGTACTGGAATCCAAGAAATATGTGGAAGCACTTGAAAAGTAAACGTGGCTGGAAACCATATTTTAGTTATGTATATCAAAGTACAGGTGATGAACACACTTACGAGTATAATGTGTATTACATACTGTATAGAAATATGCCTTAGACAATTAGAATGCTGTACTTTTAAGTAATATCTGCTAAGAATGATTTGCCTTAAAATAAATAAATCAACGAAATATACATTTAAAAAAACAAAAACAAAAAAACACGTCCCCCACTTGGGATTCATGATTATAACATATTCATGCAGGTAAAGTATTTGAAAGCAAAATTCCACCAGAAACACAGGAACAGCTTTCACTGGTCCACATTAGAAGTCATTTAATGTGCTCTTTACTGTAAGCGTGTTACTTTAATAAACCGAGCTATGGACACATGTAATGCAACTTACCCAGAAGAGGAAATAATATCCAAAAAGTTAAGAAGGTCATCGTGGCTTTTATACTGGTCCCTTTTATCAGTGCAGCAACTTTGTTAAATTTTGCGGGACATCACGCTTTCCCAGATAAATCCTGCGCGCGCTGATCGCGCACCGCACCAGAGGAAGTGGCCACACATAGCGCAGCTGTACATCCAGTCTGACTCCGACTTCAGCTTGATATTATACTGGGACACAACATAAACAAACACAAACACGTCCCAAGGTATTACAAACCAAAACGATCCCGTGTGCAGTACAGACAGCCGTGCGTAACGGACATTCCCGGTCTCTTTCTATAAAGCCGTGTTAAGTGTCCTGAACAAAAGAAGAAAGCGAAGTGCTTTCACAACAGCAAAAAGGTTCATTTCCGTTTCAGTTTGTTATCTAAGCGTGGTTTGGTTTGGAGTTTGGAGTCGGTGGCACTGACTCTGTGCGCCCGGAGTTTCAGTGCCAGTTCATCTCGCCACACTTTTTCTCCGACTACAGTCTGTCCCGACGCACTAGTTATACTTCTGACCGATACCCGATACTGCCTATAATTTCCACTGTTCAGCTTGTGAAGCGCGAGCCGGAGCAGTTCTACCCTCTCTAGCGTCCCACAGGGACTCAGTGGCAATGCGCTCTCTGACTCGCATCACTTAAAGTGAATCCAAACATGGACGCGCCGCTGCGCCTAAAGCCAGCGACGTCATCTTCCCGGACACTGCTCTGGGATTGGCTACTGTCTGGACCACTTTCACTCCACTGCCCTTCCTGCTGATTATCCTGCGTTGCTTTTGGCTAAGTTGGATTCCCGTTATGGTTAGCCCAGGGAAAGAGAACAATAGCGTCACCTGCTTGTGTGGATATCCCATTTCCTAGCCAAAATATAGCCCTGTAGGCCTATGTATATCCCACAAAGAGTTTTTCATTCCCTCACAGTGATAAGAGAAAATAGATCACTAAATATATTATTTTAGAGTACAGAGCACTCTACATGATTAAATGCATTTTGGCTACATTTTATGGGTTATATGGGCGACGTCCTATCAATAACGTTCATTCATTTTATTTCATCATGTACTGTTCGAGCATTTTCCTCAAAAATGATATAATCAAGTGTAATATCGTTGTCTCATTTGTTTAACAACAGTCACACAAAAATACATTTGCAAAATTATTTATTGGTAAAATTGTGTTCCTGGGTCCATATTGAACAGCTTTCCAGTGTTTTTTTTTCTTTTTTTCTTTTTTCTGATCCATTTACAGTAACAGATCCATTCAGGAAACGGATATATAAGTCAAGCAGCTGGTTTTCATTTTTTCATGGAGACATTTGCATTTCTTTTTTCATATAAAAACAATATATTATTGTTAACAATATTTATAAACTTATTTTAAAAAGTGCCTGTAAAAAGTGCAGTAGTGAATGAAACATAATTGAAATCTAAAAATAAAGGTGATATGAAACAAAAAGCTTAAAAATAGAAAAAAGATAGATAGATAGATGGATGGATGGATGGATAGATAGATGGATGGATGGATGGATGGATAGATAGATGGATGGATGGATAGATAGGTAGATGGATGGATGGATAGATAGATGGATGGATGGATGGATAGATGTAGCTATTCGATGCGAAGTGTTATTCAATAAGGCTCAGCTGTGATGGCTTTGGCATGAATAAAGAGTAATACTAGCTCATATCTTATTATGTAATGAGTAAATGGCTTTAATGACAAAAAACAATAAAAAGTATGATTTTTGCTGAGGTGGGTATGGTTCAATTTACCGTAACCGGGCAACTTGATCAAGCGGTCACACACTTATTCTGGGGTAACATACATCTTACTGTCATGTTTCTGTCAGTCATCAAAAATCGAATCGATAGGGGATTCAGAACATGAAATCTGAATTTTTTTTTTTAACTTACCTCAGCTTTCATTATCACTTAAAGTCAATGTCTGAAGAGCAGCATCATGTCAATACACTTCCATTTTTTTCTTAAATTTAGACAAGATGTCTTTGTACAGCACCCAGAGTATATAATTGGCATTACATGCTCTATTCAAAGATGGAAACAAGGACAAACTGCCAAAGATGGGCTTTTATTACAGCAATTTGATCGTGAAAAAAGGTCAACTGTGCAGTTATGATGATTGTTAAAGGGTTAATTAGGTTCTCTTTATCTACTTTAAGGACTTGTGTGAAAATCTAATGACGTTTTAGGTCATATTTCTTCAGAAATTTAAAAAACTTCGAAGCACCAATGTATAGAATGGACTACATTGAAAGGAATATCTGACAGCTGTGTGAAAAATCAGAAAACTGGTTAGGTTTAGGGTTTTATTTAGCTGTAGCCTATTTGAATTATCTATATCAGTAGAAGGCCCTCACCAAGGTAGTAAGGTGTATGTGTGTGTGTGTTTGTGTGTGTGTGTGTGTGTGTGTGTTTACTTTTTATTTAACACTTATTATCATGTCTTTCTAATATTTTTGCCAACTTATATTTTTGACAACCAAATAAAAGCAATCATGTGTATAGTGGAAAGTCTATACACTAAACTTTCCAAAGAATACTTGAGGAAATATCAAGCTGTCACACTGTATTATGCCTGAAAGGCTCCAGACTAGTTTAAATGCTGTAACTTAAGTGTAAAATATTTTATCAGTGCAAAGAAGAATTTAGTGACAAAGTCTCTCTCGTAATTTTTATATGCAAAATATTCTACAAAGACACATTGGTCTAATTGGTCTCATGTTTAATATTTACCTCCATCACTAGGAGTGTAGTAGCTGTCATGTGCAGCAGGAACTGGAAGGATGTCTTGATCAAACATTTTTTTCGTTGGTAAACGATGAAATTACAGACGCACAGTCAAATCTTTTGCATCTCTAGCATTAATACAGCATGAAGTGTTCACAGCTATGTAACAGAATAAAGAGCTATATAATTACTCAATTGCCAGTCAAATTTATCACCTTCAGATCTTCATCCTGCTTTGATTACCTATCAACAGCATGCTAGCAAAGGAAAATGTATTCAAGATCAATTACTTGCCGTGTTTTAGGAATTTTACAAAAGCATAACACATTTGTGATTGATGTTGTTATTGTTTGACAGCTTAAAATGTAATAAATTAGGCAAATAAGAATTCATTACACACTGCACTTCCTTAAAGAAGTCAGTAAGTGGCCTAATCAATATTTAAAGCCAATTTTGGAAATAAGTGACATCCTGCTGAAAAAGCCTTCTAGGAAATGAAGTCTGTTGTGCCATTAATAAAAAAAGATCAATGATCAGACAGAAGGAGTATGTGAGTATGTGAGTATTATATAAAATTAAGTTAATTATAAAATTATAAAACTGTTAATTAAATATAGTCAAGTTCTTTAAATCCACTGTCCAGTCTTGGTGTTTTTAATTTTATGGTCTGGTCATATATACATTTGTTGTTATTGCATGGTATATGTGTGCAAGTACTATAAAAGGATTTAAACTTTCTTATGACAATGTGCCTGTTGTGTTTCATCCTCCTTACACTATAGCAATTTGCCAACAATTGCATTGTTATTTAAATGTATTTTTAAAAAACATATATAATTACATTTAATGTTGTGAAACAGCTGTGAGACAAGGTAGCACCTGTTATCACTTACGTTATAGCAGTTAACATCCTGTCTTTTTGCTATCTTTTGAAGCTAATAAGACAACAAAAAAAAAAGGTACAAAGAAAGAAAGTCCTCTTGCCTGAAGACTTTCCATGGCAGAAAACGTACTGTTACCAGGTACTGACACTCAAGACCTAAAGGCTTATAGAACAGGCAAACTACTGTCAGAGCCATGCTGTAAATTAATCAACACCTACTTCTTATTTCCCTACATGAATGTTTCACCTACATGTATGCCTGTGCCTAATAACAGAGGCACATAACATCTGTCTACACAAGAGTGTGTAATTATCATCCAGTATTACATACAAAAGAATGACATGACAGTTAGTGGTAATACCTGCAAGTGATTCATTTTGCTTTAAATACTGGCTGGATTTCTTTCAGGAATCTAATCAACCACTGAGCAGGAAACGGCAGTGCCATTATATCACATGAAGTTCAGCCTACCTATTTACACCGCTGTCTCATGTTATGAGGTTGGTTAGTTTCATCAAAGCAAATAATCAGGGTAATTGAAGGCCACCCTTTAATCAATCGCAAGTTTGAGTGCAAAATCAATTGTGTGTATCCGCACGATTACATTAGTACAGTATTAAGGGAAAGCTTTCTTCTGCTGCAAACTAATTTATGTGACTATATACACTTTAAATAAGACAACACACATCAAGATTGTAATTTATGTGTTGTGAAGGGTGAAGAGATTATCTAAACAACTTCCTTGACATATAGATTGGTAGGCAATAGTATTGTGTGTGTGTGTGTGTGTGTGTGTGTGTGTGTGTGTGTGTGTGTGTGTGTGTGTGTGTGTGTGTGTGAGAGAG
>JAQQZR010000006.1:9604202-9627466 GCA_030068235.1 Notoglanidium macrostoma | reverse complement strand
TGACATGAAACTGTCTTCTTCCACAACCTCACCTTGGTAGCAGAGTTTGGATGTTCCTCACCCAGTTTTAAGCCTCCCAGAGCTGTTTCTGTTTTAGTTAATGACTGTGTTTCAACATACGAGTGACATTGATGATCATTAGCACCTGTTTGGCATAATTGTTTGATCATACACCTGACTATAATCCTACAAATTCCCTGAATTTTTGCAAGTGTACCCATAAGGATTGATGCTGGTATGAATTCAAAAGGTAGTAACACCAAATATTGATTTGGTTTAGAGTTTTCTTTTGTTCGCTCACTTTACATTTTGTAAATTGATAAAAATAAACAATCATTATTTATATTTCTGAAAGCATTCTTTGTTTACAGCTTTTTTTCACACCTGCCTAAAACTTTTGCACAGTACTTGTATGTAAAAGGCAATTTTTCTGAATTGCCTATGTTTTTGCTTTAGTCTTGCTTTGCATAATTTATTAATCAGAAGGTCTGTTATTGAAATAAATTATTTCAGAAACATGATTAGAAAGGGTAATGTTTTGATATATTTTACTAACAAAAACAGTTATTCTGTTATCCTGTGTTTAGACAGTATAAAGCTGAGTAGTTTGGATGTGGCCTCTTTGAAAAACACAATGGTACACTGGCTACTGGCTATTGTGTTATTGCCTAAAAGGACTTCACCAACTCCTGTCCAATTACACAGGTGCTTGCATTAAGATGGAGTCTAAGCATTACAGATACACCACAGATTCCTTAGAGGCATACAGTGAGCAAGCCTGCTCTTGGGATACCCTAGAGCAGAGAGTAAAAAAATTGGATGGAGCTTCTCCAAACTGGTGTTAGAGAGAGACATGACACTGCTTAACCCTCCGGCCAAAAGCTGGGACAGGTACCCAAAAGACGAGTGCTTGCCACTTTGTGTGAGCCAAAAGAACAAAAAGAGGATATAAGAGCTTAGACATAAGCAATAAGGCTGTGAGTCAGAGCACACTATTTATAAAAGCTCTCTGCCATGCATATAAATTGGCCCATGTCTGTGGATGGCAGACGAACACTCATACAAAGCCTTTTCACATTTACCACTCTGAGACTAAAGCAGAGTCCGTCAATCTTCAAGATGGACATGATGACCGCTCATTAATGCAGAGTTCTCCATCTGAGCTCAGAGATCTGATGATATCACACTCTCACAGCTTGTTCCTGCCACTCAAATGCCTTCCATTTTTAGGATTAACCCAGGAATTTCTGAGCTCTAATAAAAGTGTCTGCTTTTGTTGAAGGTGTCAGGCTTTTTTTTTTCCACATTAAGGTGGGTACAGCATAAGTTAGATACAGTTATCACTGGTCATGCTGTTAAATGGAAAGAATAAATATTTATAAATTCATTGACAGTAAATTATTAGGGTTGAGCAATGCATTTTATCACAGTGTTTCATCAATGGCATCAGAAGACTGATGTAATATCTACAAAAATTATTTCATTAAAAAAAAAAATGGATTGGAATGAGTGAAAGAAATGTGGATGCAGCTCTAACAGAATCCCAATACTAATCTTAAACTACATAACTTTCTATTAAATTGAGTTGTGCAAATTTGCAAGCATGAGGTGATGTTGATATATCGTCAATGTCTTGTGAGAAGACTATGATAAAATTCATCTTCAAATTCTTTTCAAACAGTAAATGTAATT
Source organism: Notoglanidium macrostoma (assembly GCA_030068235.1). Classification (NCBI taxonomy): domain Eukaryota; kingdom Metazoa; phylum Chordata; class Actinopteri; order Siluriformes; family Auchenoglanididae; genus Notoglanidium; species Notoglanidium macrostoma. The sequence goes on along the minus strand of JAQQZR010000006.1, from coordinate 9,625,774 downwards.
ATGTAATGAATACATTTCACAATAGTCTATAAGCAAGAAAAACTACTAAAAATCTAACGGGGGGTTGGTGGTATCAGTGGGTTAGCAGAGCCATCTATCAAAGATATGAAAACATCAAACTAAGGTCTACTTTTTTTTATCAACCACATCAGATTATTTGCAAGGCAGATTATTATCGTAAGGCAGAATGTTTGGGACTTTGTGGAGCCAGCACAATAGCACCACTACTGGTCATAAGAAAAATACACAGAATGGTATGAAGAAAGGAGGCTGGGGCTGATTACTTTCTATCCCAGACTGTACATTCACGTGACTGTTCAATGTCATGTCAGGTGATAACACAGTGAGTGAAACGTTCCCTCCCACCTTTAGATTTTAAGTCCATTTGGGCTGGTGTTTCAACCACATTTCTTTCACTCATTCCAATCCATGAATGTGTCTGTGTGTGTGTTTTTATCAGATCAGGTTTGGTGCATAGAAAAGCAGAAACAAAATGTGATATGCAGTGATTTATCATTGTGAGAGTACACTTCATTTTGTAGCTGAAAGGAAAAAGTCAAAACATGTAATCATTCTAAAGGCTTTGCTCTATTACACAGCACATTTTTTAGTTGTCAGAGAGAATAAAGTATGGCACTTTCATTATGTTTACTTTGTGGCTCTGCTTCAGGGACAGACCCCCCCCAAAACAGTTTCCCCATTATCTCTCTTACCTTTTTGTATTAATACACTTTGTTCCTCCCATTCCTCCCAAGTGTTATTCACCTCTCCCTCTCTCTCTCTGTCTCTGTCTCTCTCTCTCAATCACTTACACACACACATACACTCAAACACATATTTATGCACCTAGCAGTCATATGTGCTTGGCTTAAGTAAATACTGTGATGTCCAAATGAGTTCTGTGCATTACATGAGCCAGGCACTGCAGTGATAAAGATAAATGGAAACGGCGAAGCAGAAAACTGCCTGACTGGTCATTTGTAGCCTTACTCCTATGAGCTAAATGTAATCCAGCGCAGCCAAGCTCACATGACTTTGGTTTATCTTCTGCATGACTGCCATGGAGCAGCTCCACATTGCAGCTCTGAGCGAGAGGGAAATGTGGAGCCAAGTCAGCAATGCATCATACATCAACACTCCATATGCCAGGTGTTCTGGCCTGGAAGAAATATAACATCGAGATAAACAGAGCCATAACTCTTTTGTCTACAGAATATTCTGGACTTTTGCTGAAAAGTAGTAAATTGATTTACATTTAAAGTATTCTTTCCTGTATAATTTTTCCCTGACTTAAATGCTATAAATAATTTTGAAACATTAGATCCAGAAATCTGATTGACACTTCAGTATTTTATATTTTATGTATATAATATGTAATTTCTTGCAAACTTGCTCTAATTCCAACAGATATGTTACTCTGACCTGATTGAGTTGTGTTTAGGTAATAAATTAATCCATCTTCTTTTTGAGCAGTGACTAGTTGGCAATTTCACCTACAGGATTTGCATTTGTGTCTGAATGACAAATGGGCAATTTTGTGCTTAGTAAAATGTATGATCTTAAATCATATATAATCAATAGGGATTTGACACCTGCCAAATGGTACAGAGGCTTTCTTTATTTCTGCTGGAAAGACTGAATTAGTGATTGTGATTTATTCTTTCCTAGAATAAAGGCATGTCCTTGTGATCCCTGCGCTTTTATTCCTTTTTAGCAAGAAAGGAACTGTAGCACAATTTTTTTTCATTGCATTGTGTTGGTGGGTGACATGAACAGATCGATGAAGTGCTACAGTTTAAAAACAGGCATAAAGCAGTTATACCAGACCAAACAGAAATCACTGCAGCTGTATCCCCTGCTCTATTAAATGAAGTCACTGAATGGAATGCTTTAGTAATTCAGTCATCTGGAGTAATTTGTTACGTTGTACCACTAGTTGACCAGAACTGATTGCATAAGGAATTAACATTAAAATTAAGATCTTGTGTTTATTCAGCAAACAGCATGGCAATAAAACCCCCTGAATGCATTCTCCGCAACCTTTACCTCAATCAGAGCAATTTAATGATGTGCAACTCACTTCTAGTACATACCAAACCAGATTGCATGGATATGCAACTATAAATTACTTCAGGGACATCGCACACTAATAAAATTAGTGTAACACTTTATTTTACAGTATGGGACAGACCTCGTATTTAATAGATATGCATGTGGTAATTTCCTATTGATTTTAAAGTGCAAGAAACTTAGGTTAAAGAAAAACCTGGTGCTACATTGCAAGTAATACTTAGCTAACTGACTCAAAGTAAATAACTAATATAAAAAAATGTATTTTAGCAAGTCATGCTAAGAATGAACATAATTCAGAACATGCAAGCATATTTGACTGTAAAAGTAAGTACAGGTAACAAATATATAATAACACTTGTAGCATTTCATAGATAATCGACAGTCAGCTAAAATGAAATGGTTATTGACGTCCAAATGTGAATCTAAGGTACCTTGCTTAGAGTAGTGCATATTTTATGCAGTTCTAACAGTGTGTACAATAAGTGCCCAGCGGTGAAAAACAAAGCCAAAAGTAATGTTTTTGCCCTTTCCCATAGAGACTTGTTAAATTATATGACTGCTAATGAATTGAATTACCTGTGAAAATAATAAAAGGTAATGAAAGGGTAACAGAACAGGCATGTCAATGAATGGAGCATGACTTATCTTGTGTTGGATGTTGAATTTGCACAATCAGCTGGGACCTAGATTAGAGATGGACACAAGGTACACAAATGTAACTAGGCACATTCAGAGAAAAATTAAGAAAAAAAAATCACTGGCTTTACATCAATAGCTTGATTTTTATTCTTGTCATAATAAAATAAATTCAGCCATGTAAATCTCAACAGTTCCTATTTCATATACAGTATATGCATCTGACTTACAATGCATTTTTTTCCCTAAAAAGACAGATTCATATTAAACAGCACATGCTACTATTGATTATAATTAATTAATATTAATACTATTTATTTTGTTGAACATTCTCAATCTCTGCCTCAAAAAAGGTTCTTTTCTGTCCCTGTTTCTCTGTGGCACTAGCAAAATATCAGCGTCGCTTTTAGGTTCACTTTGAAGTGATGCATATTAAATGTGAATAAGCACTCACATGAATGTGCACGACAGCTAGGATTGGCTACAATTGGTATTTATTAAGCATTATCACTTATTCTTATGCATATGATATGCGTAGATTTCATGAATACCAATTTTATTGTGTATATAAGACTTGTACGTTTTATGTGTTAGAAACAATTTGGAACACTGTGTTGATAAATGAGGGCCCTCAAGAAAAAAGGAGATGCTGGTATCAACACTACAGAGTAACACACCACATATAAAGCCATGCCACATTTGTTCATAGATAATTAAACCAACCCATGAACAATACTAAGCTGTATGAGAGTTGTGTACAATCTGAATAAGCTCACAGCATCCACTCCAGTCTGCAGTACCCCTCTGAGACAATTGTCTCCTTTTTGTGCTTCTGTTGTTTAGCAGCTGTGTAATACTATATTACTCAACAGTGAGATAATTGAAGTTGGAAAGCCAGTAAGAAGTGTTTCAATGTGCATTTTCACAGTTGTTCTTATGCAAATGTTGTAATATATCACAGCTAGGTTTATTTTTAACCCATATACAAACAGCCTCCCACTAACCTCGGTAGGAAGTATTGGAAACACATTTGTTCGGCTGACATGGCACATGTATACACAAAGTCTCTTCTCTTTACCAAAGGGTTTGATGTTTCATTATTGTACAGTTCCTCTTCAGGCATTTTGTATGAGCATTTTGGATCATAAAGATCAAGGGATTATGTAACATATTGAGGAACAGCCAGGAATGCACTTCAGAAGCCACAATCGGCTAATTATTTTCTGAGTACATGGAACATGATCACAGAATTGCTCCCCCTTTGTAATGAATATCACTGACACTATATTTAGAAGTACTTGACTATAGCAATTAACCATTAAGTTGTATTTTTTTTTCTCTTGTGAGAATAATAGCTGGGAGGTTGACTGATTTGTGTCTTTGCAGTCTAGTTGAGATTGTGGATGTACCCTGATCCTTACTCATACAGCCTCCATAGGAAGTCAGTACATAGTGTACATCATTATTTTTCAGGATTTTTTCGGTAGGAATTTCTCAGCTGAATTATAACTATGTAATTGAGGGAGCTGAACTCCTCCCTGGCTAATTAAATCCTGCTGCTCCACATTTGTGGTGACAATTGATTTAATCATACAATAATCTCCTTCTCTCTTTTCTTATATACTCTCTGTCTTCCTGCCAGCCTACTTGGTGCCCCATTGCTTCGCTATTCTAACGATTTAAGGGTGCAATGGTAGAGCCTCAGCCTCATTTGTTGGCTTGGATTTAGCAGTATCAGTGAAATGGAGTGTTTTGCTCCTTTAATGGAAATAAATCTGCATGCTGCAAACTATAATCTATGTCAGTGAAATCATACTATTAATAAAAATGAAAGCGGATGAAGAAATGACTAGTGATTGCAAAGCTAAAGAGAAAACATAGGCTCACTACTTACATAATGCAAGATCCCAGAACGGCTTTGTAGATGACGGTGAATTTTCATTCTTGACCCGTTTGTTGTGCTTCTCACCGACTGATTCCCTAACTCTGGCAGCAGCTATGAATGGTAGCTATGAATGACAACTCCTAGGCTTCATACTTGACCTCCTCTCGACTGCCATGATGACATTAATACAGTTGGGAGCTAAGATTATTTTTGTGCCATGAATGTAAAATAAAATAAAGCATGTAATTGCACAGTTACCATTTCTTTTTTCCAACATCCCTTTTTCTAAGCAGTGGAAAGAGCTCCTCTGAATGATAGACGTGTAATAGCGCCGATTTTGAGGCAATTCAGTGATAAGGGCTAACAGTGTTACCGCCAAATGAAAACATGACAGTGATTTAATGCAGTTCTCCATGAGTAAGCGCCTGCTATCTCATGTTCATCGCAAAATCTCTCCTAGTTGAATTCCTGGCATATAAGTGGGCAAATCAAAGAGAACCCAGTGAAGCAGGTTCAACACAAATATATTGGTTGGTATGTAATTCAACCTCTCGGAATCTGCCCTGCCATGCAACCCCCTGAGCATTCTGAAACAAAAACTCCTTCAACTATCTGTTTCTAAGAGCTTCAGCATATTTTCTCCAACACTTATTATCAGCAGTCATTGTCTGATATTTCTGTCAAACCACTGAGATTTAAGTCTGGCTTGATCTCATCTCTTGCCTTGCCTTGTGTTGTTCTTCCAGGCTTAGATCACATGACTCTACAGTTATGACATGGGCATAGATTTTCCTTTTTTTTTTTTTGTATGTCCAGCGACTGAAGGTATTATTTATATCACAGCCTTATCGATCTTGATCACTGTAACTGCTCTGCTATTTTAAGCCTGGAGTCAGAGGAATGGTCAATACTAACCCGGTGTCATGGCAGCAATGAGAGAGGATTGACAGTCTACTGCATATGCAGGGAACTGCAGAGATGACAGACTCTGCATCTTTATTGACTGATTCAAGGCAGGATCAAAAGCGTCAGATAAAGCCATCTACTTCTGACAAAGCCGTGTGATGTTCGGTATTGTAGATATACCGAATCCCATAAAAGAGATAACACACCTGCATTCCAAATCCACCTGTGCAATATCCAGCCACAGTTTTCAAGGTCTAATTTACTTTAATCTGAATTTGAGTCTTGGTGGCTTGTGCATGGCATCAAAATATCTCATCCTCTTGAATATAAATTGGGTTTTTAACTCATTCTCTATACAAATATATCACTTTGGCTGTTATCTTCATGCTGCTGTAGATATCAATTAGGTGAACCAGGCATGTAATTGATTTTCACCCTGTTACCTTTGCATCGCTAACCTTTGACACAGAACCATCGGAGCTCTAGCCTAATCTGTTTTTAGGTCTGTTTTGCCTCAACTCACACACAGGTCTGATTGCAAATTTCAGGTAGATGCTACAGCTATTATTTTATCTCTTTGCATGAATGTGTGGGGCTGCAGAATGTGCTGCTCGTGCTTGGTGAAATCATGAGTAGTCTGTCATTAATGACTGGAAGTGAATAGTCTGGGTCAGAAGAACCAGCTCTAGGGTCATATGATGTGACTGAGTTTTTGTGCAGATGGTATGTTTGAAATATTTAATCTTATCTTATTTATCTTTTTTCCCTTTCCATCAACCCTAAAATGACCTCTAAAAGATCTCTCCAAAACCTCAGTCTAAAATGGAAAAATCTGAAATATCAGTTACATTTATGTTTAGATAAGGGAAATTTGAATAAGGGAAAACATTTTCAAAAACGCTGAAAGATTGTTATTTGATCTCCCCACTTCCAAGTGTTCTAGTTATTTTGATTCTGTTTTCTATATAATGAAATTCAGTTTCATGTGTGACTGCTTTGAATAGTACAGACTGCTGTGGGGTGCAATAAATCAGGGGTATTCAACAAAAATATGTGAAGATCCTGATGAACAATGAGCAACAACCTTTTAATGCTTAACAATTAAAGCTGCATTTTGTAGGAATTTTATTTCAAAATATCAGCGTCAAAATCGTTTTGACGGTAAAGTGACCTGTAATAGCGAGAATGGCTTGTCTCGTCTTTCATTCTGACTCTGTTATGGGTACAGTTATAGCACTATGTAACTCTGGTAGAGTGTCCCTGAGACTTCCTGCGAGTACTGCGCAATGCTTTATGGCACACCACACATCAACAACTATGGAACTTCAGCTAACTATATGAAGAAGCTAGCTTAGTAGATAAGCTACAGACATCATGGTAGAGGTGAAAAGACCAAAGAAGATGCTGTTGGAGGAAGCCAAGAAAAGAAAAAGAGAAAGTGACTGAGCATGAGACCGGACAAGAGCAAATCTTGGACTGGCTTTTACATGTTAATGAGAGCTAAGAGAGATAAAAGGTTGCAAGACAGATGCCGAGCTGGCCTTCTTTCAGTTGGATTAGTAAGTAATATTATATTAGCTGCCTAAGATTTTTCTAGCTCTTTCTGCCAAGCTTTGGCTTCTGACATTGTCTTTGCTGGTTCTATATCTTTCAGCATGTCAACAAATGCATGTGTACAGCTGTCCATGAGGGTGGCTCAAAGACAGAGGTATAAAAGCAAATTACACTCCAAACTGTAGGGGAGCCCAGTAGCAAAAAACACCAATTCTTGTATAACCTGGCTTTAATGATTAGCTTATGGCTAGAAATAATAAAAAAATATTTTACAAGGTTTTTTTTTTTTTTTTTTTTTTTTTAAAGTGCGCTTCTTGTTATGACTCATATCAAGGACAGATGTGAAATCTATTTTGAATTTGATGGGCTGAAAAAAACCCAAATACTCTACTGTCCAATCATTTTAAGTGTTCTGTTTTTGTTGTCTTATTTTTTTGTAAACAAGGTATTTTGTCCATTCACTAATAAGTCCAGAGAGGGTAAATTAAATGAACTGAAAACTCACATTTCTGACCTAATGTCTTTAGCCCTGTAGTTAGTCTCTGCTCTAATGGGCTGCCTTCAGCTAAATAATTTACATAAATCCAAATGATGAGAAAAGCTTTTAAAGAGGATCTGCTACAGAGCCTCAATGATTCATGTTTAGAAAACTAGAGTTCTTGAACTAAGGCCAGGTGTTTTTTCTACGTTTATTGGCTTTGCTTCAGTATTTCATTTCAAGTAGTACTTGTTTGGGTTGCTGAAATACTGCAGTCTACCAGCTGATGACCCTACAAGAAAGTGTGTTTTATGATAATGTTGTCAAAAGATACAAAATAGTTGATGTAAAAGGCTCACATGCAACATACAGTACCAGTCAAAAGTTTGGACACACCTTCTAATTCAATAGTTTTTCGTTATTTTTATTACTTAAAAGGCATGTCTTAAAGTAATGATGGACTGTCGTTTCTCTTTACATAGTTAAGCATGTCTTGACATAATATGGATTACTACAGCTGTGAATAGGGCTGTTTACTGCATACCAACACTACCTAAACACAACACAACTGATGATCTCAAACACATTAAGATGGCAAGAAATTCCACTAATTAGCTTTAGACGAGGAACATATTGTTTTTGTTTTTTTGTTTACCACATAATTTAATATGTGTTATTTTGTAGTTTTCATTATTGATTCTTCAATGTAGAAAATAGACAAAATAAAGAAAAACATTTGAGATTAGGTGTGTCCAAACTTTTTGACTGGTACTGTATCTGCAGCTCCTAATATACAATGTTCTGTCACAAACATATGTTGCACATTAAAGTATGCTACATTATAATTTAACCAAGCCCACCTCTACCAATAAGCTGTTTGAATAAGATCAGTATGTGATAAATGTTTGAACTCTTTTGTATGCATATTGATTGTAGCCTAATTCATGCAGAAAATTTGTGATTTTCATGAAATAAGTGTACGATTAGACTTACTGGCCTTATGAAATAAGCCAAACTTCTTCTCTTCTGCACAAACACAATCAGGCCTGGAAGTCATATGGTAACCTGGTATGGTAAATACACAGGTATTTTCAGAATGCAGACAGTAATGTCAGTAATTTACAGCCAAAAGAAAACCTCAAATTTACAGCCTAAAAAAATCTCTAGGCTTTTGAAAACACCCATGCTATCATACAATATTACCACATAACTTGTAAGACTGATTATGTTGGCTCTTCATTGTGTATGGGGAAGTTTGACCATAACAAAAACAGCATGTTGGAAAATTACCCATGTAATTTTTGTCATTACCCAGTGTGGAGTGGGCCTGAGATCAAGTAGAGAGCTGACCAAAGGGGGTCTGCATCTTTGCCTAGAAACAACAAGCACAACACAGGAACAGCCAGCTGCTGACATTTACAACATGCTACTGTTGAGTTATTTTATACTGCTGAGGTGGTGGTCAGAGTAGCAACACATTTGTGATGGTTTTCTTGTACTGAACATGGCAGGCTGCCCTGAACTCTGGTGAAGCTTGCTGTAGTGTTAGTTTCTTACAGTTCTCAAAATACTGAAGGAAAGCTTACATATGATACCGTTTATGCACACACTGGAAGTGGACGATCTGAGCCTCTGATCATATTAATGTGGTTTTTTTTTTTTTCAGTCTCATCTCACATTAAATGTCTAGAATGCAGAAAATTGGATTTCTCACTAGTTCACACAGTTCCAGACATGCCATTATACAGGACAAGCAAAAGGATGTAGAGGTAGGTGGCTGTATTTATCATCTGATAAATGTCTCTGCCTGCCTTAGCTGATGGAACTGCATGTCTCTAAGGGAAGTGCAATAAGATGCATATAAACATAAACATATCATTCAGAAAGGGGAGCCAATAAAATCCAGCTTTGTTTTATTTCCCCTGAAATGGGGATTGTTAAGAGACAAATCCAAACCTAACAGAAAAGCCTATGGATAAGAAAAACAAAAAGAAATGAACACACATTTTTGCCTATTCACTCTCTGCCTCTGTTTTAATTTGCTTTCATTATGTTGGGGATAGCTCTCAGCATTAAAATGAGAGCTTAAGGAGACAATTTCACTGTCATCCCCACCTCAGTACAATTATTTGATTTGCAGTGGTGGCAGGTTGAAAGTGCCGACTGACTCAGCCATGCACTGTGTTTCAAGGTTACAGTGGGAGGACTCTGCTTCATCTCCTGCAGAGTGTGGAGACACTTCCATCTCCCGCCTCTTCACATCCCCCCCCTCACACACACACACACACACACACACACACACACACACACACACACACACACACACAAGCTTCAGCTTTGCACCACTACAAATAGATATCCTATGTGTATATCATTTTGCACTACATGCACTCCTGTTTTCCACATTTGACACTTTTATTGCTCATTACTATATTATACATTGTAGTATACTGTATTATATTTATTGTATTGTATATCTATCTATACTTCTTCTCCTGTCTTTCTACTGCTGTTAACACCCAAATGTCCCCACCTGAATATTAATATAGTGTTATCTTAACGCATGTCAGTCTTCCTCAATATGGATGTACATGAAGCAGGCTTTGCCCTTCACATCTCAGCATTCCCTTACATTTTTACATATAGACAATAAATAATGAGATGATACTTACAATTCGCAGTACAGGTGTGCTAGTAATGAAGAATAATATTGATTATCTATAAACAGATCATCACAAGACTTACTATAAGTAAAAGTCCATTTACTTTTATTTAACACCTAAATTGTAGGATGACTTTAGGAACTTCATCAATTGAGGTCTATGATTAAAATGCCACATGAAAAGAGTATGATTCCTTCAGCAATGACAGAACAAATTAATCAGTTACTTATAATATCCATTGTTTATAGTGGCATGATGTACAGCAGTAACGTTAAACTAATAGTTAGAAATGGAGAAGAAGTTTTCTTTTCATTAATTTTGCTGTTTAAATGGAAATCAGTCATTTCAGCATGCTCTGTGGATGCCCAAAAATATCTGTTACCATGTGAAAAAAAATGACAATGCATATGCACATCAGCTATAGTTAGCTAACTTAAGACTGGTAGGTTGTTGTTTGCTATATAAAGTTAAGTTAAACAGGGAATTTTTACACATTTTGCCGTTCAAATAAACAAGTGCTTTCCTGTCATTTGTGAAGTAATCAAATCAATGCTTAAGCTATACTAACCTAGAGAGCTAGTTAGCAAAGTAAAAGGGACTTAGCCTAATACATTCTGTCCTAGAAACATGCTAGTTAGCCACTGACATTTTCATTTGAACTAGAACAAGCTTACAAGCAGGAGGATTTGGTGGTAGCTCAGGGGAACAAAGTGCTGCAATTTATAGCCAGAAATAGTACTGATGCAGCAGTGTGTCCCATTCCTATTTAAGACTTTAACCCCTGCTAAATAAATAAATAAACAAATAAATAAAGATCTGCTTACCCAATTACCCCCGAATGTCACTGTGTAATTTTATACTCAGTTTAGTACTGGTTAGAAATTGACATTGAAACCAGATGGGCATACACTATGGGTATTGCATTGATATTGCAGTGATGTGAACCTCATTGATATTTATCAGCGCTTCCTCTGAGTCGTCTCACTGATGCCATCAGGCTAATGTTCAGCATTCATGCTGGAGACAGCACCATTGTTCAAATGTCAAGGTGTGGGAGAGATTGACAGTTGCACAATGCCATGCAGACACAAATGCATGGAAAACACACACCATTACCAAGGTGTTTAGTAGGATTTACTAAGAGTTATGTCCACATGAGGGTAAGTATATATACCACTGCAGTGCAAGACTTCATGAAACGTGGTAGAATTCATAGCGTAGGATTATATACCATAACAATCTTGCAGCTAGCATCTTTTTGTTCCCCTTGTGGCTTTCAGGCCATGTCTCATGTCAAGATACCCATTTATCCCCATAAGAGAGCTGGTTCTAATGCAGAAATCTGAAAAAATTCAATAAGACATGGAAAGAGTTCATGAAGTACACATGACTACTGATTTCCCAATCTTCTCACTAAGATATAGTAAATAAATAAATCTTTATATGAATGCATGTAACCCCTTCACCTAAAAACCATTCACTTTCCTTTTTATATACTGTGAAATACTACATTTTAAGAACTTAAGAATAAGTAGCTATTCACACTGGAGTTGTTCCTACATGCTCATAGTTTGGAGTGCTTGAGTTAACGAACATGCAACATCTGTGCATCAGAAAAACTAAAAAAAAATGTTTAAAGAATGTTTAAAGAATAATCTTAGTTGTGAAGTGAATAGCTCTGTAGCACAATAGCTGCCAGTGATACACTAGCTCAAGTCACAAATTCAAATCCCACCGCAGTGCTCCAAAAAAGGTTAAATTCTCACTGCATTTTGTCAGGGTATCTTTGAAGAAGGCAATTCCCTAAGTTGTGAGCAAAATATTACTTGTTGTAAAAGTTTTCTTATGGAGTACTTTACAGTCAAATAGAACAATTTCTTCTGGGTTCTGTTCAGCATGTCTATGATACGAGCAAAAAAAAAGATTAAAACCCCAGGAGCTTTTTTTCTTTTCACAGTCTAGCTCCTATATATGCCACACTGTCTCCATATCAGTCTTTTCAACTCCATGGACTGTGTTCAGTGTCAGCAACTTCAAAATCTCAAACTTTACATCAAAATCTATGCAGGGAATATTTTTGCCATATTCAGACAAGGCTTACACACTAGCTTATTTAAAACTGATAATAGATAAAGTAAATAAAACCAAATACTTTATCATAGTCATAAAATTTCAGGTCAAGAAATAGCAATATGTGCAACCAACTAAATGCCCCTCCCTTGCCCCTCCCTTTCCAAGCACATATTGAAACAGACGGTAGTTGTCAGATGCCTTTGAATAAGTACATTCACACTCACTTGCATTTTACCTTTGCTACATAATAAGAATGATCCTCCATTTTTCAAGAGGTTCTCAAAGCCAGCTCCAGCAAACACTGATTTGTATTCTTTCTTTGTCCTTATTTTTTTCTGCTTTATTCTCCTTCCAGTTCTTCTGGATTGATGCTCTCGCTTGTAAAAACATGCAGAATGCAGAAGGCACTCTCTAGAAGCGGCGCAACATGGCGGCTCTGTGAAAGAGGACCCACACACTATGTAGATATAAAGCTTATAAACCACAGCCATTCATAGTTACAGGTAATTATACACTAAAGAAAATATACTTATAAATACTATATTCCATTACTGATAATTAGTTAGTCACTAGCCCCACACCCAACCCTCCTCCCTTATCTGGAGCTTGGGACATTTCTGATAACAGATCCCCTAAATCTTACATAGTGGACCTTTAAATCTCTTTCGAGTCCAATTAATAAAAGAATGCAAATGTTTTAGTTAATGTGATCTTACTTGTAACATCCTAATGCCAATGAGTTGAAGGATATCCATATAAAATACAGTCTAGACATTGCAGAATAAACAAGCTGAGATAGTTAATGCATTCCATTAAGACGCTGTTTCCTCTTATGTTCTCTGTGCAGATTTAACAGGGATGGTGTAAATTATTGATTAGTAAGGTCATATATATATATACAGTGCATGCGGAAAGTATTCACAGCGCATCACTTTTTCCACATTTTGTTATGTTACAGCCTTATTCCAATATGGATTAAATTCATTTTTTTTCCTCAGAATTCTACACACAACACCCCATAATGACAACGTGAAAAAAGTTTACTTGAGTTTTTTTCAAATTTATTAAAAAAAAACAAAAAACTGAGAAAGCATGTATTCACATGGCCAAAGCATACATTTCAGCTTGACTCGTTGTGGTTACAATAAATGGTCAGACAGTTATGTTGGGCTTATAGCACTCAAGAAAACTCCAAGGATAAAACAACACATAATTGAGAAATGCCTTTTTGGAGACAAACAAAAATATTGGTATTAAATCTTCATTATGCTTGCACAACTAAATTCTGAATATGGCCACATATCACCAAGCATAAAATAATTAAATCACAGGAAAAATATGAGGGTCAATTACCCATTACATGTATCTTTAAAACTGTTTATCAGTCCAGTGATGAAATCAAGTACAAGCAAAGCCATAATCCCTATATTTTCTGGTATCTACTTTTCCAAATCCCACTCCATATCTTCTATAACTCTCAGGCTCCAATCTTCATTTCATTCTGATTGCTCTTTTGTGGCCATATAATCCTATAACTGTTACAGTAGCTAACAAAAACATCCATCCATCCATCCATCCATCCACTTTGGGCAAGAGGGCTAACAGAAGTACTTAGACACAATATGTGGGTTTTAAGACCAGGCCAAATGCCTGATCCTGGTGCATGGAGTGGTCATACAAACCCCAACAGAAAAGGTACAATCCAAGCAAAGTGTCATTCAACTGTCATAACCATTGGTTGGAAGCAGCAGCTGAAAGGGCTTTTTCTTCACTCCACAATTGTCATTGTGGGTTGTTCAGTATAAGAAGCTGAGCCTCTGTAAAAACTCAATGAAGTGGTACCTCAGGTGAAGGTTGTTGTTGCTGGGCTGAGAGCAGCAAGCTGAGGCTTCTGGTTAAGCGGCTCAGAGTAGCTGTGGGAGGCTCAGATAAGGCTGAAACACAGATTGTCTGCTGGCACAGACACTAATGTGAGTCATTATTTAGTGGTAGCCTGCCTTTCTTCTTCAGTCACAGAGAAAATGGCTCAAAGTTTAGGAACAGATTACAGTAAGAGCAAAATGGAGAATCTATGTGAAGCAATAGTACCTTGCAAATATTGAAATATGTATGAGCTAAAAATATGTATACAAATTGATTTACAAATGGTTATTTGTACTTTGCTGTACTAGTAAACTTGTACTCTTTATCACAGAATTCTTAGACCTTTTACCTAGCATGATGAAACATTTTTAATGGACAGACCATCTACAAATGGTCTACAAATGGTCATCTACAAATGGATAAGGTCACCTGCTAAATGCTGTCAGTGTAGATGTTAATTTAAGAACCGTTTCACAGAGTATTTGTTTAAAGTAATGATTTCATCATATATTTGAAAGGGTACATGGAGGTCTAGGCACAGTGCTTGTGTGATCAGAGTGAAAACCAATTACTTTTCTCATTCTCCCTCTGCACTTACCGAATGGGGGTGAACTAGTGCAGAACTCTTATTTATACAAGGACTTGTCCTTTTGTCCTTATTACTGTGTGTGTGTGTGTGTGCCCCTATGCTCTAAATTGCTGGAATTTTTAATCTTCTTCAAAGCACAGATTATGTTGTGTAGAGGTTTTGAAAAAAAAATTGTGACGCACGGCAGCATCAAAAAGTCATAAGAAATGAGAAAATGACATTGGGTACAAATAAGAGACAAGGCAAATCAGATCTCATTTGTTGATTTGAGCTCTAAATGATCAGTTATTGGCTGCAGGGTAAAGACTTATAGGCATGGACATAGCTCTGCTATATGCCTACTGCCATTTAAACAGGGTGTTGTGTGTAATTACAGTAGCAAATAGCTGCCCAGGGGAACACACTCTTTATAGCAGAAGATGGTGTCACTGTGATTTACTATTAGTTGTGGAGTATCAATCACTGTTGAGGTTTCATTTCCAAAACTATGACAACATTTTGAATTAGTCATTGTACACATGTGTGTTTGTGTGTGAGTTGATGTGTGTGTTGCTATATAAGGCTACTGTTGGAAATGGAATTACACGGTGAATGTTTTTAGATTCCGTTCATGTGCTGAATGTGATGTGCATCTAAATGTTTAATTTTCAAATTGGCATGAATGAATAATGACATCCATTTAATGTCATCCATCTTGCTCCATGGCCTAACAAATCTTTTCTATTTATTGTGGGCTGCCTACAATCTAGAACCTGACTGATACATTGTTTAGTCGATAAATTTGCCCTATATGCATCTGAATATTCCACAGATTTATAGGCAGGTGACAGTAATAGCTGTGATACTATTGACCAAATATCCTATAAGATAGGTAGGTGCTAATAATTATGCTAAAAAATTGTAACTATGGCTTCCTATGGCTTCCTATCTATCACATGAAAATATAAAATTCACACAACCCATCAGGACGGCAGATGTTTGACTTTTGCAATGAGGATAAATTCACACAGATCCATATTCAGGGGTGGAAAATTAAGTTATAATATATCAATATACAGTATATCTGGCATGGGGAATAATCTGTGTGCTGTTCAGAGGGTAGAAGGTCTTACTTGACTACAATACAAGCATTTGTTTTTAAGCCGGATGAAAGGGAGTGAAAGGACTACTAAAACAGATCATTTTTATAATATGGTGAAATATTTAGTCAATTAATATGATGTAACATAAAAGCAAGATGCCATTAAAACTAATAATATATTTAAACTTAAACAATTCAACAAAAATTGAAAAAAGACAAAGATTCTAATAAGCATTATATAGCAACCTAATACTAGGAGCATGCATTGAAATTGGTAGTCAGTTGTGCAATCATGGTAATTTTACTCTGCAAATTTGTCTCAGTTTGGCAATCTATAACATTTAACGCAAGAGTTGTACAGTCAACGGACCAGATAGAAGAAAGCACTTTTTCGCACAATGTACTAAAAAAGTTGCACCACTGAGGTTTCTAGTAAAAATTCAGTAGTATTTAGTTCCAACAGCTACAGGAGGTGTCCCTGACATAGTTTTACACTTGAGTCTTTGTAACTAATTATCAGGTCATGGGCACTTTGGAGGTCAGGTTTTGTGAAGATGGTTGCAGACATCAATTTTACGGTAGATAGTTCAAGGTGCAGGGGACACCGACACTTGACCATTATCTGATCCACTGTAATTAATACAGGAATACAGATGCCCTTCCTTTTTCTGCACAAAGAGGCAGGTGATAGCAGAAGCAGGTGATGTGGAAGGTTGAATATACACTCCTGGGCAAAAAAAATTGAGGCAAAACCAATATTGCACCAATATTTAATGGTCTCAACAGAAATCACTGGGCAAAAAATTAACAAGAACTATAAAAAGCCCTCCTGAGACCCCTGCCTTCTTTTGCTTGTCAATGCGCGTTGCTGAAACTGTTGTGGAGGAAAAGTTGCAACCAGGAAAGTTCACTTATGTAGTCTTCTGGTATGCAAAGAGAAAATCATGAAAATATTTAAATATTTAAATGACATAAATTTGAAACTAACTTGTCTGGGTGTTCAAAATTTTCCAAAATATCTTCTGTTTGAAGACTTTAACATTGAGTGGAACAACATGGACTCTTCTTTCTGTAAAAAGTCGTCTGCAAGTTTATCCGCAAGACTTGAAGAATCAAGGGAAAAGATGTCCCGCACCAATTTACTTTAGCTATTTGTTTAATTCTTGCAAATATTCTTGACCAATGATTTGCTGCTGAGACCATCAAAAGCTTAATGTTTTACAATACTGTTTTTGCTCTTTTCTTTGCCCAGGAGTGTAGTCTTGGGCAAACCCTTCAGAGAAAGTTGAAAGTACTGCGAAGTGGCAGAGCCCAGGGTTAGATTGTTTTGGACTGATGTACATTGGTTTTTTCAACAGATGTCAATGATATGATTACTTTGGTTTCAAGACAAGGCATTGATTTCTTGTTCCAAACATGATATTTTATTATATTGAAGCTATGGCGATCCCAACACAATAGGGAATGTAGGACGCGCTGTGACAAGGAGACAGATTAGTTCAATGTGAAAAACACATGCTCAGGCATAGGAATATAATGAGATGAGTGATGAACTGCTCTCCACCTGGTTTTCCATCTAAAGCTTGAATATGAATTGGGGTTGCCAGAGGTTACACAGGAATTTGGAGTCTATAAAGGTTGCCGGCAGCTTCTGTGTCAATGAAGAACACAGCGTTTGAATGATGTATTACAACTGGTATGCATAATGGATTACTGGTGTACTCTCTGTATTAGCATGTGGCTGTTCCCCCACATAAGATGCTCTTTGCTGAGCCCTCTTGAGAACAGGGCAAATGGGCCATTGTGTGATGCAGTGAGAAGCCTCTCTACAGTAGAGTTTTTTCTACAATCATGCTTGGCATGCGTCAAAGATTAGTTTGATGCTGCTGATTTGCATAGGTTCTGGTGTGGGAGAGGACTCTCTTTCCCCAGTAGAAAGGTCAGGACTGAGGACAGGTTTGTCTAAGCAAATAGTTCAGTGTTTTAAAAGGACAGTTCCATAAGCACATTATTCATTAAACCTTGGTGATAAGATGTAATAAGAGCAATCAAATTGGATTGTTCCACCCACTTCTGTTAGCCAGTTTCTACTGTATTGTCCATGTTTCAAGGTGAGGAGACCTCTCTTGCTTTTCTGCCATCAAGTCAATAATTAAAATTGTTCAAAAAGAGCTCAACAAAATTTCTATCTATCTATCTGTCTGCCTATCTATCTGTCTGCCTATCTATCTGTCTGTCTGTCTATTTATATCAATTATCAGAAGAAAAAAACCTCAGAATACAATCCTCATTGAATGTTAGACATTTATAACAAAGAAGTTCTTCAATATTGAGATTTCTTTGCAACATTGCAAACCTCACTGTTCCCTGTGGATTTCCTAAACGTTAAAGATGCCTTGTTCGGTTACCACTGTCATTCAGACTTCCTGAAATTGTGGTTTCTGCAAATCATGCTGCAACATGCAGTGCAAAACTAAATAGTACATGCAAAATACTGATCTGAAAATAGACTGTAAAAGCCATGTATTTGACACTGCAACTCTAGCACTCTTGGAATGCCTCTTATCCTTTCAAGTTAGTGGACAAGATCTAACTGTACAAAGATGCAATAATATACTATTAATTGCTAACTTTAACAAACACAAAAGCATATTAAAGTTTTATCAGTAGTTAAGTTAGCAATGTAAGGCTGCATACTGTAATATAATGTACTATATAGCATCCTTACACAATACTTACCTGGTGGGAACTACTTACCTTGGGAATACTTACATGTTGTGCAGTAACAAAGAAATGTATGAAAAGTCCATTAGAGTAGTTAGGTAACTGTTAATAAAAGAGAGAAGCAAGCTTTACTTTGTACATGCATTAGTGTGTGTGTGGAAGAAGTTCAATAAAGCTGTATTCACCTATCTGGACATGGAGTGATTTTTAAAAAAGAAATATCCTACACATATGTGATGTCTCTTCATCAGCACCAAGCACAGTGCTTTTAGTAATAAAACTTATCTCGGCTATTCAAACATTTTATGTTCTACTATTCTCAAAATTGGCCCCAAGCCTATAGTTACCAAAGGGCCAGATTTGCCATTAGCATCAGTGAAGTCATTGTCCAACCCTGCACTGTGGTGGGAAATGGGACATTACTGTTACTTGTGAGTCTCACATTAGAATATTCACTATAATGCTGGTATTAATACCAATGCAGTAGTGCTCTTTCTGAATGCAGAAATAAAATATTCTGAAGGTCTGGTACATGTCTTCATATCCAATTGCTTTGTTTAGTCCCTGACTATTCCATTTTAATTACAGCAGCTAGAATATATACAAAACACAGTCACCAGAATTCTTACACTAACTGCAATATCTGTTTACTTCATTCCTATACTCCATAAGGTACACTGCCTACTATTTTCTGTCTGCATTCAATACAAACTCCTGCTTATGACCCATAAAGCCTTACCTTTTTAAGTTCCTCCTTTCCTACTCCCTAGTTTAGGTTGTCCATGATGAAAAGCAAGTATTCTATTATCATTTGACCACATGAAATTATATTGGGTATCAGAATCTTTAGCTTCTTAAAATTGGTATAAGGGAGAATTTGTTATTAATCCCTACTTCTTTCATGAGTCAAAGTTGATCACAACGAAGTTCTTTTTATATATAATATTCAGTACCAGTCAAAAGTTTGGACATACCTACTCATTCACAGGTTTTTCTTTATTTTTAAGATGAAACTATGACATAACACATGGAATTATGTGCTAAAAATAAAATATAAAAAAATATGTTTCATGTTTTAGGTTCTTCAAAGTATCCACTGCTTACCTTGACACCCTTGACATCTTAACCCGCTTCATGAAGTAGTCACCTGGAATGCTTTTCGATTAAAATGTATGCCTTGTCAAAAGATAATGGAATTTCGTGTTAGTATTAGTTGGTAGAATAGAGATCATCAGTTGTGTTGTGTCAAGGTAGTGTTGATATACTGTAAATAGTCCTTTTCAACAACTTGAATAGTAATCCATATTATGTCAAGAAATGCTCAACTAAATAAAGAGAAACGACAGTCCATCATTTCTTTAAGTCATGAAGTGTCTTTTAAGTACTAATAATAAAGAAAACCCATTGAATTAGAAGGTGTGTACAAATGTTTGACTGGAACTGTACTTACTGTATATCACATTTACATATTTACCAAGACTGCAGTCAGAAGGATAGTGTGCACGATTCAGCAATAGAGAAATGATTCAGACTGCATAAATAATAATATTAGGATTTATCAGCTGTTTAGATAGAATTAACAATTTTTGGTTCATTTTGCTAGATCGGCTCACACGTGATGTGAACTGAAAGCTTTTAGGTCCTAGCCTTAGCAGTGAGTAATTTTAAGAACTTTTAAGAACTTAGCATAATTTTATGATTAGTCAGTAAACTGTTTCCCATATAAAGGAAGGGAAATCCAAATTTACATAACATTTTCTTAAAGGTCCACTATCTAGGATTCAACCACATGAATGCCCCTCCCTTATCCCTTCCCTTACCAAGCTTATATTAGAATGTACAGCGCCTGTGAGGTTCCCGTAGCGTACTTCCAAGTACTTACATTCATAATCCTTTGCTTTTTTCATGCTATATAATAAGAATAATCCTCCATTGTTAAAAATTTGGGTTCTCAAACTTGTTAGCCAGCACCAGCAAACACCAATTCCTTTTCTTTTTACTTTCTTGTTTATCTTTCTTCTTCTTTATGGTTCATCTGAGGCTTCTTTCCAAATTCCCGCTGCCACTTGAAAAATAAAAAACTGCAATGTGGAAGGCGCTCTCTAGAGCTTTGTCCATTCTGTGCTACTGTAACTGCACAACATGGCGGCTCTGTGGAGGTGGACATGCGCCCTATGCAGATAAAAAGGGCTCACTCTTAGCTGATGAAAAGACAACAATTCGTAGTTACTGGTAATTATACACTAATTAACACATACTTATGAATTCCATAGTATATTATGGGATATATACTCTGTTTTTGGTAAAAGTTACTCTCAGAATCCTACATAGTGGACCTTTAAATTATATTCTGCCCTTTCTGTTGTCTTTACATATGTGCCACTGTATTGTTTCCTTTCTTTCTTTCTTTTTAAAAAAATATTAATTTTTTTTCTGGGAAAGGACTCAGAATTTATCTTTTGAATTTAAAATGAAGATATATATTTGTACAGGATGCCGTTTATAATTCTCTGCTAAGAGTATGAATAGTGTGTAATAGTGTTTAATGAATGAACAGGACTAGACAACAACATGCTTTATGCAAGTGGCTTTTCATACAGAGGCTCAAGGAGAGAGTGAATTATCCTTGAAAATGTGCTCATATTAACATGAGCAGGAAGCTGCCTGGACTGAAATCCATTGAGCAACTGACTGAAGGATATAGCATTTTCCTCTGGGATTTGGTGAAAGAGAGTTTTTCCATTGTGGGGGAAGTGATGGGAATTGATTTAGGCACTTGTTCTACTGCATTGACCGCCACCCTGCTGGCATTTTACTGAAGCACTCTGTCTTTGATCAATGTTAGCACATGTAACGAACCAGCTGAATAGCAGATATGTGAGACCCTTCCTTGAAGAATAACAAATGGACAAGACAAACATTTGCCCAAATTCATATCCAGGGTAAGTAAACAAACACACATATGCACGAACGCACGCACGCACGCACACACACACACACACACACACACACACACACACACACACACACACACACACACACACACA
>JAQQZR010000006.1:9566223-9589054 GCA_030068235.1 Notoglanidium macrostoma | reverse complement strand
CACTCTTAATAGTTGATGACATGAGAATTATTCTGACTGTTGTTTACATCAATTATTTAGATAAATGAGAAAAATATAATTTGCATAATAATTTGGAACAGGGTGTGTATATATATGGCGGCAAGGTGGTGCAGTGGTTAGTACTGTCGCCTCACAGCAAGAAGGTCCTGGATTCGATCCCCCGTGCCTTTCTGTGCAGAGTTTGCATGTTCTCCCCGTGCATGTGTGGGTTTCCTCCGGGTGCTCCGGTTTCCTCCTACAGTTCAAAGACATGCAGACTAGGTCAACTGGCTACTCTAAATTGCCCATAGGTGTGAATGCGAGCGTGTGAGACTGTTCGTCTGTGTTGACCCTGTGGTGTACCCCGCCTCTCGCCCGAAGATGCTGGGATTGGCTCCAGCCTCCCCACGACCGAGATGGATAAAGCGGTATAGATGATGGATGGATGGATATATATATATATATATATATATTACATGCTAAAGGCTAGCTACAGTTATAGCTAGCTACTACTAGCTATAGTTGCCCTGTTGTACTAAATTTGTTTTATTTCTATTAAAGGTGGGGGTTAGCGACTTTACGTCAGTGCACACTTGTGCTGTTTGTGCTCAGTTCTCATAATATTACAGCAACTGTCAATAAAATTGAAGTATGTCAAAAAAAAAAATAGAAGTAGAAACTCCCTTTTCCATGGAGGCACAACAACTACCCAGTCATGACAAAAAGCCCTCTCTACTTACCTTTCAGTCATGGTTTCTGTCACTTCAGGTGCTCCCTCTTATGCTAGTATTTAGGTGTATTAGCCTAACCCAAGTTTGTGTTTTGGAGGATTTGGCCATAACTAAATTCTGACAAAGTTCTGACTATACCTCAAATCCCAAGCAATATACTCCATAATTTTTTCACATTTAGGTTCTCCGACTACAAAGTATTGTAATTATTAATTTTTTAAAAAGCCATTTATGAATCTTGCTTTTCCATCATCTCTAACTACACTGATATTTCTGAAGGTTTTTAAACATGTTTTACTATGACTGGTTCCATATGGAAACCATCTTGTTAAAGCATGTAATGATTGTATAGTGTGTATGTGGTTTGTGGTTGGTGTTTATGCGTGACACTTGCACCACAGTGACAGAAGCATACACCTCTCTCCTCTCTAGCCTCTAACTATGTCTTTCGTTTTTCTTCCATATCCCTCTAGGGAATCAGGGGGAGTGTCTGAAAGCCTTGAGGCTTTACACTGTGTTCTGCTGCCTCACACTTGCTGCATACTCCACTTTCATTTCACTCCTCCCCATGTCCCCATCTTGTTCACATTCATTTGTTTTTATCTTTCTCTAAGCTTTTTGCATTTGCTCCTCCCTTTATTCTGTTCCTTTCTTGCTAAATCTGTCACTGCTCATATATACTCTCTCTCTCTCTCTCTCTCTCTCTCTCTCTCTCTCTCTCTCTCTCGCTCTCTCCCAGACACACACATACACACACACACACACAAATACACACACTTAATAGAAACTCTGGTCGCACAGCAAGAGGAGGAAGAAGGTGAAGGAGGAAACAGAAAGACAGCATCACTCATAATCCAACCCCACACACACACAGACTGCAGCCTCTAAGAAAAGCAGCCGCATCAGTTTTCAGAGCAGCGCTCCCTCCTCCTCCCATCCTCTTCTCACTTGCTCTCTCTCTCTCCCCTCCCGCACTCTCTTTTTCTCTCTCTAAGGCTTACTTACATGCTCTCTCCTTCTTTGCTAGCACTCTGGTGCTCTGGTGCTCTCTCTCTCTCTCTCTCTCTCTCTCTCTCTCTCTCTCTCTCTCTCTTTAACTGTATTAGTGCCAGTGTCTGTGTCTCTTAGTGTGGGAATGTAGCAGATTGGAGGCAGTGCTGCTGTTCAATCTGAGCACATGGATGGACCTTGGACAGTTGTCTGGATGTGTGTGGGCAGAAGGGTCTAGGTAAGGGCATGGATTGTTAAAAAAGGATCAAATGGATTTAGCCCCTCTCTGTCCTCTGTGATTAATTCCCCTGGATCATTGTCCATTGCTCAGCTGCTTTCTCCTGGGGAGGAGATTACCAGCTGCCTGAGTCTGAGAGCCGCTGGTGAGAGAAAAGAGATGAGGAGAGCAAGCTTGGTGTGTGTGTGTGGAAAGAGTGAGCTGTAGACGTGCCTTTGGAGTAAGGCTTTACTGCCCACCGCTATTAGAGCTTTCCAGCGCAAACCCACAGACACAAACGCTGAAAGGCAGGGCTGCATCAGCTGCGATGGTTGCTGCGTTGGTGCAGCTGTGAGAGGAGCTGCAGCAGGGAGTTGCCGGGTACATTCTCGCTCAGCCTTGGATTTACAGCGTGCTTCTAACGGTAGCCGCAGTGTCCTCGATCCACTGTTCTGTCTGCCAACCTTGTTTTTTTTTTTTTGCTCACCTTTTCTACTCACTGGAGCATCTTGGGAATTACCTTTAGCTCTTTGGACACTGAACTAGATAGAGGCACGTCTCTCAAACCCCCCTCTCCCTTCCCTTTCCTCACTTACCTCTGATCTCTGAGCGTGTGTCTGTGCTACAGCATGTTTGTGTGTGTAATTATTTCTAGCTCGTGATTATTGTGTATTGTGTTGTTGGGAATTTGTTTTCAGGTAGTTATGTGTCTAAGCTAAGGTCCTGTGAACTGTTAATATGATCTGTCAGAGATTGCATCTGTCTCTGTAGCTGTGGATGAGTGCATGTTTGAATGTTAATGAAATGCCCAGCCCTGGTTTCTTGGTCAGCCCCCTCCCTTGCTTGCATCGCCTCCTAGCCAGGCCCTAAACTCCAACAGCATGAGTGAAAGAACAGCTCTAGGGGCCACCATGGAGACCATGACCCTGGAGGAGCCTGGGGTTGAAGAGTCCTCTCCCCGGGTCCCAGGGCCCCTCCGCTGTGGCCCCTGTGCCATGTGGCCCCGCCAGCAGACATGGCTGTGCGCTGTGCCCTTGCTGATGGGATTTGTGGGACTGGGCCTCAGTCTCATGCTCCTCAAGTGGATTGTAGTGGGCTCAGTCCAGGACTACGTGCCCACTGACTTGGTGAATGCCAAGGGTATTGGGCAGGACCCCATCTTCCTCTCGAAGCCTAGCGCCCTGCCAAAAGGCCCAGATGCTGCCACTACATCCACTACCTCCCCAGGCAATACTAATGGGCCAATACCTGGTTCAGCTGCAGATGGGACCTCTACAGTGCGCAGGACTCAATCAGGCACATCCTCAAACCACAGCAGCAACAGCAGTGGGACAAGAGGAGGTGGAGCAGTGGAGGGAGGCTCTGGGAATCGAGCACCACACCTCCATAACAGGGTTGGCACACGAGGGAATGGCACAGCTATACCTGGAGAAAAAGAGGTGACCCCACGCAGTACTACAGTCAGAAAGCCAAGTCCAGGTGGTAGCCGAAATGTTTATCCCTCATCCAGAGCTGTACCACCAAGCCCAATCTCCATCACTACCACAACTACTGCAACTACAACTACTTCTACAGTGAAAAGCACAGCCACTACCCAAGTGCCCCCACCTATCACTACATCTACAAGGCCTAACCAGCGCTTAAACCATGGACGTGCCTCAAAGGGACCTTCCACCAAGCCCACTCGTCCTCATCACCGCTTCAGAACACGTAAGTCTAATCAGCAACCACTTTAGCATCACTATCTGCATGTGCTTTATGTTTGTGTAGTCAATGTGCATATGCAACTTTGGGTTTCTTTTTTCAGTTAATATCAAGGTCTAGCTTTGGGATTTGGTGATTGTTATAGAACAATTAATTTCATTATGATTTCAGTGATGCAGTAGCTGATTTTTCGTCAGCTTGTTAATGTGAAGGAGAGTTAGTAAGTAACACAGTGGATATACTCACATAGACACAGCTTTTCAGATCAGTCTTACAAAAGAGCCAGTCAAGCAGGCTAATAGTGCTGGTGCTGCTGTGCTCATTAGCTGTGCATGGTAATGAGGGCTCACATGAGTCCTCTCCCTTTCTCTGCACACTTGGAAATGGATCTTTCATCCACCTCTGTTTTTGCCATATTTTAAAAATATCAATCATCTTGAATAATATTGTTTCTGTGCAATTTCTGTACATTCTTGTCTTTCTGTGATATTCTGGGTTTTTTTTTTCGGTAGCACTAGCCTATTCTATCTCAGTACTCATCAAGCATAGGAGATATGTGTTCTTATCAGGGGCAACCCTTAGACACAGAGCAAACAAGCCAGAGAGGCAAGAATAGTGAAGAGAGGAGAATTTAAGAGGTGAGGGCACTGCTCCCTCTGTCAGTGCAGATCAAGTCTCAAGAAAAGATTCCATTTAGATAAGTGAAGATATGAGTACTGCAGTACGTATGGCGGGTAGACTGGAGACAAACTCGTCTGAGAGCTCTACCACTGGGAAGACAAGTGAAAGAAAGTATCTGATTCTAGAGAGGTTTTCATTATAGATATGAAAGAGCTGCAAGCAGAGAATCATGTTTGTTGTTAAGTTTGCTTCTCTCTGTACATGTCTATTATACAAATCTCTCTGTGTTCATGTATGCTTTTTGCAAACGGTAACTTCATTCTCAAAGCAATGTGATAACCAGGCATAAATGAAATCACTTCATCTCTTCAGAAAAAGGGGGAAATATTAATGACACCAGCATGAGTTGTAGCCAGAGGACGAGCCACAGTGGGGAATTAGCACTACTGTGTGTGCTAATTAAATGTTCTTCTCTAATCAAATCCAGAAGGCTGTTTATTTAGAAAGCAGGGTCCTAAAAACAGGCCACCAATTGTGAGTGTCACTACCAATTATCAACTTTAAGATGATAATTTCAGCAGTTTACATAGGGCTTAATGCTTAATGCTTAATCTCAGTGTGCTTTATAAAGGAATATCAGTCCAAAGATTTTGTCTGTGCATCATCTCTAAACCCTAATTTATATTACATATATATATATATATAATATATATTCAGTTTACTGACATGATAAAGCAGGATTTTTTATCTAAATGAAAAAATTAATTTAATATAAAAAAGATTATAAACACACATCACAGATATTTGCCCTTGTTCCTAGGTGTTGTGTATCTATGTCTCACAATTTATCAAGTGAGGTGCATGTCCGTTCCTTTTACACACCTCATACTGAACTTTTACAGTCCAAAAACTGGCCGTCTGCCTGTTTTAGACTAAATAAATCCTAAATTACTACTAAAGACTAAACTTTTAACTAATAATCAAACAAATCTTATTATTCAGTATACTTACTGATGTAATAGTATATCCAGTAATCGTGTAATAGTATCAAGTAAAAGGTTGTTTGATAATTATGCTTTAAAAAAATTCTCTAACCATTTAGATGACTATAAAGGTAGCATACTCACATCAACTTAGCAGACACTGTCCTGACGGGGTGCACGGATTTCATGTTTTCATGTTATAATAAAGCAAAAAAACAGAATTCTAGAAGCAAGTTATCATGTTTGACAGTTATTGTGAAAGACATCAGATTCAATTAAGTGGCAAACCAAACAAAATAACAAACAAATCAGAAGTATCAAATTTCGCTCTGATTCAGATGCTGCAAATGGACTGATAAGAGTGAAAGTATTTGAAAGCATTTTCTTCATGCATTTATAACTCTACACGCCCCTTGTCTTACATTGTTTTTTCTTTTTGGTTTGGTTTGAGGAAAGTATCATATTTCACTCTGATTCATACTTTGCAAATGGACTAATAGGTATAAAAGCACCTTTCATTTCCGCGAATGCTGAAGAGTGAGCCAGTGGTAATTTAATATCTCATATTTCATCCAGTTAACAATATATTGGTCAAACATTTATATGAGGATGTACTCCATGTCAAATACATTCTGTGGTTCAGATTCTGTGTTTATATTCAGTTACATGATCATCATGTACCTTAGCTGTGCCAGTGATGTGGAATTGCACTGATGCTGGAAGTACTGTACTTAAGGGCAAGTACTGAACCAGCCATGAACCAGGGCTAGAAGGAGGGGGGTGGTTATGGGTTAGGGTTGAAAGCCTCCACAGACCTCAAGGCTCTCATTTATTTATGTGTTGACGACATTCTCAGTCACATCCCCGGGCATGATGGCGATAGCAATGGTTACAGATCTGAGGTCTTTATGACTACAGCTTAATATGTTTGCAGGACTGGGAGATGCCCCTAGGGCTAGTGATATTGTGAGCACACACCACATGGCCTTTGCATCCTATGATAGGTGTTGCTGTTGGAAATGTGTGATGTTTTTAAGTTCATCCTTAGTGGCAATAAAAAGATGAGGTTTGGCTGCTTGTAAAATAGACTTCAATTTCTTTCTGCCATATTGTGTAAGGTAATCTATCACAATTTAATGTAATCTATTCCACTCTAGCCAGAGCCTGTATACACTGTCTTCTGGGCAAGTGCATGATGAAATGGCCTATAGTGACCAGATGCATGGACATCCATCTTTAGGTGAGATTTGTATGATAATACATTGGGAGAGGCTGTAGTTATATTCCAGCAGAGAGAATTGGATCAGAGAGACTAACAACATTTTAATATCATTCAAACAGATCCCACCACACTCTGTATTAATCTCTGTTTGTTCTGCAGCAGATATTGCAGCCATCTATTAGGAACTGTAGAGAAATTTGTGAACCTCTCTTCCGATGTTTCCAGCTGTACTGCACTTCACCTTCTATTCCTGTGATACTCTCTTCTTTCCTCTCCTGTTTAGCTGTTTCACTCTTCTTTTTATCTGTCTTTATCTCTCACTCTCCCTCGTAAATTGCCTGTCTCCGTGCACCCTGTGTGTGTGAGAATGTCCCCTCGCATCCTGTGTTTCTTTTTGGTGCACTTGCTCTGTGCATAGCCTCATTGCTTCCTGTATGAGGAGGTGAGAGCAGTTTGCTGACTGCAAAAGTGGAAATGGGGAAGAGGCATGACAACACACACCTTCCATGTTAGAATGGTAAGAGAAGTCAGAAGGTAGCACACTAGAATGGATTTTTGTCAGGAATGAAAGCATGTGGAGGAAGAAACGGTGAGGGAGGGAGGGAGTACGCAAGCCTGGAACCATGGAAAAACACACAACCAGGAAATAGCAGTCAAGTCAATCAAACAGAAGGCTTTTCAGGTAAAAGGATTGAAGGCAAACGTGCTGCTGTTTTGATGTGCTAACCTGGAGCATGCCCACTGTTCACGTCACCTGCAGCAGCGTCAGCATCAGCATCAGCAGTCTCAGTGTTGCACATGCTTAAACATTAGGATTAGAGACGAAAAACAGAAATCCATTTAGAGCAGACCCAGGGGAGGTCATCTGGGCTTTGGCTCGGCTGCCATCAACACACTTCTCTCCCCAGATACCAGCAACAGGACTGTCACATGACCCGCAGCTACCAATCAAAAATGATAAGAGATATAAGAAGACAGACACAGTAACGTTATCTCCAAGCCAAGCATGACCCAAAATATTTTTACTCCTACAGTGAACTGGATTTGAAGACATTTGGCCATGCTGTGTGTAAGATTCAATGTGACCATCCATATTCAGACTGGACAAAGGTTCCTCTCAAGCCTGGCCCTGTTTGTCAGTGACATTTCCACATGCTGTATGCCTGACCCTTTACAGTCTAATGGGAGGCAGGGAGGTTGACGTGGCCCAATATTTGGCTGCAGTAAGTGCACTGAAGGCCATCTTAGGCTTCTTTAATGTCACTGTGTGATTTATGGGAGCGAAATGTCCACTGGAATGCAGAGGTTTTGGACACATGGGGATGGTGCGGCAGAGGCTGAAATATTAATGCGCAGAAAGGGAAACATGTGGAATGTGTGTTAGACGAAACATGTATAATTAATGAAATCCTATTTTAAATGTGGAAAGGATGTCCCAGGAAGAATGTACTGGAGGAATCACTTTAGAGTGTTGATATAGAGTCCAACATGCTTTCTGAATGTACCTGGAAATCACACCCTTAGCAAAATGACAGAAGACACTGTTGCCAAAAAGAGCAGCACAACTTTAAATGCTACTTTAAGGAAGATCTGGGTTTTTTCTACTAAAACTGCACTAGCTGGGTTTTTGTCAGCCTTTATTGCTCTAGCTATATAAAAACAGCTACCGAAAAGCATTATAACCTCAAGTATTTTCTATCATCAAATTTTACTCTAGAGTGAGTTCAGCATGTACACTCACCTTACATCACTTATGGTAATTGGGTACTTAAGCCTGGATTGATGTATCTGTCAGGGTCTGAAACCAGAGCAGGAGTGCGGTAGAGTACTGCAGTACAGTCTCAGTGTTCACTTTTGACAGACCTGCACTGCAGCCACTGCAGCTGATGGTGATCTATGAGAGCGCTGTAATTTATCCAGATTACAGGCATATAAGACACAGCAGCCTAGGTGCTCATGGCCGTACCTGGAGCTCTGTGACCCTCGTCCCATTAACAGACTACGAATTCAGCTCATGTCCTTCTCTGTAACGAGCAATATAGCTAGAGCAAGACAGTATTACACACAGCTGAGCTGGTGCCAAGGGGATTACAGTTCATCATATCTGATCTCAGCCACTTAGATCCCCTCTATCGAATTCCACACCCGCAGAGCCCCCTGGATTCCGGTATCAATTTACCCAGTGATGGAAGCATGAATTGAAGCGAGATTTGCACATTTTCAGAAGAGTGCCACCATGTTGGAGGTGGGAGTAATTAGAGTAGGAGAAAGCGAAAAATATGGGATATGCGGGCCCATCACTGACAGCACTGTGCTGTTCTAGTTTGTGAAAGCAACCTGCAAAGCTACTGGGAGTCTAGATGCTGTCAGACAGCTATGTTCATCCTGACTTATGGGTGCTTGCGTTGGAGTCTTACCATGCTTCCTGGATTGGAGGAAAAGGGCATAGATGTTTTTTGAGGAGACACACTTCTTTATATAACCAAGTTTTATAGGATCTAACGCTCATAAGCTTCCCTTCTGTTACCCAGAGAAAAGAGCAAAAGGCTTTGCTGTGTCCATATGCTCTGAAAAGACAAATCCTGAATAGTGTACAATTCAACAATTTAATGCTCTCACTGGCTAGTGTATTTCTAACTGTGTATCTTTTAACAAGTAAAGGAAATGTCAGGATTTATGAATATGTATGATTATGCCCCCATGTCATCTGGCATCTGAAACAGTTAGCAGGCAAGTTGGCTGCAAGCAAAATAACTAATCTTTCCTGCAGGTGGATACAAGTGGGATTTCAATGTTGAAGGATTGTTCGCATTGTTACATTCTCAGTCACTTATGAAACAGGAGCAATTCCTGACAAAATACCCCAAATTTTGTGTAGCCACCCCTGACCCAACGTCTTATGTTGTGCGCCTTCTAATTTCTTCTTGCTGTTTCTGTTTCTTAGCTCCTGGTAACTCTTGAACTTGATCAATGCCTGTAAGCAGGAAGAAGTTTGGTAAAACAGTAATGCCCAGTGGTCATCATATGAGGATTTTACAAGGATATATACACAGTGTAGTTGGAAGATTCCTTTATATGAGGACAGTGGGATCTGGTGAGGTTAGGTTAGCTACCTAAGCAGTAAACTGCTAGCAAACTATTGTGAATTGTCACAAGTAGATACAAGTGTAAGTTTAGTAACTGAATCTCAATTTGCATTGTTATATTCTTTCAGAGATGGAACTCTTGAAATGAAATGAATTTTTTTTTTTAGTATTACTTTAGTATTACTTTACACTATTCTTTCTATAGAAATATATATACTTTCTTTTTTTAATATATACTTTCTGTAGAAAGTATAGAGCCTGTGTCAAGATCGCACATAATTAGGTAGTAGTATACAAGTAGACATTTCTAGCTGAAAATGTACTCGAATAAAATGTAGCTACTTTTCAAATGTGTTCAAGCATTAAAAATTTTTTAAATATATTGTGTTAAACATGTTTTAACTAATGAAATAACGTGATGTTTTCCTTTGAAAGGTAACTTTTATTATTTATCTAAAATTGTTACAGGAAATTGTTACTTGGTTTTTCCTGAAAGTGTCAATCATGAACTATGTAGTTTGATAAAGAAATAAATTAAAGTAAAATATCATGTAAATAACCAATATTTAGCATTAGATAGAATTTGACCTGCTGTATAGAACATTTATGCTAGCCTCCGGAATCGACGCTAATCTAACCTGGCGTTAGCAATGTGAACAGACTAACTTATACTAAATATAGCCAGGTGACATTAGCAAATTTGCAAAATGTACCGCAACATGCTTTTTCAACTATATCATGTCTTCTTGGAAGCAAAGGAAACTTTGCTTAATCCAGCATATTGAAACATTTTCTGAGGTAAAGTTAAGGGGTGCTCATCCTCAAGGCAGGGATGGGTACTCGAGTTTGCTAATTGAGTCTGAGTCACACTTAAGTTGCATAAAAACACCCTTTAGACTTGACTTACAACTCGTCCTTTATGACTCTCAACCTGAATAGGATTCATCAAAAGTAACCAGTAATATGTACAAGAATTCTTTCTGTGATTACCCGGACACTGTTTTTTGTTTGTTTTTTTGTTTTTTTTGGTGCGTTTTTTTCTTTTTTAATTTGTGCATGTGTAGTTGCTTTATTTTCTTTCTTTATTTTGGGCTCTGGATAACAAGTTGGATTAACATGCAGTTCTGTGGCTACAAATTATCACATAAAACTTTTATTGTGAGCCATTTTGTGAGATAACAAACTGAGCTCCAATAAATAATTTCCATCAGTTTTATTTTAGAATAACCCATCTACCCATTTATATTTTTTATTTTATGAAGAAAATTTCATCTCTAATTTAAATATTCTGAATTCTGCACAAAAACTGGTCAGAATTGCAGTCGGAAATATTTTGATAACTGCTTTATTGCTAAATTTCAGAATGGTCTTATTAATGTGCCATAATGTAAAGAAAAGGATTGTTAAAATCAAACTGCTGTAACTTTTCAGTGTGTGTGTGGTTTGTAAAAGGCCTTCACTTGAGATATGTTCAAGTTCATAACGTTTGTTAATAAATAATACATAAAGAGAACAATATGGTTGTTTCAGCTGCAGCCAGGTTATCTGCATCTTACAGCTTGTATTATAAGCTGCAATCATGTAGGTGTTTGTTCCTGTGTAAAGAAGAGAAAACAAGAGAGTGTGATAGCTGGCTCTTCATGTATAATACAACTTTGGGGAGTTTTGTGCTGTGCACCATATGGGGTATGTGCATTCAAGGGTCTAAGTAACTCGTCTAAGTAAGATGCAGTTAGACTAAGTGTGCCTGAGGTGCAGAGTGAGAAAGAGGCCATCACATTTGTCTGGACCAGCAAAGTCTGGCTTGCTGTTGTAATTCTGGTGTGGTGAAGTAGGCTTCTCTTGGGAGATGATGTAAACCCTCTCCGGAGATGAAAAGCGCCCTATATCTTGATAGTAAAGAAGATTTAACAAAATAGAAAGACATACAAAGAATACTTTCTTTGTATGTCTTTCTATTTTGTTAAATCTTCTTTACTATCCATATAATTCCCCTAAAAACTGAATTATCAGAGTCAAAATGGCAGTCTGTGAGGCAACATTGCGAATTATTTATCAAATCTTCTGCCTAGAGTGCTCTCCTCAACAGTTCCCTCTTTCCATTTGATGTTGGCATTAAATCATTGATAGATACATGTTGAACAATAACAGTCAGCTCATGAAACACCTGTCACAGGCAGACTGAGAAGAGCACACATGCACAGCGAGAGGAACAGATATGATACTGCACCAGAAGTGTACTGGAAAGAAATCTAGTAAAATGTATGAGGGTCCCGCTCCATGAAACTTGCAAAGGTATTAGATAAGCAGTTATCATGAATGAATGGCAACAACCATTAGATTTTAAGGCTTGACCATATGTTCATAAGTTCGTGATAAGTTCATGTCTATAAATACGGCACACCAATTTATGGCACACCAATTTAAAGTGGCTATGTTTTGCTTTTCACTGGCGATTCACATTATTACCTTTCTATATATTTATTTAGTTCCCTTGGTGTTCTTGCCAGTTTGGTTAAATAACAATTCCCAGCCACCATCCATCCCTCCCCTGTCATACAACTGCTGCCAAGTGTGGAGGGTGAAAGCTATCACATGCTTCCAGTGAGAGAAGTGAAGCCAGCCAACCACATCTTTTTGAACTGCATCAGTGTAAGCAGTGTAACATTCAAAGGAAAGCATTATTTGCCGTCTTCATCATACAGCATGTGATCTCACAGACGCCCACCACTGGCTAGTGTCACTGTGATTGACAGGAGAGAGAGAGTAACACCACATCTCCCACTCAGAATACACATCCAAATTTGGTCTCTTGGCTCCTGGTCATGGATGTCATCATTGTGATTTGAACATGCAGTCTTCCGACAATATGGAGAATGTGGGTTTGTTCTGCCAATTGGGAGCTAGGGAATTTGCAGTGGTTGATGTTTAAAAAGATGACAGGTGCCATTGTTTTTCACATTTGTCTATGACGTTTGTAGTTCTATGTACCTTAGCTGTTTTATTTGTTGATTCTTTGGTGTTCAGACCATTTTTCTACTTGCTTTTTATTCAGAGTGAGGAGTCCCTCTGGTGTTCCTCTTTCACTCAGCATTTTATAACCTTTTCTGGATATTATCCTGGAAAATTTTGGTTATTGCTTTCACCTTCTCTTTTGCCTCATATCCAGATGTCAGTATATTACTTAAAGATTCCAGAAAGCAGATATTTGTGCTCCTGTTAGCCTTTCTGTGAGCAGCTGTGTGTGTGTCTGAGTGTCAGTTTAATATTTCTATATATAGACCATTGAATTCTAAGGTTCTAGCTGGCAGTTTTGTGATTTTAGTATATTGAGCCATAAAGGCTTTGATTCTCAATAATTTAGACCAGTATTTGGGTATCTACTTCTTTCTTATTCTTGATTGCTCAATCTTTGGAGATTATTGAACTGCAATGGGGAAGAGGTAACTAAAGGTTTTGAGTTTAGCATTTTAGTTGTATCATACAATGGACTGTATTTGTCTCTTATATTTTTGAACTAGATTTGTGTTTCCTGAAAAAAATACTAGTGCTTGCAAAGCAAAAAATGTAATATAAAAAAAAAATACAATGTAAAAGTTTAGAAGTTTAAAAGATATTTAAAGCAGGCATAGAGAGAGAAAGTTAGAAGGGGGCAAAGAGAGAGGAGGATAGAGAGAGAGAGAGAAATTTTGCATAGATGGATAGATGGATAGATGGATAGATGGATAGATAGATAGATAGATAGATAGATAGATAGATAGATAGATAGATAGATAGATAGCGAGAGTGATTGAAAGAGAGGTTATATAAAATTTAGACACAAATACATTAAGAAAGAGAAGGGTACATTGATGAAGATGTTAAGATAGACAAATAAAGAAATGAAAATATAAATAGAGAGAGAGAGAGATGGGGAAATTAGAAACTAAAATAGAAACAAATAAATAAATAACTAGATTAAAGAAGCAGTTGTTGAGGACTTATTTGCAGAAATTCAGTTAGAAGAAAGGGAATAATAAAAAGCGTAGGAAGAACAATTTTGTGCTTTGCTTTGCAAGCACTGTAATTATAGGTTTTAGCCCATATCTACACAATAACACAATAAATAACATAAAACTAAATCAATTAAAAAGTGTATTGGTTTTGTTTTTATATTCTAATTCTTAATTGCATATTATCAGCAAATATTACTTTATAAATGACTAAGATGCTGTACCCAGCACTGCACTATTATGATAGTCCGAAGCTTGATCGCTGGTTTATTTGGTCCATGTCCCTGTTTTTATAATTAGAAAATACTAGAAAGTATTTCTTAGTATAACTTACTGTATGAGCAAATAAAAGACATATTTATATTACATTTACCATTTTTTATTTTATTGTTAAATGAACATGTCGTTAAACTTCTTAAAATTGATTTGTCTAAAACTCACACACTAACACCTGCATCCTCCCATAAGAACAATGAGAATAAAAAGTGTGCTATCATCTAAATCACAACAGGTTTTTGTGTAACTTTGTCAAAGATTTTGAAATTTTAAAATTGGGTGGCATGTAAATTACATGTAAATTTGAACACAAACAATGAAACCTTGAAATGAGCCTTAGAATTCCAGTGTGTTTGTGCATACAGTGACAACATTTCCAAGGGGGATGCCAACAGGTGTCATTGTTGACACTCACATTAATGTGATACTACTCCTTTTATTACTCCTTTTACTTCTGTGTGTTCAAATTCATGCATTTTACAAGAAATCACAGTGAAGCTGTTAGTAATTGAGCAGGAGATAAATATTCCTGATTGTTTATTTGCATACCATATGCTTCTTTGAATTAAATGGTGAATGATTAATGTAGGCTGTATTTTTTGTCTATTAACATTCAGTTTTCCCCAGTTTTCTCATTTACACAACATTATAGGAGCTGTTCGGGTGCTGCAGTGACATTAGAAACTGACTCTGTGGCAGGTTGCCTGGGCTACTTTTGACTTTTTGACACCTTGCTGCTCCTTGATCACCTTATATATTTTGCAAAACAGGGAACACCATAGATGTCCTCAGTCATAATTTTGTATTTATATATGTAACTAGGAGACGTTGACTTTAAATACAGTGTCCAGGCACTCCCAAGATTTAATTGTGAGCCATTTTGTGTGATAACTAAATGAGCTCCAATAAATCATTTCCATCATTGTATATGTTATGTGGTTATACACTCATTGAACACTTTATTAGAAACAACTGTGCACCCACTCATTCATCTTCTAATCAGCCAAATGTGTGGCAACAATGCAGTGCATAAAATCATGTAGATACAAGCCAGTAGCTTCAGGAAATATTCACATCAACCATAAGAATTGGGAAAAAATGGGATCCCAGTGATTTTGATGATTACTTGATTGTTGGTGCCAGAGGGGCTGGTTTGAGTATTTGATTAACTGCTGGTCTCCTGGGATTTTCACGCACAATAGTCTTTAGAGTTCTCTCAAAATGGCACAATAAAGAAAAAACATTCAGTGAGCAGCAGTTGTGTGGACTGAAACGCCTTGTTGGTGAGAGAGGTCAACGGAGAATGGCCAGACTGATTTGAGCTGACAGAAATGATACAGTAACTCAGATAACCACTCTCCACAATTGTGGTGAGCAGAAAAGCATCTCAGAATGCACAACACAAAGAACCTTCAACAAGAGAGCTAAAGAGCTAAAACAGCAGAAGACCACATTGGGATCCACTTCTGTCAGGGAAGAACAAAAAGCTGAGGCTGCAGTGGACTCAGGCTTACCAAAACTGGTCAGTTGGAGCCTGGACTGGGGAATCTGGATTTCTGCTGAAGCACACAGATGGTAGGGTCAGAAATTGGTGCAGACAGCATGAATCTATGGACCTAATCTGCCTTGTGTCAGCAGTCCAGGATTAACCATCTTCTAATGGCTACTTCCATGCACCATGTCACATAGCAAAAGTCAACTCAAACTGGTTTCATGAACATGACAATGATGTCCATGGTCACTTGGTATGTGGTAAAACAGGGGATTTACAGCTTGAAGGTGCACATGAAAAATATGCACAAATTGTGTGATTCAGTCATGTCATCATGTACTAGAATCTCAATGGAATGTTTCCAACTTCTTGTGGAATACACAAGACAAAGAACTGAGGCTGTTTTGAGAACAAAGTGATACCCTACGCAGTATTAAAGTAGTGTTCCTAATAAAGTGCTCAGTGCAATGACTTTTGTGTTGTGTGGTGTCTTCAATTAATTCAGTTTGTCATTTTCTTCTAGGCTTTACCCAGAATGAAGTCTCTGCGTAAACACACACACACACACACACACACACACTTCTGTTGTGCATCCTACAGCTTCATTAGGGATGGAAGAGCTTAAACAGCTTAAAACTGTGTGCCAGACTATGCACTCAGACCCTCCAATGCTAGATATGAAAGCTTTGATCCTAGCAGGCTCTGTGCCACTCTAGGGATATAATAAGATGTATTTGAGCACACAGAATGAAGTTATGCCAAAACCAGCCGCACGTCCAACTTTACCTACCTTGTATGATTTCATATGTCTGTGTGCACGCATCTCTGAATTTCTGGCTTCTATTAATCCATATTTCTGGGTGGATTGCTGTGTGTCCTTTGTGTACCCCCTTGTTCCTCCAAAGCAGGCCAGTCAGTTAAACTAGTCAAATGCTAAGTAGAATAATGAAGATTAAGTAGAGATTGAAGAGGTAGATTTGAGAGTCACAGAGAGAAATGGTTGGAATTCCCCTTCCCTGACTCTGTGCATTGTTCTCAGAGCCATTTTGATTAAAAAAGCTCGCTCTATTTCTTCTCCTAGAGTCATGTCTGGGTCTTACAGGTAGCAAGTGGGAGCTGAGCAGACAGAGATGTTTTTGGTATAAGGTCAGAGTTTTGCGTATCTGACTTGCAGTCATTTCAGAACTGAAAGAGCAAAAAAGGCAGTATGACAGTGGTTATTGGCGATGGATGATTTTCTCTGTCAGAACAGCTCAGTTTGGGTTATGCAGTTAGAAGCCACAGTAGGAGGGAGTACTAGAAATGCCTGAAGGATGTTTATTTTAAAGCAAGTAGTGTGTTACTCAAAAAAATTCACAACAAACCACTGAAGAGAGTAATTCTCCAGCTGTCTGTGGTCAGGCTCAAGAGGGAAAGTGGAGATATGTGTTTCATGTAATTGATGAAACAGTTACAGTATGTATAGAATGTGAATGATTCATAACTTTGGCGTATGAGTGTACAAACAGGTAGGCATGTGTGTGATGTCTGCAGTTTGATGCAATATGTCGTAATGGTAAGTGTGTGGATAATGCCTACATAATGTGATGCATAGTGCCTTATTTTCAGGTGTGCTGACACTGAATAGTCAGCAGTAAAGGAAAGCAAAATGCAATTTCAGAGACCCTCTTGTAGCAAGATGCCTGCTGTGCCTTCATGAACACATGTAAGTAAGGGATCTCAGTGCTACAGCGGGAACCACAGTTACAGCTTCAAACTAACCTGGGTCCTGAAAACCTGAACTATATTCACTCTGCATCTGCCCATCTTGGATGAATATCTTGCAGCCAGAATCAGTCATTTCTACAATGATGTGAGCAGTGTAATTTCTCACTACATGCCTTGAGTGATTTCACCAACATGAAATACAAACATTTAGCATTTTTTTTCCACAATTGTGAATGAACAAAATAACTGAAGTTATGTTTTTAAATCAAAACTTACAGTGACAAACTAATGGAAGAAATGGAAAATGGAAAAATGACAAAATTCATTTTTTGCTTTAGGTAAATGCTTTTATGTATCACAAAGCACAAAGTACTCTGTCCTGAAGGCTTTCCTGAGTTGGAAAAATTACTTAGAACTTTTGACTATTACAGAGTGCTGACACTGGAGGCTCCTTCTATTAATGTTAAATAAATATTCCTTCACAGAAAGCTTCACAATCAATAAGTACACAGTTCTTAAATCTGTTTATGTAGAGCATCTACCAAATGAGTTCCTGTAAACAAACCTTGTCTACTGTCAGATGCATGCTTTTAAAGAAAATTTATCAACACCATTGGAACAATAAGAAGCTAAACACCTTTGACACTTTTTTAAAATTAAGTTAATATCTTCCATGGTCTTATTGTTTATAATAAAATAAACTATAATTCGAGAAGCCTCTGGACACCTCACCATCACATCCATATGAAGGCCTTCCTCAAACCATTCCTACAAAGTTGGACGCACACAACTGTATAGGATGTCCCTTCATGGTAAATAAAGGGCCTAGGCCAAACATGTTCCAGCATGACAATATCACAAAGTGAGGTTTTGCCAAGGCTTGTGTAGAATAATTTGAGTGGACTGCACAGAGCCCTGACCTCAACCCCACTGAACACTTTTGGGATGAACCGGAACCTGGACTGCACTCCAGGCCTCCTCACACAACATCAGTGCCTGACCTTCTTGACCTTCTTGTGGCTAAATTGAAAAATCCACATAGCCATGTTCAAATCTAGTGTAAGGGCTTCGCAGAAGAGCGGAGGCTATTAAAATGGCAAAGGAGGGATGAAATCATCAATTGGGAGTTTATAATGCACATATGAATGGGATGGTCAGGTGTACATATACCTTTGGCCATATTGTGTATTTTTATATGACAAACAAAGCTAATTATATTATTCCTAACTGCTTATATACAGTAGTTAAGGGATGAGTGCAACCTCAGAGCACTGACTAGCCAAGCCATTACCTTTTCCCACCAGTACAAATACATTTGGCTAATTTCTAACTTCATCACATGAATTTGATTACCCACCAACCAATATAAACTTTGGAGGCGGAGGTAGATGAGCAAGAAGTAGCTGAGTCGTGCTGCTTGGTGGTGCATCAGAGAGTCCCTGTGGGATTCCTCTGGGTACTTCAATTTAGTTTCAACTCCCCAAAACATGCTGGTAGGTGAATTGGTAGGTGAAATATCTTATATTTCCCTTGTTTGACTGTCTGTGTGCAATGCCCTGCCATGGACCGGTATCAGATCTAGGGATATTATTGCATCCTCTGTGTTCCCAGGATAAACTCTGGATCCACCAAACCCTGACCAAGATAAAGTGATTACTTAAGATTAAACAATGAATGGATGAGAAAAGTGTTTACAGTGCAGTATAAAACATATAGCCATGTTTATTTTTTGGTGTTACATT
This sequence comes from Notoglanidium macrostoma, assembly GCA_030068235.1. Classification (NCBI taxonomy): domain Eukaryota; kingdom Metazoa; phylum Chordata; class Actinopteri; order Siluriformes; family Auchenoglanididae; genus Notoglanidium; species Notoglanidium macrostoma. The sequence continues at coordinate 9,570,291 of JAQQZR010000006.1, read as the reverse complement.
GCATTATGTGTGAAATTGGTTTTATGGTGACTGCAGCCGGAACACCGCTGAAATCACATGATGAGGTTATCATCGAATACAATGGGATACCAAGCTGTTACCTGTAATATGTTTATGAGTGATAGTGTGCTCGGAGCATCAGGGACACTCATAAGACTAGACTTGGTCATCCTCCAAGTCAGACCCAGGTCAAATCGAGCAAATGCTGAGCATGTGATTTAAAATAGCCTAGCCTAGATGTGTGTCTCATTCATCTACAACAGCTGGTCAGCTGGTATATGTGTGAGTGTGTGTGTGTGTGTGTAGTGTCTGCTTATACAGATGGGGCAGCTGTGGATATGGCGGCCTAGATTAGCTACTGCACCCCTCCAGGCCTGTACCAGTGAGCACTGTTACAGTGGGTAAGGGCTTTGGGCTCACAGGGTCAGCTCTCATTACACATCCCAAACCGATGCAATTATTCAGCCTCTGTGCATTTACAGTACACAGGGGAGGAGAGCATGTCTCTTGTTTATTAATCAGACAAACAGCAGCGTGCCAGTCCGTGAGTAATAAACAGACGTTGCTCATCCTTGCGCCCCATGCACTTCATCATCAAGTTAATGGAAGATGGTCTTGCCCTGGAAAAGGCCGTGTCCTCAAAGGAGTGCTAGTGTAAAAAGCAGGTAAAGCTTGAGCTTCCTGTCCTCCATGTGGCCACTGTGAGGCTGCAGGTTAATGCAGGGATCTTGAATATTTTATACACAATGTATTAAAGTTCTCTCTACCTTGCTTTTTTTATTTGCTGTCTTGCGCCTTTCACCACTATGCCCTCTCTGTCTTTTCCTGATGGATTAGGGAGAGGATGACATTGGCCCAAACTGGAAGACAGATACCACCTGCCAATACTCATCCCTGGTCTGTCACTATGTCTCGTTCTCTTGTCACAACACTCTGTCTATCTCTTATTCAATGTCTTTCTTTCACCTGCTCTGTGACCAAGAGTTTTGCACATATAGTTGTGTTGTCAAAGCTTTCTCCAAGCATCCTTTTTCCTTCTCTGGCATATTGAGGCACAGAATCCATGACAGTATATTTATCTGTTTATGTTTCCATTTCATTTCTGTCTGTTCTCTCATCACATCCATTTCAGAAGCTTTAGTCTGGGCTGTACTGAGCAGTTTGTGATATATGCTAATGTGCACCAGGCCTGGCAGCCTGTATATCTACTTTAAGAGGATTAGACTTGACAGTGCCCCTCCATGTGCTTGTTGTTGTGTGGTCTGCTCGACTGCAAAGGATAAAATGAACAACCTAGCTATTCAGCTGCTCTCTGTCACCCCCTGTTTGTTTGGAGGAACATCTGGCCTACACACACTAATCTATCAACAAAAAAAAAAGATAAAAAGAAAACTTCATTAGTTGTATTAATGTGTGATATATTCAAGACTGTAGGTAGCTTTCATGAAGGTGTTGGGCTTTCACCCACACCTTCATTGCACAATTATGCCATAGTTAATGTGCATAATTTTCAGCATCACTGTCAATGTAACAGTTGCAATAGCTGCCCTTAGACATTAAATCTCCCTGTTTATTTGTTGGGATACTCACTGCCGGTTCAAGAGAGTTTAAATCTGGCTGTGAGCACATTTGTGCTGCTCCTAAGATGGCAGAGGGGCTATTCCTCAGTAGCATTTTTCTCATCACTAGCCCTTATTCATTATGCATACTGTTTAAAATGTCACTCTCCATTTAGTGCCCTAAGGCTTTGTGCTGAGTAAAGTGGATCCGCTCACTTCCTGTGTCCCTACTGTCTCTCTTTTATTCTCTAAAGACTTCCTCACTCTTCTAACAGGGAAGGTCTCTTATCTCTCCATGAATTCATTCCTCCTTCTAACAGGGTGTCTCTGTTTCCCTTCACTGTCTGGTTCTATGTTGGTCTCATTGTCTCTCTTTTCAATCACTATCTTGCTTAAAAAAGCAGTACACAATGCTTTACCTCTCTCTCTCTCTCTCTCTCTCTCTCTCTCTCTCTCTCTCTCTCTCTCTCTGTCACACACCCACACACCACACATACACTGCTTTGATGGCTGTGAGACCACCACTGTGCAAGCTGCTGGCTACAGCTAAAATGCAGAATTGCTGTAATGAATCGTGTTCTGACGCAATGTCTAATTGCTTAGGGAGCATACAAAAAGGTAAAGTTCAGAAATGTAAATAATGAAAACAATGCCTAAACAACCCAAATGTTCTGTTATTGCTCAATGTAATCGAGAAACAGTGTTGATTTGCTTTTATATCCACAACCTACAGCAAGTGCTTGGAAATTGCTACAAAAAATTTAGCACCCTATAACAAACAATATCATACATTATCATGCCCTTCCAACAATAGTGATAATGACTAGGTTAATTGCACATTCAAAATGCATTTCTGAGTCTTCAGTATCACCATCTTTTCTGACCTGCTTTCACTAACCACAGTGTGTAAACATTAAGCTTGTCAGTATCAGCAGGGAAAGAGGAAAAGCTTTTTTCTTGCCAAGGGCTGTAAATATGAGGAGAGCTGTCTAATGACGCTGAGACTGAAACAATGGAACACTGAAGTGCTTTGGCAGACAGGGAGCTGTCCAACACTGAAATCTGAGGATTAGAGTGGAACGGAAAAGAGGAAGCAGCAGTTTGTGTGGATGTTTGTGCTAGAGAAAGACAGGAAGAGAAGACGACAAGGGACAGGAGAGAGGTTAGCTAGAGCAACATAGTTTTGTATGGTAGAGCACGGCTTTTGAGGCAAATTAGGGTGTTATTTTGTAGACCATGTAGATGAATTTTTATGGGGCCTGAGCTGTGTGATGCAGTGAGAAGCCTGTCCACTGTGAGCAGTTCTGATAACAACCGTACCATTCAATCAGAGTGAGAGGAGGATTGATGCCAAGCTCTCTTTTTGTCTTTTACTCACTCTTTCTCACAAAGTGCGAGTGTGTGTGTGTATCTAGAAACCTACAAAATGTCATGTGGTGTTCTTTTTGTTGGCCATTTATGTATTGCATATGTATTTACACATTAATGACAGACCATTAAATGTTAAATGTGTATATTTACCGATAAATATAGATTTATATATTTACTTATGATGTTTCAAGATTTGTTGAGTCATTGGTTGGATTTTTTCTAATTGTTATAGAATATTACTAAAATCATCACGAACCACCTTACCCTGTTCATATCAGGCCAACCCCAGAAATATTTTGCACAACACATGGGATGTACTGTGGACAGGATTCCAATCTATGGCAGGGTACATACACACACACACACACACATACACTCACTTCCAGGGGCGAGTTTGAATAAACTGCAGAACCTGAAGGAAACCCAAGAAAACATGCAAACATCCATGCATACAGTAACCTGGACTCATGATTGAACCAGAGACCCTGGACTTTAACACACCAACATTATTTGTTCTGGCACTGTAACACCCCACAAACTTTTTTTTCTTAAATATTAATCTCAAATATAAACTGTACATCAAGTACAGGCTACAGATTTATAAGCAAAACTAACCTTTTTGAAAATAACCTGCAACAGAACAATTTGACAAAATGCCTGCATTAATACCCGAGAACTAAATCAGTCTTAAATTTCTTTGATGAAGTGCATCAGGTGTGTTACAGTAGAGTTTATAAATCATTAAAAAACTGACCAATGTAAGCAGACCTCTCAGAGACAGTGAAGAATTTACCATTATTATGTCAATGCTAATCAAGTGAATATTCTGGAGACAATGTTTGCTATTAAATGTCAGGCTTCCAAGTATTTATTCTATTGCTGAGTGTTAAATGCAAATGAATCACAAGAGTACATGGTGAAGAGTCCAAGAAACGAGTTCTTTCCCTTCCTCCTGAAGTGCATCCAGCTGCCAGGTTCCAACATAAAAAAAAAAAAAAAATGAAATGCTTTGCTACCATGCATTTGGTTATAGCATACAACGAAAACGAATATTATCAATAATCCATCCATCCATTATCTATTCCGCTTTATCCGTCTGGGTCGCGGGGAAGCTGGAGCCAATCCCAGCATCTTCGGG
>JAQQZR010000006.1:9551847-9565871 GCA_030068235.1 Notoglanidium macrostoma | reverse complement strand
GTAGCCAGTTGACCTAATCTGCATGTCTTTGGACTGTGGGAGGAAACCGGAGCACCCAGAGGAAACCCACGCACGCATGGGAAGAACATTCAAACTCCATATTATCAATATTCATCAACATAAAAAAATCCACTTCATTACAGTGTAAAAAGGAAAATTATGATCAGCATTAAGTCTGGGATAAGTACGGACTATAGTCTGCTCTCTTGTGTGGGTGGAGCTTATGTAGTCACGATTCAAGCTGTGCAAACTAAAGTAAACAAACTGACGTATTTGGAAGTAACATAAAAACCTGTGATATCTCGGTTTTCAAAACATTTCACACAATGATGCCTGGGTGATCATATTTTACACCTCAATGGTTCTTTAACAGTAATGTGTAGACTCTACAGACTCTACAGAGTGCAGGTATCATTAATTTTGAGAAAGATGTAGAAGAGATTTTCAAGACTTTCACTATTTTGTCCAAGGATTTCCAGGTACATTTTGCTTAAGAGATCTTGTAAATCGTTTGGCTTAACCACTGAGGTGCAGAAGCAGCACTTGATCTTGGCAACAGTGTGTTTGTTAATGAGGCTTAAATGGAGGCTTTGATGCTATATTTGGGATTTACTGTGCTTTGGCGCATGCTTGATTGACAGTAGAAGTAAAGGCCAAGAAAATGCCTCCCTAAGGAATATTAATGTACCATTAGACTACCTAAACAGTCAATCACTTCGACACAAATCAGACTTCAGGGCTTTAATCCCTTGCAGATATTTTTTTTTTAGATTGGAGATGATGCCTGGTGTGCAAGTGCATTTTAGCTTCATTATCCTTTTCAAAACGTCTAAGATGCAGTGAACCAAGAGCTATCTATTAAAGCTAATGGTTGTCCATGAATGTTTTAACACTCCAAGGGATTTTAGTTTTAATAAGTGTGTGACTTCAGGGGTCAGCTTGTTCCTTTTGTCACACAATGATTACTTGACTGAAACTCTTGTAATGCTGTGGTCCTTGGCAATGAAACTTGAATGAAGGATGTTAAAGGGGAACATAAAGGGGAAGGTAAGGTTTGAGATAAGGTAAATGCTAGTGCTCTGTAGAGATAAAGAGACTAATGGATAGATTAATAGATGGCCCCACTTTTCAGAGAGCAGAAAAGGGAGGGCTAGGTTGGTGCTGCCTTTCTTGTAAATCACCAAACATTTGGAGCATTTAATATCAGCACATGGGTATGTGTGTAAAAGGAGGTATGGCATTGCTGAATGGTGATGCAATACCATGCTGTTGTTAACCCCCTACGTTAAGCCCTAGTGACAAGTGAAAGCTCACACTGCTGTTTCTGCTGCAGAAGCAAGTCAGCAGTGGACTTAAAGGGCTAGCTACCCTCCACAACACAAGCACCTACTACTGAAAGTGTAATTTAATTACTTTAGCATTTTGCCTTTTTTGCACTGTTACTATTTTTGTGACTATAATTAATGTGATGTTCTCATGTGAAGGGGTGGAGGTGTGTAAAAGGGTTGCACGACTGTCGTCACAATCAGATTTTCATTCCCAATTTAGTTACAAAAGTTAGTTACTTATGTTGGCTCTCAGATGATCTCAACTTGACAAAAAACCAATAACTGCACATATGCCTATAGTACATACTATATAAAATGATAGTAGTGTGAATTTGTTTTTCTCTGTGATGGAACTGGTGTGCAGCCGATTATCTTGATAAAATTCTCTCATACAGGACTTCAGTTTTCTCTAGATATGTAATGATTAATAGGAAATGTGGCACAGATCGTGTTTTTCAAAGAAATAAAATTTTAACCTATTAAACATATATTTGTTTGTGATACAATCCGACATTATTAGTTTTAGTATAGTGTTATAGCTGGAAACAATACTGAGGGGGTCATTCATTATATATTTTTACACATTTCCTCTTTAATGCCTTTATATCTCTGTATTCACATGATATCTGTATAATTATCCCTTTGCATGTTTTTTTTTTTAAATGATAGCTGTGGATTTTTCACTGTTGTCTATATAAAATGTCTATACTTATGTCTGAATCTCTGAATATCTGACAATAACACTTACATACAAACGTAAAATCTAGTAGAAGATATAACAGAAATTTTTGCTGTAAGTCCTGTCAGTCAGCTAGTAAAATTTGTAAATCACATGTGATTATGGAAACATCAACAGTTGGCTCTTAAATGGAAAGAGAAAAGTTGATTTGTTTGGATTTGTTTGGACATTAACTACACATTCATTCAACCTCAACCCCATTTATTTACATCACTTCGCATCACATTACCACCTGTGATGATAATCATAAAAATTCAAAAAATATTCACCATATTTAACTCACCTTGTTTCAGAAAATGATCACAAAAATAGAGATCTTTGAGATTGCCGCGGTTTCTTCGGTCTGTCAGAGTCGGGATGCCAGAGAGTGGATCGACTAAAATGCATAGCACTTTGCTGAATAACAGTTCAGTTCTGTTGGAAAGGGAGGCAGTGACAGCTTCCACAAACAGCTTAACAGCTTGTTGTACACAGGCTGATTGCTCAGGTATGGCCTTGCTTTTCAAGTAGCAACTCTGAAAAGCACCGTTTCAGGAACTTAACACAAAAAAAAAAATACTCTCTGCTCAGAATCTGAGACAATCTTTGCCAGGGGAAATAATATTCCAATTATTTAGTATAAATGAAACACAAATGATACCAGTCTGAATGGTAAGATTTAAGCGGCATGGTGGTGCAGTGGTTAGCACTGTCGCCTCACAGCAAGAAGGTCCTAGGTTTGATCCCCGGGTCAACCAGGGTGCCTTTCCGTGTGGAGTTTGAATGTTCTCCCCGTGCATGCGTGGGTTTCCTCCGGGTGCTCCGGTTTCCTCCCACAGTCCATGCATGCAGATTAGGTCAAGTGGCTACTCTAAATTGCCCATAGGTGTGAATGCGAGCGTGTGTGTCTGTTTGTCTGTGTTGGCCCTGTGGTGGACTGGCGACCTGCCCAGGGTGTACCCCGCCTCTCGCCCCAAGATGCTGGGATTGGCTCCAGCTTCCCCGCGACCCAGATGGATAAAGAGGTATAGATAATGGATGGATGAAGATTTAAGTGAGAGCAATTACTGAGTTTGTATTAACCCATTTGATTAATTCATATTTGTAAAGCTTTCAAGTTTTTGTAAAAGGAAAAGAAAATTTTCATGGTTGTATTAATAGTCACATAACCAGAGCCATTTCCCAGCTATTTTACCTCAGAAAAGATGTGAAATTGAAGGGAATGATTAAAACAGATGATAATATAAATACAACTAGCACATTTTGTAGACTTGACATAATGAAATGATAATAACTTCATGTGACATTCATATTCATGGCATGCTTTCAGCATATATAAACATACAAAATATGTAAACATGTATACTCCTTTATAACGTCCATATTTTGTGTCATCTCAAGTATGGACCATTATAGTCTCAGATGGTTAGGTTAATAATAGTTATGAAAGGTCAATAATTTGTTATTCCCTGACTGGTGGTGGCTTTAACAATCCAAGATAGTTATAATGTTATATAGGGTTAACAGCATATTATTGGAAAAAAAACCTCATAACTTATTGAGATATTATTCAGCTATTTAGTAACTACTATGAATTGTTCAGTAAATACAATGAAACTTAATTCTAAGGTATGTACTAATGAAAATAAGGAATATAGAGTAAATCCGACCCTGCTGATGGCTGCTGGACGTTTAAGAGGTTAAAGTGTATTTAATTACTATTTAAACCATTAGTTTTCTATTAAATTTGTTTAAACCAAGTCTCTGAGGGTCTCTTCGTTATTCTGCTTAGCAACCAAACATGGCCAGCTTTTTTTAGACCTATATTTTTTTCTGATTGTATGAGGGTTACTAATTGTTAAAATGTTTTCTCAACAAAACAATTTGTCAACCTAAACAAAAGTGGTGACTGGCAGCAATAATTGGCTGTAATGCAGCAGCCCTGAATAGAGATATCCTTAATAACATGGTGTACTGTCTCATTTAAGCAAAAAACAAAACAAAACAAAAAAAGCCAGTAAACTGCTGGAAATAATTATCATATTGTGCTGTAGCTGGATTAGAAGTCATCTTTGATGTTATGGCTGCTGTGGTGGGGGAGGTTGTAATGATAATCAGTATGCTATTATTATAACAGGTGCCTGCAGTTGTTATGAGCCCATTTCAGCCAATGCAGTGATGAGAGCTTAAACTCGTGGGTTGGATTCTGGAGCAGAAAGAGAAAGGGCCATTTGATATAGACCACTAATATGAAGACATTAGTAATCCAGGCACAGCTGTGCAGCATAATGCACTATTGCTCCCTGTGCCTCTCTCGCATACACATGCATTCACAGATGTGATCACATGCATGTATTTGGAAGAAATAATAAATGGCACACCCATTACGATTTCAGCATCTACCACATGAGTGTCACATCTACCTTCATTGCTAGTAATACAACTAAACAGACCAAAAGTGCAGCACAGCAAACCTTACAAAGTCATTTGCTCCTATGAGTGATAATACCTACAATTGTGCACCACTAATGTGGGTGCATAATGGATACTTTGGGCAGACTGATTGTAGAATGGCTATATGCTGCAGTAGACCGGTGCATGGAAAGTGTCAGGGATCATCCAACAAATCACATCATTCATGGCTCATTTCCATTCTGGAGTGGCCTGGACCCAGAGAGCATGGGGAGCAAATGTGATAATTCATTCTCTCTATCCCACAGAAAAAGTACACATTATCTTAACGCTGGGTTACCCTTGATTTCACAGCATCATAACTACACAGTGGTAATTCAAAACCAGACACAATTATAGGGTTTGATTCAGTGTTGGAGGGCTTTAGAGATGGAACTGTATAATTATCACAAAACTCAAAGATGCCAAGACATGGAGAAATAAATGGCACAATTCAGACAGCTGACACTGTGTGTTTTGAAATGTTGTTTTACTAGTTAATTTCTCTCAGTCAGTTCTCTCAGAAATTTTTCTCCTAATGCATACTGTTTTGAAGTTCCCTGCTGGGGATTTCAGTTTCCTTGCCACAAACATAATGTTGAGCAAACAAGGCCATTAAAAAAAATTTTTTTTTGATGACCTGTCACTTCAAACTAGCTGCCTATACAATATGTGCTGAAAATATACCATACTATTTGTATATAGAACTCAGGTATTTATATAGAACTTAGGTATTTAGGCTGTAGAACTATACAGTAACGCACTAGAACATGTTTTTCCTGTTTCATTTGACTGATGGGACATGTTTTTGTGGATTTAGACATTTGAGCATATGGCACTATTCATGACAATCAACAAAAGTGGAATAATTCCATATGCAATTTGTGATGTTTTGTTTATGCACTCTTTTTACACGCAAAAACATTTCTTACATAGTAAATTTTAATTAATCTTGTGCTCTTAGACCGCTAGTTGCAAAACAACCCCAAATATTATTGCTCCACCACCATATTTTACCCTGAGCATTCCTTGTGTGCAGTCACAATTATTATATGGTTACCACTTTGCAATACTAAATACACAATACAATACAAAAAAATTACTAAGAACTACTAGTTAAGTACTCAGTAAATATGTTAGTAGAAGTTTATTCTTAAATATAGACTAATTAACTGACTCTTAAGCAGTTGTTAGTGAGTTAAAACTCTTCAACAATAACTGAAGTGTTACTGTTTTGTTCTTCTGTAGTTAATGAAGATGTGGAACTGTATTTTAAAGTGACACAAATGGTACCTCATTAGTAATGACTGAAGAGTTAATGTGTTGTTCTTCAGTAGTTAATGATGATGTGGAGCAGTACTGTAAAGTGAAACACATGTAAACTCATTATTTATGACTGAAGTGTTTCTGCGTTCTTTTACACCCAGATTTGAATGTGTGTTTACGGACAATTTGTTACTGATTGCAACATTACAGCTTTATTCTTTTGTGGTTTATTGTTGTCCATTTTTCTTATTAGACTGGCTAAATAAAAACAACACACCAAGCCTGTGCTCTTCTGGAGAGACCCACAATAACATACATAAATATTTACTTTTGAGACACATTTGAGAGGTGTTGGAATATGTTGAGGAATATTAGGCAGTAAATCTCCAGAAGGAAGGTAAGGCTTTGCTAATGGGAAATAATGTCAGTGTGGTTGGTAATTGATCAGTAGTTATCATAGAGCCATAGTTTTCTGCATGAGAAATGAGACTCAGTAATTACTGCTTAAGACTCAGTTAACTCCTGCTAGCATACTTACTAAGTAATTAAGCAATAGTTTTTAGTATTTTATACATATAAAACAAGTGTTGTTCCTGCTTAGTTCCTGCATTGTTACCTATGAGTTGTTGAAACGTATTGTAAGTGCTACCATTATATGGCCTTTTAAAAGGATTATCTGTGCTTATTTTATATTTACCCGATGCGAAATTATGCAGCAATTAGACTTACTCTCTCACACTGTCTGGTTTTGTAAAAAAAAAAAAAAATGCAATCCTAGATACTGACAGTAAATGCTGTTGTAGGGACTGAAACAATTTGTGGAACTTTCTTGAACACTGGCAACTCATAGATAGTTATACACAACCCATCAGGTTTTTTCTTCTCAAAAGAGCTAAATTTGTTCACTCAAACAAGATGAATCAAGACCCCATAATGACCTTATAGATCTGCAGGCAGTGAAAGTCTGCCATGCATTGGGCCTCTTAGATTTTCATGGATTTCTCATATAATATAATAAATAAGAAAATATAATCAATTACCCATTTGGATTGCATCTTTTCCAGTTGCGGATACTACAGGAACCTGTGAGCAAGAGCTGATACAGAAGCAACTTACACCATTTTTAGTGTTGATGGTTGTTGATGCAAAATGGCTGACCAAAACAGACTGCAGTGCCTAGACTGGTCAAGATACAAGCAGTCTGCTAGTGCTGATGTTCAGCCACAAAATTTCTCAGCTTGGCCACTTGGGGTAAAACTAGGACTGTATGTATTGATTCATTTGAACTATCGCTGTAATGCTACTCGAGATACACTCTGATTCGATTCACATTGTCTAACATTTCCAAGAGGCTTGCTTATGCTGTTCTCTTGTCCTGCATTTGATCTGATGATTGCATGATGGAGGAAAGTTGCATAGTCATTTTACTATGGTTCATTGCAGGACTGCTATTATGAGGGGTGTCAGATGTAGGAATGAAAGAAAAACTTTAACCTTATCAGATTTCATATTTCATTTAAAGTATACCAGCCCTCTTAACATAGAAGGACATTTGCTGACAGAATTGTTAATGAAGCTTACACTTGTCTGTGTGAGTGCTGCAGACTGCAGGTTAAACACAGGCAAACATGAAGTGCTTTTCCATGTACAGTCTTGCAGTTGTCATCAAACAGGGCTGCTAAAGGATGACCTTCCATAACTTAGGGAGGAGAGGGAGAGATGGACTGATAGAGGAAGATGATGTGGACTCCTACATTTGAGAATACTTCTCTGGGGAACTACCACACTTTAGCAATGAGTGAACAGCTTTTGAGTTCGATCCAGAAAATTTTTGAAGGCGAATTTTCTGAAAGGGTTCCATTTACAGCATTTAGCATACACCCTTATCCAGTGACAGTTACAAAAATGCTATGTAGTATACATCAGATACATGACCTTGTGCTAGTCCCATAAGGACCAGGTCTACAAATTCCATTAAGCTGAACCTTGCTAGAGAGGAATTAGTAACCTTGCTAGAGAGAAGTTAGTACAGCAAAACAGATAGTTAATCAGCTGTTCAGATAGCCAGGAGAAGTTAATTCCACCCCCTGGATGCCAATGTAGAGAAGTATCTTACATGTCTTCCTTGTACATTGAGGAATGGTGGTTCAAGTCAAGCCATGCTAGAGGCTCAAAGGGAACAAGTTGTGATAAGTATCTTTAGGTAGGTGGGTGCTGGTCCATTTTTGGCTTTGTACACAAGCATTAGTGTTTTGCATTTAATACAAGCACTAAGCAAATCCAGTGAACGCAGCATTTGGGTGATGAGAATAACTTGGGGAGACTGAAGACAAGTCATCCAACTTCGTTCATGGTCAGTCACAAGGGTCAGCTGGCATGCAGTGGAAGATCTGCCAGGAGTGAGTGGCAGTAGCCCAATATCAAGATGACAACGAACTAAACAATCACCTGAGTGGCCTCTGTGGATAGAAATGGCCAGATCTACCTGATGTTGAAGGATAAACCTGCATGACCAAGTCAGGTTAACAGTGTGAGGTGAGGATATATATAGTTGGTTGTCCAGAACTACCTCACTATTGCATGCATTCCTAGAGGGTGTGGTCTGAGAGTTATTCAGGGAGATCACAAGAGATCTTGATATGGGGATGCATCTCCAGGGATATACAGCAGCTCAGACTTGCTAGGACTTAGTTTCAGTTGGTAAGCTGCCATCCATAATGAGATGTCTGCTAGACATGCTAAGAGAAACAAAAGTGTCTAAAGGAGGAAGAGAAAGGATGAGTTGGGTGTCATCAGCATAGCAGTGGTATGAAGAAAAACATGTGAGGATATTACCTCACTGAGATACCAGGTATAGAAGAAGAACAGAAGAGAACTATGCACTGAGCCTTGTGGGACACTGGTGGAGAGTCTGCATGGAGCAGATCCCCTCCATGTCACCTGATGTTTCCTCTCCCTCCAGGTAAGAAGTAAAACCATGCTGTGCCACTAATTCCAAGACTTGGACAAGGATGGACAGGAGAGTCTTGTGATTGACAGTGTTGAAAGCTGCTGAAAGGACACGGAAACTGAGGACCATTGATATTTTTTCTGATCAAACAGCATGAGGATTCCTAGTAACAGCTACAAGGGAAGTTTCTCTGGGCTGTGCCACTTTGAAGTCAGGCTTGTTGGGAACTTGGAGGTCATTCTGGGTAACGTAGAGACACAACTGATTGTATACAGCACATTCAAGGATTTTAGAAAGAAAGAAGAATTATACAATGTAGGTGGACTCCTACAGTTAAGGATACATCTCTGGGGAACTACCACACTTCAGCAAGGAATGAACAACTTTCGTGTTGAAACTTTAAGTGTATTAGAGAGGAATGAGTCATGAGGGATATGCTTTCCACGCTCACTCTTGTACAGTTCCTTCACCACCATGAATGTGATTCACAGAGGAAGAAAGCTCATCAGCCTTACACACTCTCACCTTCTTGAACGTCAAAGTGCTGGGATGTCAGCACAGATCACAGGACGCATCTGCGGAATTGTTTTAAAGGTGAATTTCATGAAAGGGTAAAGTTAATGTTACATCTGCAATTCATGACCTTCTCAGAACAGAAATTTTATTTGACATCCTGAAAAAGCAAAGTGAAGTTGGAGTGTGCAAGTTGGCAGAATTGCTTTTCACCACAGCCTAGGTAAACCAGTTGATAATTATCATTTGCATAACTAATTGAAATTAAAGTAATTCAGTTATAGGTATTGTTTACACAATCTATTTTAAAGCTTTCCAAACAACACACTGTTCATTTACTGAAAATCTGCATAGTGGAAAATATCTGATTCTCTTTATTTTTTTATTCAGCTGGCCAAAATCAGTATTTACGGAACAAAATGGCTAAAATTGCTTTTTGAAGCCAGTCTACCATTTCATAAATTTGTATGTATGAAACAGCATTTATTAAAGATTTGATGTGCCATTTGTTGCACTACATTGGCAGATGTTTGGACTTTAAAGTTAAATACATAGTAATGAAGCCATCTACTGTAAGCTAGTTTAATTAAAATCATTTCATTTCATGGATGGAAACAAAGACAACAAATTAAAAGTTATTTAGACTTGTAGAATAACAACACACAAGATTGGCTGTTTTACTAGCGCAATCTTCTGGTCAATCCTACCAGTAAATGATGCTATATCTTGCTGGGGGTGGAACAAGTAAGGTCCCATACTTATGAAAACATGTTCATTAGTAGAAAAATATGTAACAATTGTGCCTGCTCTGACTGTAAAGCCATTAGAAAGGATATAGAATGGAAACGTTCCAGAGTTGAATTCAGAGCCTCATGGGAAATGTGTTATGTGTTTTCTCAATGGTTCTACAACAACCAAAGAGGGAATCCATATAACAATCCAGTGAGATATTGTGAGCACAAATCAAAGTGAGAGCATGTGTCTGTGCATGGGTGTGCAGTCAGAGAGTACATGCCTTGATAGAAGCAGCATAACACATTATAAAAATATATTTCATTTCATTTTTTAAGGTATGAATCAGACAGATAGACAGAGAGCACCTTGAGGAGGGATATATTTATGAGGGGAATTATGTGTTTTATTGCTGCGTGCAGTATGTGTAAATAAGTAGTTGCTGGTGTTAAAGTGTCTGTGAGGGCAGTTATAGCTTTATAATATATTTTCACCCTGAGGACCATGAAGCCGTCGAGACTCAACTCCAGTCTTCTTTATAATGTACTGTGCAAGGGAAAAGTTACAGTCCTTAGCGCTGTAGTAGCTTACTCTTTAGATAAATATTGCCTCTCACATGATGCCAGTTGGTGTCACTTAAACCTAGGGCTCGACACTACACAGACTTTTGCACTCATTTCCAAGCTCATCTTTAGTTTTCAGTTACACGTGTTCGCCTGAGTGTTCTTTTTGGTGAAAGTTCAATTACTGTCAGCATAGACAGCATAGCATAGAGAAAGTCCTTGGGCATGTCCATATTGCCCTTTAATTCCCCATCTCCCTGGAAGCAGCATGTGATCTATAATTTAATATCTGCGATATCTGAAAGAGAGAAAGAGAGAGAGAGAGAGAGAGAGAGAGAGAGTGAGCAAACGAGCAAGAGCGAGAGAGAGAGAGAAAGTGAGAGAGTGAGAGTGAAAGAGAGACACTAGGTAGAATAAATCTATAGCGCCTTTTGAAGTCAACTGTGCATTTGCCATTGCATCATTCAGCCCCTGCCCAAAACCAGCTTTAATGCAGTGGAGTCAGCTGTGTCGACCCAAAGTCACCACTCTTTATTTCAGAATTTGATCAATATCTCTTATTTTCAGGTGATGATTGAAATTTTCCTTTAGCCCAGTGTGGCCAATTATCCACAATGTTTGGTATGTGAAATTTGAGTCTTTATTTTGCAATGGAACTTTACTGTAATGAAGCACATTAAAGTTTGTAGTGTCCAATCTGTCATTATAAAAATGGCAAAGGAATGCTGAATTGCTAACAGCAGTAGTAGCAGTCATCTTAAAGCCTGAATCACATATTTTCTACACAAACATCAAACCCATGAATTTATACAGATATATTCTGCAATTTTATATATTGAGGTGAAGATGTGATATGACTTATGATACTACAGCATATAAATCTTACAGCTACGATGTGGTTTTTCATGCTTTCACAACCACCTGACACAGTGTGTTCATAAATTTTACATCCCTCACACCTCTCTGATTATGAAATATATGTAATAAAATATTACGAAACATGGATTACATAATCAGAAATCAAGCACTTGCATAAAAAACAGTTGAAAAATTAGAATCATTATATTGATGAATTACGTGACAGATCCACCTTTAAAAAAAAAAAAGATTGAATTTTTAATGTTAATGAATCGTGATTATGCATAATTTACTGAGGTATGTAAGGAATAAAACTCAATGAGGCATCAGCGGTGTAGAAATCCATTACCACCTCAAAGAATGGCACTTTTTATCTGTTCAAAGTCAGATTTAATGTTTCAGAATTGCCAAACAAGTCTCTGTTATCACTTACATTATAGCAGCTATAAACAGCCAGTCAATTAAAAAAAGATATGTAGCTTGTTACAATTACAGAGAAACCACAATACCTTCTGTCCTTCTGTGGTGGAAAAGTTAAAGTTAAACAGATTTACCTCTGACTATTACATAGCACTGATACTGGAGACACCTTCAAAAATGCTAAATAAATGACATCAACTGTTAAAAAAACATATCAACTATTACACAAGCTTTTTTTTAAATCTGTCTACAAGTGCTTGCAGTTTGGTGGTTTAGTGCTTTCTATAAAAAGAATACTATATTAGAATGAGCCCACTAATATAAACCTGTGCTTTTCCTTGTAAATGGCACTACTGTCAAAGCTGCTGTTATATAAATTAATTAACACCTTTTAAATTTGAGAATTCAACAACGCTGCGGTATAAAGTAGTATAATAACTACATACTGTAGTAATATAATATTACTGAATAATAATGTAATTGTCATTAATGTCATGTCATTAAGACTAACATAGAATTTTTCTGTCATTTATACAGTAAAATCTTCATCTGTTTTTCTTTTTGGATTGGATTGGTATCTGAACAACTTTACATTTAGGCTTTTACACACATATAAAGAAACCCTTTAGGCAGCACAGTGGCAAAGCAGCTAACGTAGCTGTCTCACAGCTAAAAGGTTTACTGTATGTGTGGAGTTAGGTTCTAATTTAGGTTCTCAGGACATGTTCTCCTCATGTCTGTGTGGGTTTCCTCAGGTTTCTTCAATTTCCTCCCACCTCCAAAGACATGTCAGTAAGTGGATTGCCTAAGATAAATTGCCCCTAGGTGTGAATGAGTCTGTGAATTTGTGGGACTGGTGTTCCATCCAGGGTGTATTCCTGTCACGCATGCAGTGATACAGGGATAGGCTTCAGATTCATTGCAACCCAGACCAGGATAAACTCAATGTGGACTTAATGTGAGTGAGTGTTGAAGTAATTTATATTTTGACTCTTTAGTGTAGTAAATGAAGCAGTCAGTAAATGATATGTTTCTCTTTAAATTAAGCCCTTAAATATCAGTGGGTACTCGTGTAACTGCATACCATTTCTATTAATTTTACTGCAGTACATTAATAATTCATAGTAGATAAGTAAATAATATGCTTTTTGATGAATACATGAATAATAAGCTGACCATTTAATGGAGGGTAAATTAGTAGAACATGCAAAATCAAAATGAAATCTTACATTACTGATTACATATTCAACATTATATTTCATTTCCACAGTAATCTCCCCAACACTGCTCAGCACACACTTTGTCATGCTGCTTAGATAGTCAGCATGAAATAAGTGTTTCAGTGTTTGTTTGCCTGTGGACAGGCTTAAATGAACAGAGAGCTTGGTGATTCCCACTGATGAGATTTATTCAGCTATCACTCAAGAAGAAAGGTCATCTAAGGACAGAGTTCCTGGGGGCCCTGGCTGATCATTCCTCGCAATATGTGGAGGTTAATCTGCAATTTCTGTTCTTTTTTTTCCAACCACATTTCTTTAACCTATATCCCTCCATGACAAACTGAATGTGCTGTACTTCCTTACCGCTCACAAGATACCAGAGTGCTCATGTGTGCCTGTTGTTTCTTCATTACCTGCTGATAGAGTGGCTGTGTGGAAGCTCATCTGGCTCAGAAAGCACACAGCTGGGCCCTCTGTCTCCCGACACAAGGAGAGAAAGGATGAAGCCCCCCCGTGGACAGAGAGTGGTTGATGGGGTCAAGCCCAGTCGAGTTAGTGAGATGGGCTCTAGTCCACCTTTTTAGCCAAGCATTAATGAATGCATTGTTGATTGAGCTGCTTAACCCAATGCTACAGCCTTCATAAGTCTTGTGTATACAGGGACTTGTGTGCCTGGATTAATATGCGGCTGCCTGTGTGTGAGTAATGATGACCAATCCAGCAGAAGCAAGTCCCTCCTGCACACTTTGATGTATGCATGCATGCACACAGCTTGCGCATATCGTGTCCATCTGCGGCCACGCGGATGGCCGGCTGTGTCTTATAGTCTTGACTCAGCAGCTTTACGTAAGTAACTGCTGCATTGACTCTTGAAGATTGGACTCAGTCTACTGTATGATGTTAGAGGAAAGAATTTGCATATGGTTTCCTCTCTCTCACACACACACACACACACACACACACACACACACACACACACACACACACACACACACACCCACACAC
>JAQQZR010000006.1:9498541-9526084 GCA_030068235.1 Notoglanidium macrostoma | reverse complement strand
AGTCTCTTTTAAAGTCATAAAAATAAAGAAAAAAATTGAATTAGAAGGTGTGTCCAAACTTTTGACTGGTAGTGTATATATATATAAACTCACTGACACACACACACAGACACATACAAACACACATCTCCTGGCTGGAGGGCTAGGCCTCTTCCTGGACCTGGGGGAGCTGGAGGAGGTGTGGAGCTGGCCGATTAGCCTCCTCCACAGCCTGCTTTTGCTCACAGCCTGTCACCTTCCATTTACAAGCCCAGTGTAGGGAGCACAAGGGCAGGCAGAGGTGGTGCAGGAAATAGATTGAAAGCCTCTCACCTTCCAGCTCTTGTGCTCTAGGCTTGGCAAGATTCATTTTCACTTTCGATTCTAAGGCCTCCGTTCCCTTGTCCTGCTATAATGTTCCTCATTCTGTTCTCAACCCACAACCAGCTTTCCCCTTGAGCATTGTATCTCAACCTCAGAACATGAAGCAGAGCATTCAACCAAAATGCATATACCAGAGGTTGCTCTTTGCATGAGACAAAGCTAGTAGATTTCTTTTCTACCGCCTCTGGTCAAGAAAATGAAGCTCAATATGATCTAGCCCTGCCTTTTTATCTGTCTATTTTCAATCAGTGTCTGCTGATCTGATCTTTATTATGCAAACATCCACAACTGAACTTGGCCTGTGCACTATTGATTTCAACATCCAGAAATAGAGATTAAAACAGAAACAGAATCATTCTGAGTAGACTCATAAGATAAGGAATCCAACAACCAGATACAGAGAATAATACAGAGATTTAACAATATGTCTTTTCATTCACAGTGCTGCTGTGCTTAGAATGGATTATTTCAACAAGGGAAAGCTAGCTCTGTGCTCCCTTTGCTTCATTGTCCTCCTTACTTCCATTTAAGTCACAGCAGTGAGACCTTTCAGTGGCCTGTGTTTTGCCTGAGGGTAGACTGGTCCATGGCACGGGTCAACCATCTGGAGAGACACACACATAAGCTTATGTAATACACATAAATCCTGGGTGTGGCCAACATCTCACTTCTGTCATTTATTCCCCAGTGGCTTTGTATACAGTTTGTGTTAAGGGCAGACAATGCATGGACAACCAAACTGTTTTTTTCCCTGCAAAAGCAATGTAGCAGAAGAGGTTGTTTTAATACAAGCGAGAATGGAAAGGAAAATGTAGCTTAACAGTGAATAATGCGCCTGAATAGTGTCCTGCCTTAGATGTAGTCTTGGCTCTAATTGACAGTCTAGCTGGCTGAGCAATCACACTTCTCCAATTTATTAAAGTGCTTTGGAAGTCAGTTGTGCCCTACAGAGAATGGTAGTCATTTTTCAACTACTGGTTGGCTATAAGATGATGCAAACAACCATTCTCCCTCCTTTTCATACTCTGTTCATCTGTTCAGACTGTCTGTCTGTCTATCTGTCTCTCTCACACACACACACACACACACACACACACACACACACACACACACACACACACACACACACGCACACACACACACACACAGTCCAACCCTCTACACACACCCATAAATTTCTTCCTCACATCATTTCCTAGCACTTCCCACACAATGAAATCTAATCTCAATTGTATTTTTTCCAAGCCCCAAAAATAGTTCATCTGCAGTCAGTGAAGATTTCTCTCCTTCCGGTAGACCTGTGTACTTTACATCAAGTACACTGATTGGCTGAGACAGCTGTTAGGCTTGATTGGTGCATGACCAGGGGCAATAAACACACTCTAGTGTAGCATAAAAGCCCCAAGAACACTCCTGAATATTGGTTGTCATACTACTAAATATTCACCAACCAAAATTTCACATGACATTCGTATAAAGTGGAGGAATGGATGCTAAAGAAGAAGACATGTCATGTATCAGCTTATTTTGGAAATTGCAGATTCTGTCAGCACATTGTCAGATGCCTGTCATAAAAACCATAGCTCATCAGAGGATGTAGGAATGGTTGGGATGTAAGTCTTTTATAATAGCTTTATTTGGCAGGTGTAAGAGGATTTCCACGGGCTGGTAATAATTTTCACCTCCACCAATTCTACGAAAGTGCTACATTATACCTTAAGGCTTTTAGAAAATACTGACATAACATAGTATTTTCAGGTGCATGACGCACACAACAAGAGGCAGATAACTCCAATTGCATATTTGTAATACTGTCATTTAAGCTTCAATAACCTTATTACTAAGTTAAGCAATTATAGTTGAGCACCTATAGCTATTTGGTAAATGGTAAACGAATTACTTTGCAAATTTATTTTATATTAGAAAATATTGCCTGCAGGGTTGACATGTAGTAAATTGTAATTGTATTATAATGTAAATAATGGCATGCTGTAGTTTTTAAATAGACTGTTATACTGCATATTTATAACATTATATTACAGTACAAACCACTGCAGAAATTTATTTATACTGTTGTTTAAAGCCTATTGTGGCCAAATTTACATCTCAATATATGAGAATAAAAATCAACATAACAAAGAAAAGAATTTTAAAGCTTCTATTCGATTTCAGTATGCATAAGAACAAACATATCATATTACAGTATAAAAAGCTGCTAAAATGAATGAGTTTTATTACTGTCAGGTAAGCAGGCAGACAACAAATATAAAAGCAGGAGAGCTTTCTTAAAAATGTACAAAATGTGAGGCAAAAGATAAGGTCAAAAACAGGCAAGGGTCAAAATACTAGGCAAACAGGTGCAATCAAAGGCAAAACTAAAACACGGTCAACGTCCCAAACAATAATCCAAAAAAACATGTCAACAAAGAGCATGAACAACAGCTTGGCATAAACTGTGATGAGCTTAACACTTCGCAAAGAACTCAAAGAACTAAAGACCATAAAAAGTGTGATCAGTGATTACCAACAAAACACAAAACAGGTGCAATCAGTCAATAATCAGGAGACCATAAGCAGGGAAGTGCAGAGGAGTGCTGGGAAATGCAGTCCTCGGCGGCCATGTTTGGAGACTGCTGAGACTGCTGGGAAACTGACTCCATGGAGCGCTGAGATGAGAATGGGAAGCAGGTGGCAGAGGTGATGTGACAATTACACAGTAAGAAACTGTTATGATGAACAGAGGGAAGAGCCTGAATGCCACAGGGAGAAAATTCAAGACAGCCAGTGAAAGTACATTACAGGTGTTATGTATTTAAAATATCAAAGGTTGAAATTTCTGTTTTGCTTAAATAATTATCATAGTAATAATAAAAAAATAAGTAGATTTTTATATCAAAACATAGGATGTCAAAATAATGAAAGAAATGGAAAATTAGCCACACTAATTTAATTTGCTGCTTCAGGTAAAGATTGTGCCGCTGACTTTTACACTAAGGTTAATGATATTGTTTTCAGTTGTATTACAATATAGCAGTGTTGAATGAGCTATAGAATATGGTCCTTTGATATTTTGTGAACTGCTAGTAGACAGGCTACAATTTTGAACTGTAAAAGACACTGAAGTGTTTTACTGGTTTGAACACAGCATTTTATTGTATTACAGAAATTACAGAAGTTATTTACAGTGTAGCTTGACATTTGAGTGTGGCAACATGATTGCAGGTCCCAGTAAATGGGCAGGTGTACCTGTTCTGCCTAATTTCAGCATTTGGGAAAAATAATGCTTGAGTGCTTGAACAAAGCAAACGGTAGAAATGGTAGAAATTTTTGCATCAGATCTCCTGAATTTTCAACATGGATGGAGAGCAAATTTGATGAGTGGTTATGAGAGTGAGAAAGGAAATGAGCTATGTGTGTGGGTGTTATATCTGTCCTGAGTTGACAGTACAAGCTGTTAACTTTATGAATTATCCCACAGTCTGCCGACAATTGTGAGTCCACAACATTTGTGATAAAAAAGGTCACAAAAGGGCACAAGTAGTTCCTGCCAATTCATAAAAGCTATCCTCATAAATATTACATGCTAACAGGTCAATAATTTAAACTTGTTTCTATTTGTGGTGCGGGTAACATGAAAGGCAGGTGAAATGGACAGAATGTTTTCAACTGCTTGTCCTCATGTCCTCAGGGAGCCCTGTTTCATTGGTTGCAGAGGGCTTTTTAGATGAGATCCCAAGCTACCCAGGCAATCAATATAGCAGGCCATTTCTTCTGCTTTTTACAAAGAGGAATTTACAACTTGGGGACAAAAATAAGCTTATAACACATTGTCCTGAAAATCCAAAATCCAGATTGGTGCAATGAGCAGTAATCCATTCCCATAAGCAATGCAGTGCTGTTATACACAGGGAATAACACAGAATGAGGAAAAATAATCAACTATGGGATGTTGTGATACACTCCAATGTGAAGTTCATTATAAGGATCATTTAGACAATATTCCTGAATTGATGTAGGAGCATAGACCTTTACGCTGAGTTGGACACACAAGTGTATTTGTGTCACTGCAGGGTGCATCTTCTGCTTTATTTGCCTCTCCAGCACAGTGAGATCAAAGTATATCAGTCAGCCCCATGATCTGGGCACAGACCTGTCCAGTCTATCGCCTGAAGGTTATATATTGCTGGGAGCAACTGGATGTCTCCGAGATCCAAATTCAGTCTTATATGACTAGAGGCATATGTCTGTCATGGTAGAAGTGGCTGTCACCCTGTTGTGGGTGCTTCTGTCACAGGTTTTGCAATGAGAATGGATTGATCAAATCAATGTAGGACAAACCCTTCCACACCACCACACATATACCGTATGTACACAGCAGAAAGAACGCAAAGAGAGGATTTTTTTCTGTCCTGTGAACGGTATGCTTTTCTAGCTGTCAAACAGATCCAAACCTTCTGGCCTTTTCAGGAAAAATATCTCAGCAATCTCTTACTGTTGTCTGTTTATACCATCTCTGGTCACTCAGGCAGAAGTGCAGATGGCCATGTTGGCGCACTCTTAAAAGTGTAAAGTGCAATATAAGAATTGAGCTGCCCACATTATTGGCAATGAAACATTTACTGTACACAGAGTACAGTATATACAGTATGTATATATGTGTGTGTATCCATATGCATGTGTGTAGATAAATTAGGCTCAAAAATTGCCTGGACGAGGGAATTAGCAGAATGGGAAATGATATAGAATTCTCACTGGATGTAATTAAACACATATTTCCCAGACCACCCCCGAAGTTTGAACTAATCATGAGATTAATAACGAGAAGTGGGAGGAGAGCATGTGCTTCTGGTTCTGTGTTTATGTTTAGAGCTTTCTACACAATCTTTGACGAGCACAGTGATGAGTGCAACGTACAAAATCTAAATAGTAATAAGATATGAGCACTCATTTGGAACTGTATGTGTGCATGTCTGTGTGTGACATGTGTTCTTATGTACCTTAATGTGTGGATTATTTTTGACAGCCTAGGGGGCATGCTGGGGTGCTTCCTCTCACATTTTTGCTAAACAAACCCATTTCTGGTTCATTCCCATTTTCCACGCCTGTCTCTTAAACCATTCCACTCACTCTCCTGGGATTTGTTGCCTTGCAAGGGTTAGTGTGGCTGGGCAGTGGAACTCCATTTGCCAAGGGTAAGTGAGGTAGAGAGAAACAGATAGATAGATAGATTGAGAGAGAGAGATAGAGAGAGAGAGAGAGAGGCTCCTTCATGCCTCATTGGTTCTGTTTTCACTCACTAATTTCCCTCCTCTGTCAGCTGTCCCACATGCGTCTGGGCTTTGTTATTTCCCCTGATGCCTGTCACTCCTAAGCTTGGCTGTGACAATCCGCACGACTGCAGCACAATCCCACACTCATACTCAAATACGTGCCACAGCACAGCAGACATAATTTTGTTCTAACCAGTCCTATTTCATGTGTCTTATTCCAGTAAATATTTAAGTAAATGTGGCCTGTAGGTGGCTGATTATAAAGAGATAATTATAAATTTTTGATATGTAGAGAATGTGATTTTACAAATGAAACTCAGGCCTGTATTGAATGGATTATATTGTCTTCCTTGTATATGTGACCTGCTCCATCAGTTACAATTATTTTGACCCAGACTCCATTTTGAGTTTCACACCTTGCTGCAAATGTCTAATGCCATGTTTTGTTTTTGTATTCCAAATTTAAGATGAGGTAGAGTATGCTTATTTAAATGCAGACTGCCATTGTGCCTCAATATTGAGCATAAAGGGGCCTAAAATTTGCAATACATATTTAGATGACATTTAAATAAATTTGCACATTCATAGAGGCATAAGGTAACAATAACACTCTCTTCAGCCAAGAGTCATAACACACACAGACACACACACACAGACACACACACACACACACACAGTGGACATTCACACTCACACTTGTACACATGCAAATCTGACTCTACTGATGTCTTCATTACACATGATATTGAGAGTTTTTAACAATTTTCCTGAATCGTTCAACACCCACAGTTTTTCAACACCCACAGAAGTTTTTGTATTCATGATTTCTCTTGCAACTAGAAAACACATCATATTATGTGTGAGAGTTTGAAATCTATATTTCTAGTTTCAGTGTCATGATAACCCTGACTCAGCATAGAAGATGTAAGAAATAAAACATGATGCTTCACCAAAATTGACTATTTCCATCACATCCCCAACATTTATGAAGAATCAAATGAACTTTTAAATTCTTGGGCAAAACTGTTTTTTTTAAGTTAATTCTTTCTAATTTGATCATATTAAAAAAAAATTCAGATTAAAAAAAAAATTCACCTTTAAGATTAGGCGTTATGCATATAGGAGATAAAATAGGTGATATGATATCTACCAGAGTTGCCTGTTTAAAGGTAAACAGTAAAAGTACCTCTTGAGCATAATGGACCAGTAGTATGGTTTTACTTTAACAGCTACAAATTTAATGAATATTGATTGTAAACGTTTTCAAGTGCTTAGATATCAAATGTTTAAGGTACTTGGTCTCCCACACAGACTAGACAGGATAAGACCATTACTGTCACCTTCTATTAGAGTATCAGCTTCGATAACAAACAAATAATGCAAAATGAAATGTACTATATATCCTACACACAAATTTTACATATTTAACTAAAAAGCTCACAGAAGTTTAACCCATAGCTGCTCAGTTTGTGAGCTTGCCTAGATTGTCACTTATACTTTTTACATTTACAGCATTTGGAAGACAGATCCAGAATGACTTACATTTTTCTAATACTGTATATACAGCAATCTAGCTCAAAGCTGACTGACAGTTGGCAGTAAACTGCTAAGTCACTTCAGTTTAGCTACTAAGAAATCATGTGTTTACACATGTTTAACAAAACTCATGCATAAATACAGGGACATGACTCTAATATTAAACATTTATAATGTCGAGAGTGGAAAGTCAACAACAAGGTATGTGCTTGTTATTTTTACTAACATTTGACATTTTAGCTGGTAATATCAATGTCTGGCTTTCATACTGATTTTAAAGCTATACTTTAAAAAACTAAACAGCCCCATTGTACATGGAAAGTTGAAGACCAATTTATGAACACTATATGTTGGAATTGCAATGACAAATATGTGCAACCATGTGGTTGAGCCACCTGTTAACCATTTATAGTTACATTTGTTGTAGAACATCAATGAGAAACTTTAACTCCTTCTTCATTTACATCAGCTATAAACACGTATTCCTTATTCTCTTTTCTTCTCTGTCTTAAAATTATTAAGACTAAAAAGACAAGAACAAAAAACAAACAAAGAAACAAAACAAAACAAACCCCCCCAGCTTGTCAGTTACAGAAAAATCGGAAAGCTCAAACTCCTCTGCTTCTAGAGGAAAATTGTGGCCAATCAGAATTCAGTAACTTTGTGGTATAGGAAGCAAAGTTTATTGAACAACAAATAAAATTTTGTAACAATCAAGAATCATGTTTTTGACCTAAAATCTGCTTTCTATGCAAGTAGGTAAGTCGTGACTTGAAGAGGAGTGACTTGGAAAGAGATCAAGGGTTAATAAATTAAAACATCCAGATGCTTAGATGAAGTTGTGAGAAAATTTGGATTGGGTATTAAATTGGGCAGGAATGCCCAGCTCTAGCTGATAGTGTTGACAGGTTAATTATGTGAAGTAGCAGCAGCAGAGCATAACCTATCAGACAGCGGCACAAATTAAAGCAGGAGCAGGACGAGGTACTGCAGTGAGTTTAACTGTGAAAGTATAGCTGCAGTAAAGCCTTCACACACTCTCCTCAGTTATTGTGTGTGTGTATGTGTGTGCGTGTGCGTGTTTTATAGGCAGGTGCCTCCAGAGGTACAGAGACAGTGCAAAGAGGAAAGAGACTGTATGTGAGACAGAGACAGAAAAGAGAATATGAGTGTTTGTGTGTGTGTGTGTGTGTGAGAGAGAGAGAAATAAAAAAGAGAATTACTGTGTGACAGGGAATATGAAAAAGGAAGAGCTATGTTCCATTCAATGATTATCACATCTCATCCTCTGATATAGGAAAGAAGAACAGCAAGTTATACACCAAATGAATACCTCACTGTTTTAACCAACAACAGAATAAAATGTGCTGATGCTTTCAAGCATGCTGGTCGTTAAATTTAAAATGGAAGTCATGACTCAATGGTAGACATATACTTTAAGTTCAAGTGGACTTCTGCCTTCCTACAGTCAAATGTGGATAATGAAAAGGTTAGGCTTGACTGCACAGTAATCCAAGAGAGCTTTGTTTACAAGTAAAAGAAAACGAAGGAGCCGTCTATAGCATTCCAAAAAGTACAGGCCCACCCTTAATGCTCAGCTGTTACTCAGGCAATCACTGACAGCAGCAGATGGAAGAGAAAAAGAAGTGTAATTGGAAAACAGATTTCAGTTTGTCATGCATTTGTGTAGTCCATGGACTACACCACTAATACTTATTGTTATTAGCTTGCTATTAAGGTGCATGATTTGTTTTGGAAAACCTGTTATTTCATCTTAAAATGCAGCTATCCACTTATATTATGTTCTATAAGTTCTGAGCACTGAAGTTTAGTTTGCCATTTTGGAACACTTCCATTTAGATTATTGAGATGATATAAAAATATGATTTAGATAGATAGTCAGGGTCAAGGCTCATTAAAATTATAATAAAATTTTACACTCCCAATTATTTGGCTTAATGCCCCAGTTAAGTCAATGAAGCATTTTTGTACATTTACATGTAATTTAGAATACATTTTTAGACAAATCAACTTCCAAGCAAGGCAGATTTTAAATCAAGTATATTGCTAAGATGTATGGCTTTGCTCCCAGACAGTGGCACTCAGGATTTGAACTTACAACCTTCCAGCTGAACTTCTGCAATGAAACTATGCTGCAATTTCCTGATTATGTCACTTCAGCTACTAACAAGTCTCAAAAAAAAAATCTCAAGTGCTGGCCTAGGTTTTTTTTTTGGAATTATTATTTTTTTAATGACATCTGTTCAGTGTAACTGTCTTTACTTTAAAAATAAGGCATACTTCTGTATCATATATGCATCAGTTACAAACTTCAGAATTGTCATCTGTCTTATGACAGCTCATTAACGTCACTAAGAGTGAGACCTATCACGTTAAAAAAAGAGATTACTATGGTTATGACATCATGCATGTTATTATACAGTGAAAACCAAAAATGTAGGCAAAGCATCACATATTGAATTTGTAAGGTTAAAGCTGCAGGAGTCCCACTGAGCTGTAAACAATGCTGGAGCATTATAGCAACTGAGATTCAAAAAACATGGAGACAGTGTATTATCATAGAAATGAGTTCAGATCACTATGATAGTGCTCACTGTCCCAGTGGTTACATCATGTAGAACGAAAAGGTATCACATATATTAAAATATGTGAAAGTTTGTCATTTCTGGGTGCAGCTTATGCAATGCAGCACCGATACACAGTCACACCTCTACATACTTTTTGTTACCCAACAAGCTAAAGTTTTGAAAGGCTGTTTTGAAAAGCAAAGTTTTATGGAAATAACAGTATGGCTCAGAGCAAAACACCCTTTTTACTTACATTTTCATTACAGAAGAATTACAGTTTCCCAGGCAAACAAAATCCTAAAACCAGTTTATTTTTGAACATGTATTTATTTACATATTTAAAAATAGATTTAGGATACAAAATCCAATGGCTTTTATATTAGACCTGTCTTTCCTTACATACCAAATGCTTTGGCATATATAAAACCTATTAGCTAACTGCTTCTGAATTGCATGCATTCATTTTTAGGCACAGTAATATACTTAGACACAGTATTTCTTATAGTATAGAGTTTTTATACTTTTTTTATAGTCACCACACCGTCACAATCCTGTTAACAATTAAATTTTTAATCTCCCAAATGTTCCCACATCAAGTCAGTTCTCTTTCCTTTTATTTAGACCACCAAGGTGGGTTTCCTTAGAACTCGCACAATTTTCACCTTGTGAATATGACCATCAACTCACCTTAGCCTATAAAAGGTACTTGAAATGTCACACTCATCCTCTTTCCCAATCTTGTCTTATCGCTTTGTATAGCACTCTTTGATCCTTGATCATTTCATACTGTCATAATCACAAGGCTAGTGATGGGATTATTCTCTTCCTCTGAAAGTAGATCATTGAGGCTTGATTACAAGAGACCAATGGCTGCAGAGTGGCTTCATTTACAATTGTATCTATAGTACCTATAGTCTTATGTTGTTTTATGTATCACCATGTTCCTGGTGAAACATTGTATACAAACCCCCCCCATTCAACAAAAAAAGGGGTTGTATTGCTCGATACAGTCTGTGAAAAGGCTGAAACTGCTGTTCAGTGACTCACTGGCAGCCAATTTGGACCAACATTGCAAAAGCAAAAAAACTCATAGCCTACTTTTTACTTCCTTACCCTAGTTTTATGTAAGATGTACTATGTGCAGTAATACACAGCATGTAAGCCTGGTCAGAGACCTGGCTAGCTTTAGTGCCACCTACTACATGTCATGAATCAGTAGCCTCACTAGCCAATACAGCCTCAGAGGTATGAGTCATCAGCTTGAATTAGGCTAATATTTCCATTCAGATCTTTTTCATTGCCCAGGTTTGCCAACTTCATTCAAACTTCCAGCAGTCATTCTCTGTACCCAAGCATGGGGATGAATTTAAATAAGAAAAAAATATTACTACTAATAAACATGTTATGAATAAATTGGAAATGACAAATCAGTTAAGACAAAATCAATAAATACAAAAGACATTCTTACTATTCACTTGTGTTATGTGAAAATTTAATTTAAATGATGCCTTTATTGTTGAAAGCTGTTGTATGCTTTTGTTTCGATATGCTTTTTTAACTGTTGTTAAAAATAAAATAATTGGCAACATTGTATCAGGAGAGAAAAAAAATTGTGAGTCACGCTGCAGGCCTATAATAGTCACAGTCATAGTCATTATGGTCAGATGTAGTAGCGGAACAATCTAATGCTAATGTCAGCTAATATTAGCAAGATAGGTAAATGACAGGCCAGAGAACATAAAGCACAAAAGAAAATGCACAGAGGAGAATGCACAAATAATCATGTACACATCAGGCATGTGCACTTTATTCTTTACTTTTAGATAGCTGTGATTTGTGTTTTAATTAGCTAGTTATCATCATTCAGCTAAGTGGCTACTTTTGGTCCTGTATTTTGTACTGTACAGCCACATGAATCAGCCAGTACAGTTACAATAAGTCTTTGGGCATTGGTAAATTTGCCCGCCTCCAACAAGGGCTTGTGTTTTAGCTACTTAGATTGTAGCCAAAGCTGAACAGTTAGCTCATTCAGTTAGCTAGCTCATTTGCTATGCTTTGCAGTGATCCCACAACTATAGACACACCACACTGTCTTGATTTAGGTGATGCATTAACAGAGTGCAGTACCCAGACATTAGCATGCTATCTAAAATGCAACCTCTTGTTGGAGGTGAAATAGTTTGCTGTTTCCCTAAGTAATTACGATTTTGGATTTTGCTAACACATTTGTAATACTAGGATGATAAGGATGGTAAGTCCACTCTTTAAGTCTCAAATACCTAGGCCATGTGCCAAAATGCACACTACCATAAATAGTGTGCCAAATTAGGACAAATGCATAACTACTAAGCGGTGCCTTTACTCTTTACACACCCTATTTATTGTGTAGCATGCAGTTTGGGGCACAGCCTGGAATAACCCTGGAATGTGTTATATTCTACTGTCTAATGTAGTAATAATACATATGAAGACATTGTTAAAGCATGCTTAATTTTATTATCCTTAATTTTATGTTTCATATATACAGTGATGTGTCCTCAGCGCTCTTGAAAGCACTTAGAAATGTAATGAAGGGCTTTTAAAGAGAGTTTAAGAACTTTTGCAATTTATGCACACAGAAGGGATATAAATTACACAAATGAATGCTCTGTAGTATTTAAAAAAAAACATCAAAAAAGGTCTCTTTAAAGAAGTGTTTCACAAAAAAAACATAATTTTAAACGATACATTACACAGAATTGAGTTTAGAGCAACATACCAATATTGAACTGACAAAATCATACTAAAGTGAAATAATGCCACACATGATAGGTATAGATGGTACAGCCCTTTCATGTGTGTTTTATTAAGGAGTAAATTTGAATAGTATCAACAGGAAGCTGGTAAGTAGAAATATAATTCCAGGGCCAGTTTGGACCCAGGGATCCTGTCGTATCAAAATCAATTTCATTTGCCGGGTATGCTATGTAACTTGTCTTTGCTGATTGCACATATAACATAGTAAACAAATTACTTACATATTAACAAAAAAAAGAAAGAAAGAAATTCTATAGCAATAGATAATGAGTAAACCTATCTGAAATAAATATGTTAAGTAATATATGCTAAGAAGGACTCTGATTGGAGAAGCAAAATAATAATAAATACACACATTTACAATATGTGAAATTTTAAGAACCATGTACAGTAACTGTGCAATGATACAGTAGGAATCTGTACATTATTGCACAGATGATATCTTTGTGAAGAATGGTACAGAGAGATCAAGTTCTGTGCCACAGTGGAGCAGCTGGGTTTCAGACTATTAAAGCTTTCAGCAAAATAATTGCATCATGGCTGCCAAAAGGCCTGTCTCTAGAGCTGCATTTTACTGTCTTTAACACTTTTTTAATTATAGTCAAATAGAACTTTATTGTCATCATAGCAATATACAATGTGCAGTGCAAAGTGAGATGAAAATAAAGTTTCTCCTGGTCCCAAGGTGCAAGATACATGTATGACATACTCAGTGCTGACAGGACATAAATGCATGTATGTATATGTACTTCTAAAGGTGTGGTTGGCCAAATTGGCAGGTATCCATTCAACACTCAAATCTACAACCTTTAAGGATGCTACAGTCAGAAGGGGTTCTAAGTATCGGAAGCTAAGAACCCTTAACTACCAGAGAGTGTAGGTTCTGGATATTACAAATTTGTTCCATAGATAGTTGCTGCTAGTTGCTATGGTGTTATCTAGATCCTGGTGACTGCTCTGTATCTGACCAATTTGGATGGTAACACTTGTTTTATGAACCTAACAGATTTGAATTCAAATAAGTAATAACTATGTGTGAAACAGAAAGTTGTCTATTAAGTTACCATACAAATATGGCACTGTGTTTAATATTTGTGTGCCTGAATTAGACAATAACCAGCATATAAATTATACATTGGCACCATTTTTCTCAATCAGACTATTGGTATGTTGCAAGAGCATTCTGTACTGCTAAAAATCTCTTAGTTGATACTTTTTAAAAAATGCAAGAAAGAGCTTTTTTTATACTATGTAAAAGTGGTATGCATGCAAGTATGAGGCAAAAGGTGTCTTCCAATGCATAATAATGCATGTAACACCATGAAACGAGACTGTCACTCGTTCTCTGGTGGAAATGATTACAGTGCGCACTTATGTAGAGTGAATCACTTATGTACAAATAGTTTCAGCAAATAAATATTTCCAATTCAATATTTTAAATGTAAAAATATCCTTCCTAGTATTTTGCATAACTAGATGCTTGTTAATTCTACAGTGTGTATGTGTTTGGCATTTGAGAAAGAGAGAGAAAGAGAACATATGCAGTAGTATATACGCACACTTAGGTTTTCTCTTAATAACTTGGCTTGTAAAGCACAGGACTGCTGGATAATGAAAATATCAGATAGGAAGAAACAGCCATAGAGAGAAAGATCTGCAACTCTGCATTGTGCTTCCTGTCCTCGTCTGCTATGTTCAGTTCTCCCACTCTCGTTCTGAGTATGTTAGTGGTAATAGTATGCACAGTAAGCAGGCATGACTGTGGCAGTTTGCAGGGTACCAAGGTTAAACATGATCACACACATTGAGCTTTAGAGATGCCAGGACCCAGAGGCTGTAACAGCCACTCCAGGAGGGAGGTAGCGTGACCCCCTCTCTTGTTCTGAGTGTGTCGGGATGATTGGTTCTGATGTGCTTATGAGAGGGGAATCTCAGACACAGGCTTGTAATCCTGTTTGCTGGAGTTCCGAGGATCTTGTGTACCTAATGTTTGTTTGAATAAAGTCGGTGTGTGAAGCAAAGCACAGTGGTGCATATTGACAAGAAGATTAGATACTGTGCACATCCACATATTTCTGCACACAGGAAAGATGGCAGATTCTCAGAGTAGGAGTCTGCCATTGATCTTGGCTGTCTGAAGGAAAAGTGAAAGTCGTTCCTCACATTTTTCCTTTGGCAGACTGCATTTTGAAGTAATTCGCAAAAACAGCACAAAAGGATAAACAAAAATTTAGGGTGTCATTCACAGTGTCATTTTTGGGTTAATGCAACTGGCATGTGTCAGTGGGTCCTAATATATGTCCTTAGTTAGCATTGGACCTTATGCTGGGAGCAGTGCCAAGAGTCTAAGAGAGACAGTGTGATTGGCATATAGATGCCCAAAGCTATGTCCATACACACTGAAGGAATACTTCATGCAGAGCTACTAATTAGCACTACATTGTATTGTTCTTCCACATAAAAACATGGGGACCTGGACATATACATGAATACTAGAGATCTAAGCAAATACGTTGTTTGCATTGAACAGATTATATGTTCTAAACAGATCCAAATACAAACTCGAATAGGAAGTGCACTTTTCGTTTTATTTTTTGTAGCCTAGGCTAGACAGTGGCAGGTATATCAAGGGATGCAACAAAAAAGTTTTCTTTCCAGCGATGCTAGCTCATGCATGAAGAGCAAGCATGACATGAGATAAATAGTGTTCACTAACATAAACTTTTAGCATCCTTAATAAATGCTTGGTCCAGGTCATGGTGGTTTAAATTAGGCTACAGTTAATATGCACGTCTAATGTAAAACTGTGAGAGGCAGAATTCACACTGACAGTGCTGCCATTTCGAGTTATTTTTATTATTCATTCATATCCAATAACTGCTTTTTCTGTATCAGGGTCCAGGTAACACTTGGTGCAAGGCAGGAGAATTCACCCTAGGTGGGACTGTAGTCCATCGCAGGGTACCGTTCACACACAATCATGCCTACCTGCATCTACTTGAATAGTGGGAGGAAACCCAGGCAAACACAGGAAGCATGTGTGAAACTCCACACACAGTATCCTAAGCTAAGGATCAAACCGGAGACCCTGGAACTGTGAGAAGGCAGTGTTACTGTAGGGTGTGTGAGGGTGTGGAGGAAGACTTGGGAGACAGGTGGAATTTTAGCTGAGCTACAAGCATGCATTTATTCCAAATGCACTTTTCAGCGTACAAATAAGATTTGTGTCCGGCCTGCAGCTGTCTCCCCCTGCTGGGGGGAAGGGTAATTCACCAACACCATCTGCGCCCCTGGACTGTGGACCACCTAAAATTTGAATGGCTGAAGTGCCAGATACACGTGAGTGATCCACACGTTAGCATCCTTCATGCAGCGGAGCCATTACATGGGGCGATTCTCCCTCTCCAACACTTAGAACAAAATGGTCCCTATCTGATGCATTAGTCTGCAGAACAAAACGGAGAGAGAAGTCAGGAGAATTGTGCAGGCCCCCACACAAAACTGATTTTACCTAGCAGAAAGCCAGCTTGCAAGGCTCCGTCCACTAGTCCGATAGGGTGATCCCTTTTTAGTGAGGTCAGTTAGCAGGCTGATGATGTCCAAAAAATTGGGTACAAACCTTTGATAATAGCCAGCAAGCCCCAAAAAATGCCTCACCCCTTTTTGGTTATGGATCTCAATCACTTCTGTCTTATAAATCTGATCATACACCTACCCATGGCCCTAGTGAAAGCCCACATACCAAACCTCCACCCACCCAATCGAAGACTTCTTTGGGTTTGCTTTGAGTCCTGCCCTCAGGATAGCCCTCAGATGTTGTAAATGCTGCTGCCAGTCATTAAGTGATTACATCATCTAAATAAGGAGTGGCTTATGCATTGTGCAGGTGGAGTATTCTGTCAATGAGACGTTGAAATGTCAATGGGATTCTAAACAGCCAAGGGTGACAAATTGGTGTAACCCAAATGGAAGCCATTACCCCTTGGTTAAGTCCAAATGTTGAATAAAAGCAAGCCACATCTAACCAATCAAACAGTTAATCAATGTGAGGCATCTGGTATATGTCAAATTTAGACACCACATTGACTTTTCTTAAGTCACAGTGTTAGGTGAGGTATGGAGTTTTGCTCTCAGGCCCAGAATGTACTGAATTTCACTTTTGCTTTCATTTTTACAGCTTTTACTCTGTCAGGTTAAGTTCAAGCTCCTTGGCCTGTGTGTGTGTGTGTGTGTGTGTGTGTGTGTGTGTGTGTACATGTCTCGCAAGCACTGCCAAGTGGTATCACACTCTGTTGCACTCACTCTCTCTAGCTGGTTACAGGAGTCACTGAAAGCACAAAGAGACACAAATAAGTAGACTGGCAGTAATAAGGCACAGGTGAGATTCATCACGTGTTACCTGCTTCTTTGACCCGCCTCCTCTCTAACTACATCTGACACTCAGCCACGTTCCCTCTGCCACAGACACCCACTGTGCCACCATGCTACTGCTGGATATTTTCCAGAAAGAAATCTCATGGTTCAGGCCATTCATTAGAGAAAAAATGGAAAGGAATCAGGATGAAAATAACTAATCATATCACCTGTAAACTTGATACACACTGACAGGCTGATGTGTTATCTTTCCATGTTGAGTTTCACAAGCTCAATAGTTTGCTTCCAAGCCTTTCCAAACCTCCTGCTGAGAGAAAAGCACAGGGTGCATAATTCATGGAGTGTAACCATGCAGCTTATTAATAGTTGTATTATATGTGTTTATGCAGATCATACATTGCACCTCTGAAATATGCTTTCATATGTTTAAAAGGATAGAAGAGAGTGACTAAAAAAAAGGTGTGATTAATTTAGGTGCTGAGAAGAGCAGCTGAAGACTGTTCTCTTAAGATGGATCTGAATTTATTTATTATCTTTTATTTGTGTCATGAATTAATGATCATACATGTTTACCATTTTGCATTTTCAACAAGCAGGGAAAGAGAAAATGGGTGAATAAAACAACAGAGTAAACATTTGTGCAAACATGTCAATATGCAATGTTTTTGCAAATCTACGCATGTAAGTGTTCTGTGTTCACATGACTTGAACCCCTTCCATGTTCTCGCTTTCACTCATTTTCTGGCTTTTTCTCTGTCTCTGGCTCATTCCCCATGTTTATGCTGGCTCTGCACATCCTCTTTCTCCCGTGTATCAGCCAGTGGATAAATATTTCATTGGACGTTAAATATAGCTGTGCTTTCAGTGAGCCTGAACGAGCTGGGTCTCCTCTCTTGGGCAGAAATTGAGTGGGGAGGAGAAACAGAGGGCACAGAGCTAAAGGAGACCCCCACTGCCCTTGTAAGCTCTTACTCTTAGCCAAGGTTACTCTTGTCATATATTTACTGTATTGAATGGTCTAGTTCAAGTGTGTGTCTCTCCAGAAGTGGATATAAACTTGTCTGGGTTACTCACAGAGAGAAGTGCTTCCTAAATATACGATGCTTCTGTAGTTCTTTTCTGCTTTCATGCTTTCTATTTGGGCTGGATGTTGCCCTGTAATGTTACCCTCTCAGTTATGCCCACAATTAATAACATAAATCAAATGCATAAAATATCAATGTGTTCATTTTTACTATTTATGTTATATGGGAGGAAATGCAGTACGTCTCTTCTTTAAGCCTTCTGTAATCATGGCATGAATCAGTCTGATGTGTTTTGAGAGTGTGGGATGCTCTGCCATTTGAGCCGATCAACTTGGGAAGACTAAAGGCGCCTGGGTCGCTTGGCATTTGCAGGGAGATGTCATAAAAACACAGCAGTGTGTAATTGGAAACTATGGTGGTACATTTTTTATCAGCTTTATTGTGAGGATACCGTGTGCTGAAATATCAATTAATGTCTTTGTTGAGTCCATTCAGAGAGTTTTATTTTGCCCACATCACTCGGATTAGCACTGCATTTCTCCTCACATTAATATGGTGCATTAGACAATACTTTGAAGCTCATTTTACTGATGCACCTCACTTGCTTTTTCTTCAAAAGCAGCCAAGCATCATTAAATATACATTTACTTTTCGTTTTTCTATATGCAAACACATTAACGCCACTTGGAACTATAGACACATGCTTAGAAGATAATGAAAATAAAGGCACATTTGTAGTCAGTGTATTATAGTACACATGTCCACCCTTCTTGTTCTTCAAAAACATTTTCCTTGAGCTAATCTCTAAATGTTTTTCTGACAGAAAAACATGTCATGTGATTTAAAGATGTAAGGTGTAAGCCGATTTCTTATAGAATGCAAATAGGAAACCATTCTGTAAGAAAGCAGTCCTTTCTGCTTGACAGTTATTTTGTACATGCACAGGCAGGCCATACAAAACTATAAATAAACAGGAAACAAAGACTACGCAGTACGCCTAGGATTACGGTGGCAGTATGGATATATTTTACTGAAGCATTGACAGAAGGTTGGAGTTTGACCTAAAGTTCCGGTTTAACCTACTTGCACTACAAAAAAAGTAAATGAAAGAAGAAAGAAAGAAATAGGAACAAGCAAGAGGAAGACTAGAGTGAACATCATAATAGGTCAATAGAACTGGAGAGATATTAAGCATATATTATACATTTTTGAAAAGCAAAGACATTTAACACATTTTTAATATGCCTAATCTGTTGTATGTTTGTTATAAGAACATCCACAGTGGGAGTGGGGATAAAAAAATCACACACTTGACGAGTTTCAAAACAAAAACAATCTCGGAATCCCAAATCTGTAGGTAAACAACACAATCTCAAACAAAGTCACAGCTGTATGTTCGATATATTCCTGGATTTGTTTGTGTCTTTTTATATGCAGACTGAAAATGTAAGACGTGTACAATAAGTTAAGAGTGGATGAAGATATAGTTGCTTAAACGTGAGCGACATTTCATTCATTTTTCCACAAGCTCTTTGCCCAGATGTAAAGCTTTGCCATTTTGTTCCCCCCACACCACTCAGTCACCTCCATACTCTTTGGCATAACCGCTATACTCGTTTGCATCTGAGTCAGATGTCAGAACTGTTAACTTCTGTTTTCTTGGCTTTGATTGATAAAGACAGCATTCATAGCTTCACAGCTTGATATATCTTGTAATATCATTAGATCCTATTACACAGTCTGGATAGCATAGTCAAGCCATTTTAGGGTACCATTTTAGAGTTATAAAAGAATATTATTTTTTATTTTACAACCAAGGAAGGCTTGCCAGACATTTTGTTTAATTAAAGCCATTTGTTGATGGCAAGCCACTAAGATCCTTTCTATGCTTAATCGATCGTGAACTTATGTTTCGATTACATGCCCCTGGGCTAGCATAAAACAGTTAAAATTGTTTTTAAATCCTCTGGAGTGCTAGCCTTTGTCCTAAATGTCACTTCAGGTTACACGGGCACAGTTTGTCCATGCAGAGCTGTCATCATCTGTAGAGGAGTGATTTCAGAGTGCTCAGAGGATTCATTTTACCTTTTCTCAAAAAGGTAAAGTGTCTGACTTTCCATCTCGTACTCCCTGGTTCTATTCACTAATGGTTCTGTTTTGTGGCATTTGTGTGACAAATGAGTTCTTTAATTCCCACTGGAGAACATACTGACATTTTCCTTACATGGGTGACCAATTCTCTTCCCTATCCAGTTTAGCAACACTGGGAGATGAAATACTGTGTCCAAACCAGAATTATACTTTACGATAAGATACTGGGAATTCTGGGAAAATATTTAGAATATGATCAATTTATACTGTATCAATGGACCATACTGCATAGCTACTTTAACATAGCTGTGATATTGTAACAAAACATTAATACAGACAGTATCATTAACTTTACTGTAACTTTCATGTAAAATAGCAAATTAATTTTGCCTGTCTAATTTTTCCAAACTTCCATTATTTGGTCATTGTTAGGTTTGATAAAAGATATACGGCGTCAATTTTTATGCTGATCACAGTAAGTGCAAAGTTTGAAGGACTGTCAAAGCTTAAACCTGTTATTATATAGCCTGTTATTTTAATGAAATAACCCATATAGCTTAGTTTGTTCTCTCTCTTCTTTTTTTTTTGGAGGATTGTATATTACAGTGAAATCATCACTAATCATTTTAGCAAGTATTTATAGTTGAATTTGATATATAATTTGATTTTTATGAAACTATTTTGTCAATACTGTAAACAAGCATTACAGTAAGGTTGCCATAAGTACAGTAATTACAATTTACAAATCATAATTTTACATTGCAATTTTTCAACAATATTGCTTTACTTTAGGAAACTTTTTTTCATGTTTACTAAGTTGTGTCCAATATTACGTCTATCAGCCTTTTTTAAAGATTTGAAACTAAACACAAAGTGAAAGTTTGTTCATAGATGCTTATTTTAACTTATCATTAACTTTAGTGTTAGCAAGGAGGAAGAGAGAAGCACTCTATTCTCTTCATCAACATCATTTCCTCAATTACTAAATGCACTGCTCTCAACATCCCTCTCTATAAGAGCACTTTACATCTCTCTCAAGGCCAGTCCAAAAGGCACATATTGATGAACTTAATGCTAGCACAGCTCTTAAAATCACTGTTTACTTCAAAACTCCAATTATCCAATAAGTGGTTGTACCTGTCCAGCAGTCCTTTTTGTACAGTTTGAAGTGATGTGGTTCCAGCGTTGTCATGTGTGCTGCCATTTGAACCCTCAGAATCTTTCTAAGTGTCTTACATCAGTGTCTCACTAATGTGCTGGGCTATCAGGAGCACAGAACATCTGCAATAAATAGATTCTACAAGTCTCTTTAACAGAACTAGAGGGATGAACATCAGTTTTCCCTCAAATGATATTCCCTCAATTGGTGTTTTGATGATGGTGGTAGAAAGTGCTCTCTAAAATATTTCTCCAAAATCCTCCATACGTGTTCAGTTAGGGTGAGATCTGGTGACTGTGAATGCCATAACATCTGACATACAACATTTCCATACACCATTCATTAAGGTTAAGTTCTTGTGCCTTGTGGGTGGGGAAATTGTCATCCTCAAAGACAGCCTTGTTTCAACAAAGGATAAAGGTGGTCACTCAGAATAACCTTTATTGAATTGCAAAGTGGACAAGTGGACCAAAATCATTCCAGTAAAACGACATAACAGACACATCATATTTCCTTTAATTTGTCACATAGAATGTCTGTAGATTCTGGCAAAAAATGGGTTGGTGGTACGTTGATGGTGATATTTTAATCCATTTACTATTAACCTTATACTTTGTAGAGCATCCACCATCCAAGTCTGTGTAAATGAGTTGTTACTATGGAAACAATAATGTATTAGAACATGCACATTTAATATAACCCTGAGGTTTGAATTACACCCTGCACTACTGTCAGAGCTGTTGTTTTAAAAAGAATCAACAACACCATCTGACCAATCACATTTGAGAATTAAGCAGTACTGTGGTAAGAACATTTTTAATTGTTCATCACACCAATCTGGTTATACTCTGACACCATATTACACAAGAAAGTGGCTTGTTTTGTGGTCATAGAAGATTTGCATTACATCTTCAGATATATAGGCTACTAGTGGTTTCTCTGCTGTGGTGTGTGTTTAGATGGCAGGCATGTCTCTGATGTTTCAGGTGATTGCCCTTAGGGGCCTGTCCATCTGATTGGTGATGGATAAGGTGGGCTGTGACGGTGTGACAGATGTTTGTGTCTACAGCTATTCCAAGCTGTCAGTGCAGCTCAATCCTCGCAGCCCACTACCCTGCTGGTAAAAAGCACACTCACTTTTAAGCATCTGCCCCCTCACTAACCTTCATTTTTCTCTGACAGAGAATGTTTTGATGAGCATGATGGAGTTAAGGGGAAGGTGCTAACAAAGCCAGTCCTTTCTATGCCTTCTCAGGTTTGGTAACACATACCATAAGTCAGAGGTTTGGCTATAAGGGAAAAGATC
Source organism: Notoglanidium macrostoma (assembly GCA_030068235.1). NCBI lineage: Eukaryota > Metazoa > Chordata > Actinopteri > Siluriformes > Auchenoglanididae > Notoglanidium > Notoglanidium macrostoma. Next base: position 9,503,576 of record JAQQZR010000006.1, on the reverse strand, counting down.
AAAACTGTATGGTTATAGAGCCAACAGTGAAAAAGGAATTGTTATGTAGTCAGCACCTTTTACTAACTAACTTTTTTTTTTTTTTTTTATTAATTTTTATTTTTTATTTATTTTTATAAATTCCTAGCTGATATACATTTTGCTCAAGAATGAAAAACAATATGGACTATTACCTTATAAAATAGTTTCCATCAGACTTGGATTTTTCTCACAAAGAACCCCAGCCTTTATTTATATTTATATATTTATATTATTTATATATCTAGTATTGTGTTGAAAAAAAGCAAAGGGGCTATGGGGAGTGGTGGATGATGGGTAAAGACAGTATCCTCAGCAGTATGTTTGATGGGCTTGGCTGTAAACAGTGTGAGAGAACTCTCCCCAGAGATCAGCCACAGCCTGAGCACACTAATGAGCAGGGTGATTACAGGCAGGGCATTCAGAAAACTGCTACAAATGTAAATAAACATCCCAGGTCCTGTGTTGATTGAGTGACTGTGTGCATAATGCACCTGGCATTATTGTATTTAATTTATAAATATATCTAGATAATATACACTATAGCTAATTAAAGCCATGCCAATTCCTAGATACAGTATGTATGTAGTTTCCATTGCTGCTCTATTACAAGTAACATTGTGTTATATTGAATAATAAATACATCTATTAAAACAATGCCTATTGAAACAAGATAATTAGCTTGTATTTAGTTTGCACCAGATCCATTCTAATCAGCTTAATCTGTATGTAGGGAGGCAATCTGTCTTTTTCGTGCTTCTCCCATGTGTTCCCTTGAATATACAAAGAGTATTAATTCACTCTTCCTATGTATCACTGGCAATGTAGTTAGCGGCAGAACGGTGGTGCTATGATTACACTGTCACTTCACAACAAGATAGTTCTGGGGTCAAACCTGCCAGTCAACTGGGGCCTTTCTGTGAGATGTTTGTATGTTCTCCCCATGCCTATGTGGGTTTCCTCTGGGGGCTTTGATTTCCTCTTACAGCCCAAAGACATGCAGATTAGGTAAGCTTGTGAATGTGAGTGTGAACGGTTGTTTATTTCTGTGTTCTCTCTGAGAATTGCAACCTGCCCAGGGTGTGTAACGCCTCTCGTCTGAATTCAGCTGGGATTGGCTCCAACTTCCCCATGACCCTGACAGATAAGTGGTGTATATAATGGATGGATGGATGGATGGATGGATGGATGGCAATGTCATTTCATATTTCTCAGTATCCACATAGAATACGGTTTCATTTTTAACTTTTTTCAAAGCTATATTATAGTATTCTACAGGGGAATCACATGACATTGATTGCTTTACTAAATTGCCTTTTGGACTACTTTTAAAGTGACCAGGATTAATAGAGTATTTAAGGAATAACTACAGGGATAATTCTATCACTGAGTAGAGACTGAACAATTATCCCCTCAGCACCTGAGCAATTACTGAGACTGTTTTTACACATTACTGAGCAAAATTAGGGGAAGGTCACAACATTATACTGAGTGGTAAACACAGAAAATGTTTTCAATGCTGCAGATGTCATTTTGTGATGGTAGGGGTCAGAGACAACAAAATTTCAGTTTCTGTTCAGTCTGGTTTATTTTGAATAATTTGTACAGAAGTGGAGGCTGCTGTGCTTTAGAGACGTCCTCAAGAGATCTGCTTTACTTTTTTTCTTGGTTTCTTTAGTTAGTTTTCCCAAAACACATTCATTCAAAAATCTGCTTTGTAAATTTATAAATGTATTCGGAAAAAACAAACCATTAATAGTTAATGTTAATATAAGAAGATGAATAGCTGTGATCAATATTGTATCTTTCACAACTCTGGTAGTAGTTCTGGCTGTAATTCAGATGATTTATATTGAATTCAAATGAGGTTCATATTAATGCCCTCATCCTAACATGTTACTGTTCCTATGGTAATAACTCATAAAGCCTTATTGACTTCAAGAGATAAAAGAGAGGCTGACAAGACTGTTTTTTATGGCTCCTATATGTAAATTATAACAGGAAACTGGAGAGGAGAGGAGAAAGTTATCTCATGGACATTCCACATTGGTTAAATGGCCAAAAAGCACAAAGTGTCATCCGTTGATAAAATGTGTAATCATTAGCAAATCACTGTGGTATAAGAGGAATAAAACACTTTGGAAAAATTTAAGTGGTTTGGGACTATGCTTAGATTACACTTAATCCACTTTGGGGCTATCAGTCCACCTCAATGTAGATTATTTTCATTGTGTTTTATTCTTTACATAATTGATGAGGGAATGCCAGCCTTGACTATCCTATGTTCAAACTTATTCCTTTGACAAAACATTTTTCCTATTAGCAGGGAGGAAGCTAAGAATGTGGCATAGCAATAACACCAAGCAAACAGTTCTACTGTTTTTTTTTATATATATAAAATCTTTATTCATAATCACAGCACATTACAAAATAATGTAACAGTTGGTAATGAAACTGTTCCTGGTTTGAATGCTTAGTTAACTGTATGAGGCTGACATAAAATTGATGGAGGCCACCTAATAAGTTGTACGTACAAATTGTAGTCCTGTAATTTATGTGAAAGCTATAAAAACAAACAAACAAAAAAAACCAAAAATACCAATGGTTAATAAACCACTAGTTCTGGAAATTATGTGAAGAGTATGACGTAGTTTGCACTGATGTGCAAAATCAATCAAGAACAGAAATAATAAACTTATCAGTGTTCAGATAATAAAAGGTTGCTGATTGCTAATAGCTTCTCAGAATCCCTGAGCATCGATTACAGTGTTCATTAATTTGTTAAACACCTCCCCCAGTCCCTCAAGAGCACCCATATTGATGCAATTATTATTGATGGTTCGTAATTTTAATTTGGTGCTCGATGATGTTTATTGCATGTTTCTGCACTCTTAGCCTGCAGATGGTCCCTTTTTATGAGCATCTTAATCAAATCTGTAGTGGTAAAATATCTGGTCCATGAGTGGCCCTGGGTCACACAGTAAACACAGCTGATTGCTGATCAACTGCCTTGTCAGTGGTAGTATTCTGGCCTAGTTTTTAAGAGCACTCTAGAGGATAAAAATGACAATAATAATCTTAGAAGAGTTACAATTTTCTGCTTTTACAATGAAACATTTGATGCAGTAGATGTCTGATCAATACTTTCCAGATGATTTATATAAGACTATAACCCTCAGAATGTTTATGGTGAGCTAGATGACAAGATAAAACTCTTGCTGATGCCTCCTTAATGGTGCAGCTGAATTATGTACATAAAACTTCATGCACCAAAAATAGTTCCATGGGCATCGTTGCTGGCCTTAATTTGCATACAAATCTTATAGGACAGTAGCATCTGTATCCTCATGTTCTTATCTTAACACCATTCTGATCCATTAGTGGCTTTAAGAAGCTAATCTTCTGGCCTGAGGTTCATCAATCAATGAGAACAACAGATTGATTTGACCACAACTCTGCAAATGCCTGCCCTTATTTAGGCTTCAGATTTTTCTCCCATTGTCACTTGCAGAGACAGCTGGTCATGATTTTAGATTGGAGCTAAAATCTGCCTTTTGGCTCTTTTACTTTTTTTTTAAAGACAAAAAGGCTGTTTTTCTTGTGGTGCCCAGCCAAATTTTCAGATATTCCCATGTGGGGACTTTTGGTCCCCATCAAGATATAAAAATTTGCCCCCACACACAAGCACACACTTAGTATGCAGTGTGTTTTAAAATGTTTCAGGTGCATTATGTCCTACTGGGTTCAGGTTCAGGTTCTTCATAAAAACAAATGTGGAAAACAAAAAAGTTGTAACCCTTTTGTTACAAAATATGCTAAATTGCCAGGTCTGTTATCTAAATTTATGTGTGATCAGACAATATGTGCTTTTAGAGTAGTCTAGTTTTAATTTCTCTAGTTTTATTTACTCCATCCAAACCAATTTTGGGGCAAGAAAGGCTGATAGGGTAAATAATCGATCTTGTACATGTTCATTACACTGAAACAGACTGAAAAATAGCAGGGAGTGTTCCACTCCGTGTAATCACTTGACATGACTGTCACTGATAGGCTGCAGGGATCTACAGTCTAGGCTTGAAAGTAATCAGCCCTAGCATTGCTTTTTCATTCCATTCTTTGGATTTTATTTATGGCTGATGTTGGTGCCTCATGACAGTTGTTAACAGCATCTGATGTGGATGCAAAAAATGGAAGCATTTTATCTTTTATCTTTAAAGACAGCCCTACTAGCCCATTCAAACCAACTGACCCTGGTCTCATCGTGATAAAAGACTCAGTCTGATGGCAGTTACAGCACAAATTTTTGTGACAAAACAATTTTTTTTTGTGTATTATTCAATTTTATTTTTATAGCGCTTTAAAAATCAGACATTGTCACAAAGCAGCTTCGCAGAAGTATATAGAGTCTGAATATAAACTTATGAATCTATAAATTTTGCTCTATATATATCCCTAATGAGCAAGCCTGTGGCGATGGTGGCAAGGAAAACCACCCTGAGAAAGGAAGAAACCTTGACTGGAACTAGACTCAAAAGTGAACTCGTTGCGATTTGGGTCGCACTGTATAGTGCAATTACAACTAACACACTTTAGTAATAGGGTCAAGTTCTGAGTGCAAGTCTGTTTTATGTATTATGTAATGTATTATGTACTTGAGTGTATTATGACATTTGTTGACAGATATGTTTCTAAATCATGCCAGGTGTCCCAACGAGAATAGGAATATTTAACAGTTTTCACCTTGTGGCAACATCTGTCTAGTCCCTATAAGGAAGACCTTTTTACAAAAAGTGCAATTGTTTATTAAAACAGCTAAATGAGCCAAAATGTTTTATTTTGGTTGGTGGGGTTAAGGTTAGGTTAAGGTTTAGGTTTAGGCATAGAATTAATTAGCTGTATTACAAATTATGTCTAATTATGGAAGGACCTTAAAAGGATAATAAGACAGATATGTGTGTGTGTGTGTGTGTGTGTGTGTGTGTGTGTGTGTGTGTGTGTGTGTGTGTGTGTGTGTGTG
>JAQQZR010000006.1:9481845-9493030 GCA_030068235.1 Notoglanidium macrostoma | reverse complement strand
TATATATAGTGAATGGAACCAGACATTCTGATGCAAACTGTGCAAGTTTACCTGTGACCGACTAATTAACTCTTTTGCAAAATGGATATCAATGGCCTACAGACCAGTTTTGGAGATAAAGGACAGGGGGTTAGCAGAATTTTATTTTTATTTTTAAATTCTTTCACAGCAAAACTTGATGTATGTAATTAATTTAGATTACTTAATCACAGAGCATGGATTGAATACAAGAAGGCCTATGATTCGATGCCCTACATGTGGATCCTGAAATGCTTGGCACTATACAAGGCTAACAAGGCACTGATAAGGTTCATCTAGCTCTCAATGCAGCTGTGGAAGACAACACTGGAAGCCAAGGCCATCGGACAAGTCACCATAAAGTGTGGTATATTCCAAGGTGATTCACTGTCCCTGGTGATGTTCTGCATAGACCTGAACCCCCTCAGCCACATCATAAAGAGTGGAGTAACCATCAGCCACCTCCTGTACATGGATGACATCAAGCTGCCCAGGTGAAATAATGAATTGGTCACAGGAGGAAATAAATGCTACTGATGTCAAGACACGGAAACCTCTCACGATGCATGGAGGGTTCCATCTGAAGTCCAGCTCGAGTCCAGAATGAAACAAGGAACATCCATGATTACATCAAGATGGCCCCCCAGAATGAACTATGAAAGAATGAATGAAACTATGATGAAAGAGTGCCTCAGGCAGCAGAAGACAATGGATGGAGAGGAGGTAGTGTTGTGGAAGACCAAGGCCCTCCATGGGATGTACTACTGGCAGATAGAGGAAGTGGCTGACATCAGGAAATCCTACCAGTGGCTAGAAAAGGCAGGCCTGAAGGGCAGCACAAAGGCTCTGATCTTGGCAGCACAAGAACAGGCACTAAGAACCAGATCTGTAGAGGCAGGGGTGTACCACAGTAGACAGGACCCAAGGTGCAGGCTGTGCAAAGACACCCCGGAAACTGTACAGCACATAATAGCTGGGTGGGAGACACAACTGAAAGTGGTTTAGCACATCATAGCTAAGATCCTGTGGGACATCAAGTTCCAGACAAATAAACAGCTGCTGGCCAACCAACCAGACATAGCGGTGGTTGATAAGCAGCAGAAAGCAGCAGTAGTGAAAGATGTTGCAATCCCAGCTGACAGTAACATCAGGAAGAAGGACTATGAGAAGATCATGAAGTACCAAGGCCTAAAGGGACAACTGGAACATATGTGGAAGGTGAAGTCCAATGTGCTTCCAATTGTAATTTAAGCATTAGGGGCTGTGACTCTCAAACTTGGAGAGTGGCTCCAACAGATTCCAGGTACAACAACTGAGGTCTCTGTCCAGAAATGGGCAGCTCTAGGATCAGCTAAGATACTGAACCCTCAAACTCCCAGGACCCAAGGTTGAGAAAGGCATACACACACACCACCCCAAATATGTGAAGGGAGGGGAGAGATATATATATAATGTGAATAGTCTGCAAAGCTGTCATCAAGGTAAACAGTGGTTACTTTGAAGAATCTAAAATATGGGGCAATTACATATTTCTTTTTCCTTTTTCCAAATTTCCTTTATCAACACTCATTTGGATACTGAAGACACAAATTGTTGATGTTTTGAAAGTGAAATTCTTTCCTTATTGCTTAATATAAGGCTTCAGATTTTCAAGACTCTGCAGTCTACGTCGTCGTATTTTGTGCTTCATAATGTGCCACACATTTTTCAGGCAGACCAGTTTAGTACCCACATGCTTTTACTACAAAACCTATTGCTGTTTTAATGTGCATAATGTGGCTTGGCATTGTCTTGCTTTAATAACAGGGACATCCCTGAAAAAGGTGTCATCTGGATGGCAGCATATGCTGTCCAAAACCTGTAAATACCTTTAAGCATTAATGGTGCCTTCAAAGATGTGCAATTTACCAATTCCATGGGCACTAACACACCCCTATACTATCATAGATGCTAGCTTATATATATACAGTATATATGCCCCATCCTTGCTTGCTTGCTTCTGTCCCAACGTTTTTGGAACGAGTTGCAGGTATGAAATTCAGAATGACTGTATATTTAGAAAAAAAAACAATAAAGTTTATTAGTTTGAACATTAAATATCTTGTCTTTGTATTGTATTCAATTGAATATAGTCTGAAAAGGATTTGCAAATCATTGCATTCTGTTTTTATGTACGTTTCACACAGTGTCCCAACTTTTTTGAACTTGAGGTTATAGTTGTGTCCAAGCTTTTAACTGGTATTATTTGTGCAGTTATTTTTCTGGTAGAGAAGCTTTATTAGTCTTGGGAGTTCACCAGTGCAGGTAGGAACCTTACAATGCACAGTATCCTAATTTCTGACATGATAGAAGGAAAGACATTGTAGTAGGCTGAGTTGTTAGCTGTCCATAATCGACTTTTTGTGTGCACATGTGATGGGAATTTGAAAAGCCAGGATTTCTGCTCCTGTATTGGAGTCTGTAATTATGGTCAGAGTTTCCTCACTGGAGGGACTGTGGGCTATAACCTGAGGAGTTGAATGTTGTCAGCTCTTTCAGAGATGAGTGACTCTACTCTGAAAGAATAATTGCTGGTTTCTTTGACTGCTCTAAAATGCTCTTGCGTCACTGGAATGGAATGGAAGACATCATAATACATACAGCAATTACTTCATCCAGCTCATCAGGACTGGATATAAAATAAATTATAATGTGATAGCACTTTACAAATACTTTCTTAACTCTCCATTTACAGTATTTTGGTATTGTTATATTGTCAAAGACAAAAAAAAGAAAACAAGAAAAAAAAAAGAAGAATGCTAGGTAGGCAGGAAAATGGTGAGATTACAGGTCACTAACAACCCAATGTACCTGTTTATGGTTTTTATGCTACATTACTTAAAAGCCACTCAGCTAGCAAAGAAAAAATATATTCCAGTCCAGTGTGATGTTTTTTCTGCCTGATAGGCATATGGCTTCAATACCCCAGAGAATTTCTTGTCAGAATTAAAGAACATAATTTAGGAAATGAGGCTGATAAATATCCTCACCAAAACCAATCTTTGTTTTTGACCATGCAGGTATGCAAATAGATGCTCATTCATTTAATCTATATGAGGCATTATTTTGTAATGTATGCTCAATTCCATTTATACTGACAGACTGGAATATTGCTTCTCGTCAAATAATGACATGTGTCAAGGAAACTCAAACTAGCCAGTGCCATCTTGGGCATTTAAGTACAAACATCTACCAGTTAATGCACATAAAACCTTCCAAAGGCACACATTTACAGTACTTTAGCTGTCACTCTTGTGCTTTCTATTTTCTTCTTTTTTTTAAAAAATCTTTCTTATTTAAAGCTAATGTTATACTAAGTTTTGTAAATCATTATTGTCATAGTGACAATCTCTAAATGATCCATTATAGCATAAAGTTCTTCACTGCTGTATTGAGGTCTCGTCTTTAAAAAAATTGCAGCATTAAGAGACTGATTCCAATTTTAGTTCAGGAGTGGATGAAGAAGAGTTTTACTTACCTTTTCCTTTTATAAAAGCAGGGTAGAGAGCAATTTAAAAGCACTCTTCAGCATATTAGTTCCCTTTACTATTTTAGTTTGTGTCTACCTTGGTTCATAATAGGGTGCAAACTGTTAAATTCAAAATAGCTTGGGTTTAAATGAATGCATGCCTTTTAAAATACAGTTACCTTTCCTCTAATTAATGTTGTTGCATTTCCTGGAAAAGTGTGGATGTGCTGAGGGAAGAGGAGAACAGTTAGAAATATGGAAAGAGTGAGAGGAAAGAAAGAGAGAAAGCAGTATTTCATGAATGAATAAATGCTTCTCTGTCACAGAAAATATCATAAAGAAGAACTTCTCAGTGGCAGTAAAGCCAAGTGATTGAGAAGTAGGTGTAAAATGACCAGACAGGATCCAGGAGACCAAGGCAAGGATATTAACAGGATAAGATATGACAAAGTAAATCACATTCATGATGAGGACATTCGCTTTTTAAACTCTTTGTCCACTCCCGTAGGAGCGGCCTGTGAGTAAATTATCACTTGGCTGTCAGCTCATGACAGGCTGTGTTAATCCCAGTTGGAGTCTCCTCTTATCTCATTTCTCCTTAGAGCATGAACTAGACATGTATCTTATGAGCCATGCATAACCTCATGAAAGAAGGCAGCCACTTGTATGTAAAATTTGCATGGTTATAAAGGGTAGAATACGTTACTATAATTGCTCATTACAGACAATGAATATTAATTGGATTAGTTCTGCACAATTGTAAATGAATGTTAATCAGAGTAGTCGATTATGAATGCAAATATCTTTCCAACACAGCCAATTACATTCTTCATTGACAAAGACAAACCCTACAACAAAATGCATAATAAAGCAAAATCGCAGCAATCCAAAGCAATATATCATAGCATATCTCACCATAATATGGCATACAGCAATGCAACTGACAAATTGCGTTGAACATCATGCCAGACATCTGCAGTTTTGCAGTCCGTTGTATACAGGAATGGCAGAAGTGTGCTTGCAAGTTTTGTCCTTCTGTGAATGATTATGTGAATGATTCATTTTGTGTGCATAAGTGGATTACCTTCATACTTGACACCACAGAGCAGACCTGTGTGATTAACACAAGGATGTTTAAACACAGACATATGTTTCTGCCTGTTTAGATAAACAAGGAATTCCATGTCAAGCGTTCGGTACTGCAGATGAGTGTGTAAAGGAAGACAGTGATTGTTCATGCAGAAAACTGATCCTGTTCCTAATGTCAGACCAGGAAACAGCTTGGGAAAAAGAGACAGAAAGACAGAGACAGAGAAAGCACATAAAGCCAAGGTTTACTGAGATACTTTGCCTTATTGAACTGTACTGTCACAACCCATTAGATGCTAAATTGTTAAACTGTTCTTGCGCTATTTCTTTGTTATACACTGGCAATTTTATTTATGTGTCTGTTTTGCTGATGTTGTTGCTGCTGCTGTTGTTGTTGCGTGGCAGCCATGATGGCAGATGGAGTGCTCCTTGAATTGAATTTGAATGGACTGGATAGGAGTGAAAGAGAAAAAGATAGAAAAAGACAAAGCAAACGAGGGAGGTGCTGCTCCTTCTCCCTTGAGTGAGGCAAGTTGTCAGGGAGAGGGCATGACATAATTAATCATACTAAGTGCACTAACAATGAAAGAAAGGATGAATAAATGTCCAGTAATCACATCATCTTGGCTTTCTGGAGCGAGGCATTTAAAAGGTGTTCCATGACAAAGGAGCTTTAGAGCTAACACTTTGTGGTAACACTTTCTCTAACAGTTCCAGGTATTAAACCAATAGGTGTGTGTGAGTAACTCTCAGGTGTTGAGTGTCTACTTCTGTTATTAAAAAAGAGTAGAAGGATACAAAAAATTATAACAATAATACACTGAAAGGGAAGACATATTCTAGTTATTGAAGAAGTAGGGTAGAGGGTTAATAGGATATAAATATTTAGAAGAAAAGGACAGAGAATACCTGATAATTGATTAGTCATTAAGCATGTCATGCTGGTAAGTGGAAACATATGCATAGTAAAGTTTACTGTAAAACTACTTTTTTGCAAAAAGTTAAGCAGGAAGAAACTCAGTGAGAATAGAGACAGTGATAGTAAATGATATTTCCACACAAGAATGACTATTGCAAACAGTATTGTCAACTCTTTTGAGAGGAAAGTAGCTAAAGCATGTTCAAAAACATCTCTAGAAGGAGTCATAGAATAATATCTATATTCATTTATTCACAATCACTGGCATATGAAATTAGGATATATAAAGAAGGAAGATTTTCACTTAGAATATAATAAAATAGAATAGAATAGAGTTTTGTCAGAATTAAATAAGAGATTACAATTGATTGAAGTAATGTTGTTTGTATAGAAAAAAAGTGATCTAGAGTGATGACACTACACCAATTAAACTTTTAGACATTTACAAAATACTATATTTTCTATTAAAAAAGCAGACAAAAAGATGCAGTGATAATGAGAAGTCATGAAGAAATTCGTTTCTTGTGTTTATTACTTCTAAATTTCTCCAAGAAGAGAGTTTAAAATGAAGAACAGTGGGACATACAATGGTACTCGGTGATTAGTCATGAGCATAACACTGTCAGGCTTTACACACTGATGTGTGGAGGGAACCTGATCTCTTACTGATATGTCACCTTAGGAAAATATTTAGCCATATTTTCATTTATGGCACGTCCCTTCAACATTTTCATCTATGCAAATAATAAAAAAAAATCTATGTGAATGAAAACATCATTATGGTCATCAGAATGTGGCAGAGTTTTTTTCCCCCAGATTTTTCTCTTTACCTCATAACCAGCTTGGATTTATTTGCTATTTTTATTGCAACCACTGTCAAAAATATAGTATAATTATAATTGAACTGTTTGGCCTATATTATTCATATTGTATATTACCACACCTTATTGCACTGGAGCTAAATTGTATTATATGCGGTTGCTGGCTGTATGAATTACATCTTTCATAAATTACATTGTTGTCACATAAAAAACTGTATTATCTAAGAAGAGTGATGCACACTACTGTTCATACAACCTTCTAAGGATCTACCAAGGGCACAGGAATCATCACAGCCCATTTTTATAGCCCTCTGAAGTCAAATTGGGGGCCAGTGAGATATGCTCATACTCTATGGCAAATACACTCCAGTTTATGATGATTGAACTTGAACAGTGGCTTATCTTCTTTACGTATGAAATTTATGCAAGGTGCATGATGTATACATCATTGACATGTTTGATTTAAACAACATTGATAAGCATTTTGCAACATTACTGTGCAATCTCATTCATTTAATGTGAAGGTTTGTTCAATTTTCATTGCCACAGGCCAATACTACAGTATGCTAAGTCTCGATTTTTAAATCAACCAAGACCTACAGGCAACATCTAATGATGTTGGACATCTGAGACTGGTGTTATCTGATGTCTTCACTTTCCAAATGAATTTTAATCATATTGGTATATAAAAGTAATGAAGGAAAGTAGATCCAGCTTTAAAACATAACCAAATACTTAAGAAGGTCGGATCTAGTCCTTCTTTAGTCCACACAGCATTTTATTAACATTTAGATCCATTTAATAGGTCACAGTTGGACTTGATACTTCACTGCTCAATGGTAAGAATAAAGTTCAAAATATTGCTATTAACTTAAGATTTTAATTATGACTTGGCTAATTGTTTGGACACTTGTGTTACTGCTTAGTGGAAGGTCACTTGGGACTGAAAGCTTTGAGGATGTGCATTGACATTGTTAACTGTAATTTACATAATTCAGTGAGCCAGTAACACACTCATCATCTAAGTGGCTTTAATAATTAGTAAAAAAAAAAAACTGAACAATTACCACTTATAAATGACAAAGCCATAGATCATGTCATTCACTTATTGACAGCACACACACACACACACACACACACTCAAGCATGCATGCACACACCACCGTGCCCTATATATATATATTTTGAGGCTTACCAGTCCCCACTTGTGCAACCCCAATTCCAAATAAATTGGGACACTGTGTAAAGTGTAAATAAAAACAGAATGCAATGATTTACAAATCCTTTTTGACCTTTATTCATTTGAATTCAAAACAAAGACAAGATATTTACTGTTCAAGCTGATAAACTTTATTGTTTTTTGTAGATATAAACTCCTTCTGAAATTGATGCTTGCAACACGTTCCAAAAAAGTTATGACAGGGGCAACAAAAGACTGGGAAAGTTGTGGAAATCTCAAACAACACCTGTTTGGAACATTCCACAGGTAAACCGGTTAATGGGTATGAAAGAGACATCCTCGAATGGCTCAGTCATTCACAAGCAAGGATGGGGTTCACCACTTTGTGAAAAACTGTGTGGGCAAATAGTCCAACAGATTAAGAACAATGTTTCACACCATGCAATTACAAGGAATTTAGGGATTTCACCATATACAATCCATAATAACATCAAAGGTTTCAGAGAATCCAGAGATATCTTTGCAAGTAAGGGGCAAGGCCGGAAACCAACACTGAATGCGCATTTCAAGCCCTCAGGTGGCACTGCATTAAAAACCAGCATGATTGCATACAGGACATTACATGCGCTCAGGAACACTTCAGAAAATCATTGTCAGCTGTCAACACAGTTCCTCACTGCATCGACAAATGCAAGTTAAGATTCTACTATGCAAAGCAAAAGCCATTTATCAGCAAGATCTAGAAACACCACCGAGTTCTCTGAACCAGAGCTCATCTGAAATGGACTGACACAAAATAGAAAAATGCTGTGGTCTGACAAGTCCACATTTCAAATTGTTTTTGAAATCATAGATGTCATATTGCTTCCAGCACAAAGATCCAAAACTAGTATCTGTGATGGGGGTGTATTAGTGCCGATGACATGGGTAACTTGCACTTCTGTGAAGGCACCATTATTGCTGAAAGGTAATAAAAGTTTGTTGTAAAAGAGTGTGGGTGCTAGATTGGCCTCCCTGCAGTCCAGACCTTTCTCCCATTGAAAATGTGTGGTGCATTATGAAGCAGTAAACAGACAACAGAGACCCGGACCATTGAGCAAGTCTTATATCAGGCAAGTATGGGAAAGAATTTCACTTTCAAACTTCAACAATTTGTGTCCTCAGTTCCCAAACACTTACTGAGTGTTGTTGAAAGAAAAAATGATGTAACACAGTGGTAAACATGCCCCTGTCCCAACTTTTTTGGAACATGTTGTAGGGATCAAATTCAGAATGAGTACATATTTACAAAAAACAATAAAGTTGAAAATCAGTTGAACTTAAAATATCTTGTCTTTGTATTGTATTCAACTGAATATGTGTTAAAAAGGATTTGCAAATCATTGCATTCTGTTTTTATTAACATTTTACACAGCATCCTAAATTTTTTTGAAATCATGGTTGTAAAGTGTCCAGTACCACTTTGTAATTTTTCTATTTTCCTAAGAGGTTCAAGCTATCCAGTTGTTGTTTTTCTAATCTGACACCCATACCAGAAGAAGGCAGTGAGTAGGAAAGAGCAAAGGAAATAGGGAGAGTGCAGAGATGCAAAACACTTTTTGACATGGCATGCCTTTTAAGTCAGAAGGTTTGATGTGCTAATGACATGCAAATGTATGCAAATGAGCATGCCTTTGCCCAGATTCAGGCGGAATGTGTGAAGCAGAATTGCAATCTCAGGGAGAGTGTGTGTTTGTTATAAATAATCCAAATTAATAGGAAGTTGTGGCATTAAACTGCATAGACAAACTATCGGGTGCTATGAAAGGAACACAAGGAGGAGAAAAGAGAGTAAGGAAAGCCTCCTCACATTCAAACTTGTCCGTCTGATTTAACCAAGTATGTACACATCATTGTGCTAATTCGTGATGTCGTGATGCACATGATGTTTGCTCACGGGTATCTGATCAGCCCTGTGACCTGATTAGCATCTCCCTCTACAGAGCACAAGCACTTAGGTGTGAAACTGCACATCAAGCTTCACCCAGATTTGACTTGTTTCCTCATATCTTCTCACAAAGCATCAAATCAATATGCTAAAAACAGAAGAGCGAGGATGTAGGACACTTATTTCCCTCAAGATTATGGGCACTGTTTGTAAAAATAGTTTAATGTATTTATAGGTGTCATTTTTCATAATTTAGCATTCATACATTTAGAGATACATTTATGCAAAAAAATTGTGTTGTTTCCTCACATTATTTTCTGGTGCAAAATTACTTGAAAATTACTCATATGTAAATAATATTTTTATATGTAAAAGTTTCATATAAATATTAAATCTAAATGTTAAGTGTATTTGTGAATGTTAAATGTATATGTAAATAAGTTACATACATATATGTAATGTATATAACATTTAACATTTAGATTTAATATTTATGTATATATGTATCATTTAGGTTTACATTTACATATACTATTTAAATTTACCATTTACATATACATTTAACATTTAGATTTAATATTTATATTTATCTTTAGCATTTAGGTTAACATTTACATATAATATTTATATTTACATACACATTTAACATTAAGATATAATATTTACATTAAACATTTGCATATAAAAACATTATTTACATATGAGTGATTTTCAAGTCATTTTACACACACAAAAAAACTTAAGGAAACGAACATTGTTTTATGCATGAATTAATCTTTAAATGTATGAATGTTGTGCTAAATGATGAAAAAATGACACCCATAAAAATGTTTTTATAAACAGCACCCCATCCTTTATACAAGTCACTGTGCTCATACTTCTGAAACAGGCCATATTATCTATTTTTCTCCACTTCATTTTTCCCCCATCTTTTTACTTTCATTTTTTTCTTCCATTCTTTCTTCTATCAACAAAAATGGCTATTAGATCCTCATTTTCTCCTGAAAGCCAGCCTGCAAGTGGCTTAGACTGCATTAATTTCCGTTAATGGTAATGAACTGTTCAGTTTAATGAGTGTCAGGCCAGAGTGAGACATACAGAGTGAGGACACAGGAAGGTCACAAATAGTAATTGAAGTGTTTAGTGAAATGGGATGAGAAAAATAAGGCATTTCAAAATGTGAACCTAGTGGTTACTCTTGCAAATTAAATAAAAACTGTTATTATTAGTAGTAGAAGTAGCAGTAGTAGTAGCAGAAGTAATAGCAATGCTTTTACATTTATGGCATTTGGCAGATGCCCTTATCTAGAGTGACTTAGATTTATCTCATTTATACAACTGAGCAGTTGAGGGTTAAGGGCCTTGCTCAAGGGCCCAGCAGTAGCAGCTTATAGTAGTTGTAGTAGTATTAGTTTTAGCATAATTACTACTATTATTAGAATTATTATTGGAGGTGGTGAGAGTGTCATTTGTGTTGCTGCTGTTGGTGGGGATGTTGCTGCTGTTGGTGATGCAGTATTATCATTGTTGGGGTTGGCGGTGGTGTTAGGATTCATGGTGTTGTTTATGGTTTCTATAACAGTGAATGTTATAGAAAAAGATTATTTACATTTTTTCAAATCAGATTATTAAACTTTTTACTCATCTACCAAATTCCCTTAAGATAAAGTAAACAGATAACTATATATACTATATATATATATATATATACATATACATACAT
>JAQQZR010000006.1:9471245-9481745 GCA_030068235.1 Notoglanidium macrostoma | reverse complement strand
TACTGAGATATTTATTCTCTGAATTATTCTCAATGGCTGGTGAATATTTAAGACCTAAAGATAAAGCAGTGCATCTTTCAGCTCAGCTCAGCGGTGAGGGCATGCCATCAGAAATTGGACAATCCCGCATTTTACTAACTTCAGTAGAGTTCATGCGTATAACAGGCTCAACCATAAGATGAAGTTATAAAAGGACTGACTCTTCATATTTATATGAGTCCATAAAAGCCGGAGCCCTGTTTGTACAGGTCTTGATGCAGAGAAAGTCATTAGTGCTGAATAATATAGAGTACCCAGGTCTACAAAGACTGAATGGCAAGGTTTAAGTAGGAGCATGAAGTTACTTTATCACTCCCTATTAGCACGAGTGTTCTCCATTATGGAGATGTTAGGCTAGAATCGATACTGGGTATGGGGGTATAGAGAAGAACACAAAGCCTTGTGATTCTTCCTATAAATCTGCATGGTCCTGTGAGCTCTGTAAACGATTATGGGTGCATTCTCAGAATGACAATAATCACAGTGGTAATATTTTACATAGCTACCCAGTTCTGGACAGAGCAGAGTTTCTCTAAAATCTCAGTCCATATAAAACTGTCACCAGCTACAAACAGTATATGTGCTTTTTGTGAAAATATCTAGTTGCTTCTATTGATCTCTGCTAAAGGCTGAGATCTGATTGCACAGATAGCTTTGCTTTGTCATTTTCTTCCTAAATTAGTCTCATGAAGCAGTGAGAACTCTACTTCTTTTTATGCATTTTTTTTATACAAAGCACCTTCATGGAGAGATTTTCCATACATAGCTAGACTCAAGATCCATATTATCTTGTAAAGATTTCTTTTTCAGTTACTTAAAAATATTTTGTCATAACTAACAGGCATTCAAAGAAAATTCATTATAGGTCATGATTAAAAAGCAGTGAATTATGCTTTACTTTAATGGCAACATGTTACTGAACCTGGGTCTAAATGCTGCATATTGTGAAAAACAAGCTGAAACCTGTAAGCTTCCTTAGCTTTATGGCCATGTCATGAAAAATACTTATTTTTCAACAACTTAAGAAAAATGCATTTTAATTTCCATGTCACTGTTTGTAAGGTGTAGCAGAAAAACAGGTTTGTTGGTGAATTGAAGCTTTCATTTAAAATGAAAATGCATGCATGCATTCAGTTTAGTGTGTTGCATATGCTTTACTATTTGTTGGTCAGTTATAAAATATTGATCTTGTAGATTTTGTATAACATGTTACAATCTGAGTGGTCTTTTAACTTGAGAAAAACTGTGCTCTTATTCTTCTATTTTCTTATTAAAGGTAAGAAAAACAGAACTGCAGAGGACAGCAGGCACACTGGAAAAATTAATATTTCTCTTTTTTTACATAGAGGGGAGTGCATCTGTTCAATTTGTCAGGACTCAGTAGTTGTATGTAAGGAATGCAACTAATGAGAGAAAGGTGCAAAATCTTTATTTACACAGCACTGTTCAAACTGCTTCAAACCCCTGGCTTATTAAGCTTGTCATTTTAAATTAAAAGGAAAAGTAACGATGGCCATCAAGCAGGCCTATTATGTATTTATGCATTTAAATTATTGCACATACCCTGCACCCTGTAATTCCTATTTTTCTTTACCTGTCCACAATAAAATAAAAGTTTGGACACCCCTGCCAGCATAGTGAAATGCTACAGAAAGAAAAGATCTAACAGATATTGAGGATATTAGGGATATTATCATGCCATCCCACAGGCTAAATCCATTTATGCTTATTATATAAAGACTTGTCTCAGACTGTCACACATGCTTATGCAATAAAGAGCCTTGGAATCTTGTCCCTCATTTCTTGAAGAGGGCTGACATGTTATATGATCATGATGTGTGATGTTTTGTACCTGGGAGATGTGACAGGCCAACCAGATATTAAGAGTGTTTTGATATATTGAACATTATCAGCCAGGCAATTCAATGTGACAAGCATGAAACACTGTAAACCCAAACAGCAATAATGTGCACAATGCCAATCTGCATTTCAGTCTGATTATCATGCAGTATATATTCCTGATGTCGATCACCTTGCGTTACTCTGGCCATGTTGAAGACACAGCAGACATTTTGGCTTGTTGATCTGTCCTTCTCCTCTCTAACAGGAACATGTGTTTGTTCAGACCCAGTGCGTGACATCAGTTAAATTCAATACCAAATCATCTTTATTTGACAAATGTTTGAGATGAGGTTGTCAAATCTACAGGTATAACACCACCAGTGCTGAATTAATGAAAAAAATCTGTTCTGTTGACTGTGTTCCCTTTCTGGCATTTTGCTATGGCTGTTCTTTTGTTATGTCTGGACAGCAGCAGTACACTGAAACAGAGAAGCTTATTATTTGCATGTTTTAGAGAACCTTGATAAATATGAGAAGAGAATGGTCAGATCAGATTCAGACCAGATGATTATTATTTCATTCATCTTCAGTAACTGCGTTATCTTGGTCAGGGTTGTAGAATCTAGTCCTGGAACAATGAGCTCAAGGCTGAAACACATCCTGGATAGGACGCCAGATTGTAATATATAGAATAATAGCTGGAACTTTCCACTGGGCCCTTTGGCCAATAAAGTACTCAGCAAAGGCATTGAAGAAGTACATGTGAAACCCTTTGGGTGCTGCTATGCTATCTGTGCAGGGAAAAAAACAAACACACTGCACAATCATGAACAATATCCACAGCTTTGCCAGAAAAATGGACTTGGCAAACAATTCTGAATAAAGGATAAATATTCATCTTTTCTCAAAATGGCACCTAGTAAAGAAATTTTGAACAGCAGAGTTGTATCTGCACATCTCTCTCTCTCTCTCTCTCTCTCTCTCTCCCACACACACACACACACACACACACACTCTCTCTCTCTCTCTCTCTCTCTCTTTGTTGTTATTCATCCACAGAAACAATGTCTGTCTCTGTGCATAGTGATGTGTCTTATAATAATTATATTGAATATTGAATGCTGTTGTGTTATCCATGGTGATCTGCTCGTATTAGAGACTGAAGCAACACTCCAATCACAAGAGTGCCATGTTTTTAAACATTCATGCACCCTCAAACAATTTCTCTGCCTGATCTGAAACTGCAGCCACTGTTAATAATTTAGCTAGCCTGTCTGGCACTGAAGAGTAGTGGCAATGGTAGGATAGGTACAATTGGCATGCCAGCAACATTCTGCTTTTTCATTTCCGATCCCACAAAACAATTCACAAAAGCCTGACAAACTGTAATGAGGCTCAATCTGCATGATTGCATGTTCATTAATCAACAGTTGCTAGAGCACTGAAAACACACTGGAAGGCAGAAATGTTGCAAATGGGAAATTACTATTAGGCCAGGGTTGAGAGACTAATGTTACTGTAAATATTACATAGCTATTACAGACTAAGCATTACTTAAGCACCAATTAACATGGCACTGTACGTTTTGTAATTGGGTTTTGTCATCCTACTGAAAGCACCCATTATGTTTTCTCTGTAATATAGCTGAAATATGTCTCAGAGGTAAGGTCTTTGTTTTCTGTTTGGGCAGAGATGATGCATACCGGAGCTTAAGCTGTCTCAATGAAAACATAGGGATCATAGGGAATGTGTACATAATTATAGCTGATACGTGGATAAGTGCTGCAGGATTACTGTCTTGATTTGTTTGAATGTCAGTTTTGCATGACTATACTCCATATCTTCTGCAGTGCTAATCTGTTTCAAGTCAGTTACAGTATATGCTTTTGGGCGGGATGACGTTTGAGGCTGTTAGAATTAGCCGCAGTATAAGCTTTATTTGCTTGCATTACATTAAGCTGAGTTAGGCCATAAATAATTGCCTCTCTGCTTAATCAAGACTTAATCTACTTTTATGCTACAAATCCCCAGTCTGATACCATACCATAGGGATGCTCAGTTTGCATCTATTAATTTTATCATTAGTGATGCCCTAAACTGAATTTTGCTAATTTACCTAAAGCTAATCTTCATTTATCACATCACAGTAAAGTGATCAGGAGGATTACTCTCATTACTTACTGACCAACCTACCAGCCAGGGAGGACTTTTCTGGAATTATGGTCTCATGTCAGATCTGTTTAGTTCCTCTCCCTGGTGACTAATAGAGTCACAGTTAATCAGTTAATTTAATTAATGAATTCAGTTAAATTAAGTTAATATTGAATTAAGTTAATATTCCTAAAGCAAGTTATTCACTGCTTTTATTAGTAATACATATGAAAGCTATTATCAAGACCAAATATTGAATACTTTCTGCAATATATTGGCAATGCAAAATATCAAACTTGAGAATATCAGACTTTATTATATGACTGCATAATATCAGTGGCGAGCTTGACATAAAAGATACCACATTGATATATGCTAGTATAATGTTACTGTTGTAATCCTCCATCTCATCTCTACAATGAACATCTTTACCAGTCTCTTCAGCTGAAACCCCAAGCCTTGGCTAACATCATGTTGACTGGCCTAATTTTCCATAAATGTGCTGCAATGCACTCTCGAGCATGCAGTGTTGGGGAAAGCTACCGTATGTTGGAGACAGACTGACTGGATACATCTGGTCAATACTGTATATCCTGAACCACTGCTGAGAGGTATATCACCTAGGTAACCAGGTAGAGGCTGTACCGGCATTTTTGTGGATGCCATTACAAACTCAAAGGGTTCTTTTCTTCTAAAGTCAAATTACCTTGAGAGGCATGAAATGTACAGAGCATCAGTGCATGCTGAAAGAGAAAATCAATTTTTTTGTCTCAGAGGCATGCTAGAGGCTTTGTGATATGACTCCCCTTCAGGAAAAAAAGTAGTATTGGAATCAGAAACAGAGGCACCTTAAAATAAAAACTGGGCTGGGAGTTGAGCTGGGTATCAGTTGAGCTGCTAATGTGTAACTCGCCAAATGGAAAAAAAAGATCAATATGGAATCTGGAAATTGCCTCCAAACCATGGAGCATTTTTCTTTCTTTTTCACTTTTTCCTATATGCTACACACTCACAGAGCACTTTATTAAGAACACATGTACACCTACTCATTCATGTAATCATCTAATCAAATAAATCATGGAGAAGCAGTGCAATGCATAAAGTCATGCAGATATGGGTCAGCAGCTTCAGGTAATGTTCACATCAACCATCAGCATAGAGAAAATCTATGTGATCAATAGTGATTTTAACCATGGCCTGATTGCTGGGGCCAGATGGGCTGGTCTGAGTATGTCAATAAGTGCTGATCTCCTGGGATTTTCACTCACAACAATATCTTGAGTTTACTCAAAATGGTGCACTAAAGAAAAAAAAACATTAGCAATTTTGTGGATGGAAATGCCTTGATGAGAGAGATCAATGGAAAATGGTCAGACTGGTTTGAGCTGACAGAAAGACTACAGCAACTCAGATAAGCACTCTGTACAATTTCGTTAAGCAGAAAAGCATCTCAGAATACAAACATTTCCAACCTTGAGGTGGATGGGCAACAACAGCGGAATACCACACTGGGTTCCACTTCCTCAGAAAACTGAGGCTGCAACGGGCACAGGCTCACCAAAACTGAACAGTTAAAAACGAGACACACGTAGCCTGGTCTGATCAATTTTGAATTCTGCTGATGCACACAGAAGGTTGGGTCAGAATTGAGCACCAAGAACAAGAATCCATGGACCCAATTTGTTTTGTGTCAACAGTCCAGGCTGGTGGAGGTGGTGTAATGGTATGGGGAATGCTTTCTGTGCACACTGGGCACATGTTTTCTTGGGCCCATTAATACTAGTCAGTCATCACTTGAATGTCATAGTCTGTTAGATTATTGTTGCTGACCATGTGCATCCCTGGATATGCATCCATATCCAATTTTCTAAAGGATACATGGTGATACTGGACCGTGTCATAAAGCAAAAGTCGTCTCAAACTGGTTGCATGAACATGACAATGAGTTCAGTGGTCTTCCCAGTCAACAGATCTGCATCCAATAGAACACCTTTGGGATGTGGTAGAACATGAGATTCACAGCATGAAAGCACAACTGAAAAATATGCAGGAATTGTGTGATGTAATCATGTCAACATGGACGCGAATCTCAAAGGAATGTTTCCAACATCTTGTGAAACCCATGTCATGAAGAACTGAAGTTGTTTTGAGAGCAAAGGGAGGCCCTATCCAGTATTACTATAGTGTTCCAAATAAAATGCTCAGTTAATGTATATAATTGTATTTATTTCTTTTTTGCTCTCTATTTCATGTGACATTTGTAGCATTTTTTCTTTTTGTAGTTTACTAACAAAATGTGGATTGAGTGATACATCCAGCATGTCTTTAATCAAAAATCTGGTGCTGCGTTGTGCTACACTATCTCATCCAGCCCACTGGGAACAAATATGTCTACTGAGATGAAAAATGTAACAGTGCGAGGTATGAATTTGTATTCAAAGGCTGTCCGTCATGATTCTCAGTCCTTACACGCATGGATAGTCAATGTTCTACAGAAAACCCTACGTTATATAGAGTTGTGATCCAACCAGGAGTCATCTGAGTGAATGTGCCATTGTATATGCAGTTGGAAAGCTTGTGTGTATATATACTATGCGTGTGTGTTTCCAGGAGGAGGAATTCCAGGTTTCAAAGCATCGGCACATTTATTATTTCATTAAACCTGCCTGAGGTCAGAGCACCACATTAGGCTTGGGCTTTGAGTAGAGAGTTGCTGAGAAATTAATCTAAAAAAGACAGTAACATTATATAACAGACTTTCCAGAATCTAATTTTCTTGTTTTGCTACACTATGCTACACAAGCCTCTGATTCTAATCAATCAAGGGGATGCCCTCTGATGACTATTTTGCAACATGACTTTGTGCTGTTTTAAATGAGGATATGGAAAGGCTTGCTATTGCAGTAGAGCAACTATATTGGTGAGTGGTTTTGGAGGTCACCGCAGTTAGACTGCTTCCAAGCGAGAACTGGTGGAGTTGCAACAACTGCTGTTCCACTAATGAGCAGTAGCCTCTGTGCTGTTCTGTGCCCTGTCTGTGTGTGTGTGTGTGGACCATGTTTATATTACATTGTGGGGTAATGCAACCAAATGTCACCACAATGTAATTAAAAACCTGTTATTTTTACCATGTGGGGACATTTGTCTGCTCCCCACAAGGGAAAACTCAATTTTACAGAAATCTCCGAACACAATCAAAAAGCTAAAATAGCCAAAAGTCTTGTATTTTGTTAGGTTACTTATAATTAAGGGTAGGGCTGGGTAAGGATTAGGGTTGTCATAGTTAGGATTAGGGTTTTTTCCATAGAAATTAATGGGAGGTCCCAACAATGATATAAAGACGTGTGTGGGGGGGGTTTGACTGTGTATGAACTCTTGCATTGCAAGGTAGCAAGGCAGGTAAATAAAGCTCCTACAGTACTTGTTAAGAGGAAGTCTGTGGTAGATCTTGATCTCCTGCCTCTGCGGATAATAGTTTATGGTATGCGTGTGTTTGTTTGCTCTTGTTTACTAAGAGTTTATGATGGGAAGTTTCATATGAGCTATGCTGCATCAGCAACTTAGACATCAGAGACAGAACAAGTATAAATGTGGAGGAGGAGGAGGAGCGGAGAGGATTCTGTCCAAACACAGAGATAAAAGAGTGAGAGAGGCTATGCTACCATGCTAAGAAAGATAAAAATAGAAAGCGCTATCTGGGAAAACTGAGAATGGTAAAAATGAAATGTATAAATATCTCAGTCAAGATGTAACTTTGGTACCTTGCAGGATCCAAACCGGGGCCTATAACTGCAATTTCAGTGAAATTTAAAATGCAGTCTTTTACTGATAATTACTTTTAATATGCATTTCCTTAATTAGTCTTGAAAAGGTATTTGGAGTATGTAGGTAGAAGCTGTGTAGGAAGTCAGAGGCCACTGAGCTGACAATCAGCCCCTACCCTTGGATGTTTTTCTCTCTTCACTTGAGAAAAAAGAAAATCACAGGGGGTGTTTTCCTTTGTCTTAGCTCATTGTCGCTGCCCCATTTTTCATTGCTACTTGATGTGGAAATTGGATGGTGACATCGAGAGGTTACCTGACTATCACTTTATATTCCATCAGTGTCTCGGTTAATTCAGAAATCACATGCACAAACATGCCTGGAGCAGTGGGTCACGTATTTTGCTTAATCTTGATTATGTTCCACCCTCATGAAATGCATTTGTTTATTGAGTGCAATCAGACCTGATTTCACAGACTGGGTTTCATTTTCCAAAGTGCATTACTAATTAAGGTTCCATCACATACACTTTTCAGCTTTGTAAGCGAAAGCTGATGGTGGAAATTCTTACCAGCAATGCATAATAAAGTGGTATGGAATCACAGAAAGTTATTAGGAAAACTAGCACCCAACCGCCTCACGCACTCCCTTCTTCCAGTAGCAATAGTGATGGGAGTGTGAAAAGATGTGCCATACTCATCTCATCGCACTCCACTTGCATGGCGCACTCACATCCATGCTACTGTCATCCATCTGCACCAGACAAAGCGCTGAAATGAAAACTAACATATCCATGGAAACAACTGAAAATTCCTTTGGCGATTTAATGCAAAGCACTGTTGTTATGCATTTCTGGAGTTACAGTTAAGCCTAATCAAAACTCTGCTTGCTATGAATTTAATAGACTGGTCATCACTATAATAGCAAATTAGCTTAACGCTTTACTAAGACATAAAAAGCAGTTTTAATTAGATTTTAATGAAACCTAAAGATGCGTGTCCGTCTTACAGCTACTGCAAGGAGACACTAATCAACTTCAGTCCTCAGTCAGACAGGACAACAGGAGCATGACCAAGCAGAAGAGAGACGTATCTGTGCTGTTCCTCGTCTGCATCCAAGTCTCTGGCAAGAGCCGGGCTGTGCATGTTAAATCTGTCAAAGCAGATAAGCAGCAGAATAAATCCAATTCTCCACCACTGTGGCTTTCCAAGATTCTTCCAATTAAGCACACAGTACATACTAGATGGTAAAGCTGTATACTTTATCCCATTACTTAAGATTGAGGCTGTGATGAAAACTTAATTAATTACATTTCACAAATTGATTAAGGTATCAAACCTTTGATGATATTTCAGTGCTACTATTCCCCATATACAAATTATACTACTGGCTCGTTCTTTTTTCCTAGCATGAGGATGGCACTTGATGGAGTCAAATTGTTCCCTGCAGAGCTTAGATGAGTTCTGGTGTGACAAGATGTCTGCTTCTTGTGTATGTTACATACAAGAAATGCTTATAATGAATGATGACAAGAAGATGTGGAGTTGGACATGCTCACACAAAGCCATAGTTAACAACAAACTGTGACAAACCTCAACTGATAATACCGTAGTGTAGGTCGTTTAGATAAATAGAGGAAATGTGACTATAGGTGAGGGAAATTATACTCATGACCGGTTGATGGAAAGAATGTAAAATACCCAGACTTCAGTAAAAGTAGAAATTACATTTTTTCATGTCTACTATTGATACTATTCCCCACTATATCTGAGGAATGCATTTTTGAACAGTTATTTCAACTAACTAAGTGAGATATAAAGTGAACACCACTTCCATCCTCAACAATATATAAAGAAATGTTACATTAGCTCCCTAGCTTACTTAGTTACATATATGCTCCTGTAAAACGCAACTGAGTAGTTTCATACAATGTTGTATGAGGAGGGAAGAAACCTGTCTGTCAGTTAGCTTCATACAGAGAATGGATTTCTTTAAAAAATACGACCGTATTTTGATTATTTATCCTTCACAAAACATAAACTGCTCATTAAGTAAATATACAAGACAGAATTTAGCACCATGCCTGAAGCTGATGCTAGAACTAGCAAAATAGGTTTGAGATTTAAAGCCACATATACAGTTCTATGCATAATTCTTGCAAAAAAAAAAATGTTGTAAAGTAAAGAGGACTTAATGAAATGAAATAATGAAATGAAATCTTTCAAGAGAAAAATACTACAACATGCAGTAAACAGTAATAAACTAAGCAAGATAAATTTTTGATGCGACAACCCTTTGCTTTTTTTTTATATAGTAGTCCCATGTATAATTTGTGCAGTTTTATAAGGAAATGAGCTGGTAAGTTTTACTGAGCATCTTGGAGATTCTGAAAAGTCTGAAAAGTGGCCTCTTACATAATATGTTGCTTTCTTTACTGACATACAAGCATTTTTAAAATACAATTTTTTTTTTTTTTTTTGAAAAAACAAATATTTGGAAATGTATGTTATTGCACTGACTCCATAATACAGAATTCATATATCTAACAAAATTTGTAAAGAAAAACACACACACATACAGTTGTGCTTGAAAGTTTGTGAACCCTTTAGAATTTTCTATATTTCTGCAAACGTATGACCTAAAACATCATAAGATTTTTACACAAGTCCTAAAAGTAGATAAAGTGAACCCAGTCAAACAAATGAG
>JAQQZR010000006.1:9430627-9460062 GCA_030068235.1 Notoglanidium macrostoma | reverse complement strand
GTTTTAAAAAAGCTAGGATGGGGCATGTTTACCACTGTGTTGCATCTCATTCACGGATGTGCATGCTACTTTTGCCATGTGCATTAATACACCCCCATATAATCATGGCTGCTGGATTTTGAACTGTGCGCTGATAACAAGTCTGATGGTCCCTCTCGTCTTTAGCCAAAGGGAATAAGATTTTCACATTTTTTCACTTCACCTCAGTCCATCTTAAATGAGTTTGGGCCCGGAGAGGGTGGCAGCATTTCTGCATCATGTTTATGTATGGTTTCTTCTTTGCATGGTAGAGTTTTACCCTGCACTTGTGGATTCAGAGATGAATTTTGTTCACAGACAGTGGTTTTCAGAGGTGTTCCTGAGCCCATGCAGTGATTTCCACTGCAGAGTTGTGTCTGTTTTTAATGCAGGCCTCAAAAATGATAGCCATCCAATTTTGTTTTTAAGCCTTGTCACTTGCATACAGAGATTTCTCTGGATTATCTTTTCATGTTATTATGTACCATATATGACGAAATCTCATTTTTACATTGAGGACATTCTTAAATTGTTGCACTATTTGCCTACAGAGACCTTCACGGAGTGGTGAACCCCACCCCATCTTTACTGCTGAGAGACTCTTTACATATGATCAATCATGTTACTCACTTGTAGCCAATTACATTTTTTTTAGCATTACACAACTTTTCCAGTCTTTTGTTGCCCCTCTCCCAACTTTTTTGAAATGTGTTGCTGGCTTCAGATTTAAAATGTGCATATGTTTTTCAGAAAACAGTACAAATTTCTCAGTTTAAACATTTGACATGTTTACTTTGTTTTATTGTAAATTAAATATGGGTTTACTTCATTTGCAAATCATCACATTCTGTTTTTATTTACTGCACAGCACTTTTTTTACATTTTACACTCATCTAAGCCTAGAAGAGTTTATTTTGTGTGACTTTTACTTTATATCGTCTAGTGAGTGGCAATTCACAAAAAAAAATCATATGTATATTTATTCAGTTATTTTGTACTTTTACATAAAATGGTCTTAACCAGTAACATTTAATCATTTTATGTTGAAATGGCTGAGATATGTGTGATGGATGAATACTCCTCTCTACAAGTAATTTGATCTGAAATTAGTCCCCAAGGTCATAATTCCCATGTAGAACTATTTTACTGGCTTTACAACAATGTTTTATGTCTTGCTGGAGGGAAAATGTTCAATTATCAAGGTCAGTCTACTCTATTCTGACAAAATTCCTGGATGGATTGGCTATTTTGAAATCTGTGTCTGAGTCTTAACCTCTGTGTCTACCTGACATTTTAAAACCTTTTTTTAGATGATGGTGATTATTATTATTATTATTATTATTATTATTATTATTATTATTATTGCTGTTGTTGTTCAATTTTGAAATGTATTGTTAAATGGCAAAGAAGCCTATTTTCTATCTCACTTTTCTAAAACTGTTTTTCCATCTACAGTGTTCAATTTGAACAGCTAATTTTCCCATACGCTGAAATAAAATTTTTTTTTTATTAGTTTTTATAAGGAGGTGTGGCTACATGCCTTGACCAGAAGAGACCAGTTAATGTCATCAAAATTTGTCATATACCTCCTACTTATTTAAACTTTTCTGGACACATGTGAAACATTGAGAGGTTTCACAGGAAAAGCTTAGTGTAATCGCACAACCACATAAACATCACGCTAGCTACGTAGCCATATTGCCTCCATCCAGCCAGCTATCAAAATTTGCCCAAAAGTACACGCACACACTATTTATAACATTCAGATGGAGTTTATAAGTAGTTAGTTAGTTTGTAGTGTGCTCAAAATAGCCATGAGTCCCAAATAATGAGTTTTAATTCACTCTGGTGAGCTCAGTGCCGGCTCATTCCATGTTAGTCACATCCATCTGTCAGTGAATTTCCAGTTCATGTGATAAATCTCCTTCCTAACTGCATCACTATTAATAAAATATCTCCAGCTGAAACTATTTAAGCTCTATGGATAGATGTACAAAGGAGATTTTTTTAGAATGTGACCATATACATCTGATCATTTCTAACTGGAGAAGGAGTCATGGCTAGCAAAGCAGTGACTTCACCTCTCGTGTCCACTGCACAAAGTCAAGAAGGAGAAAGTCCCTACTGTGCAGACTCTGGCTGCAAATTTGACAACATAGCAGAGGTATTTTAGCTTCATGTCTATTGAACGGGAGTGAATAACAGCACGCCTTCCTATTTTTTATACAGCTGATGGGCTGTACAATTTAGTATGAAAGTAAAGATCCTTGGCAAATGTGAAGCGTATTTCATACATATACTTAGAAGCTCTAAATAAAATGAAAGGAATAAAAAATAGTGGTTTTTTTGTGTTGTTTCGTTTACATGGACAGTCAAGTAAGAGTAGAAGTATTATTATTTCACATTGATGAAAGGAAACCATAAAAGTCAGTACAATCACTGCCAAAAAATGGGAAAGAAAAAATAAAACAGACTGGTTGATAGACATCTTCATCTTGCCATTGACACATGAGTCAATATTAGACGGCCTGTGCAGAGAAAGCTGAGCATGAATGAAGGGTTAGACAGAGCCGTAACAGACATACCTACTTCATTGCTGCTTATGCAATGTCCCTCACTATGCCTAATTAGTCAAGTTATTTATTCCAGTGTTTCACTCAGAGCCTTCACCATTCATGCTGTTCCAAACCAGACACACAAACACACAGTTGTTTGTCTGTCAGCCAACATGCTCTGGAAATTATAAAAAATGAAATCAGTTGCAAGAGCATATATTCTGTCATGGAGCCATACATGGCATGGACCTCAGTTTGTGAGGTTATTTTTTAGGTTCCATGCTTTTTTTTTTTTTGCTTTTTTTTTACATGATGACATTCATTGTTATTAGTGTGCATTATTTGTTCAAAGGGAGTTTATAATTATAAATATGACAATGTATCCAGCAAATGTGAGAGGATGTTAATGCTAATTTAAAGCTCTGTGTTGTAGGTAAACAGTTGTGACGCTTCAATATATCCAGCAGCAATGCAGTTAGTAGTCCAACAGCTTCAGGGCTGAATGAGGAAGAATATATAGAGAGGAGGAGTAAAGGGGATAGGAAATTAGAAAGGGCTCCCACACTGCTGCTGAATCCAAGGGCTTGCTGGATGAAAGCTGCTCATCACTATAGTTTAACAGACTCTAAGTGTTCTGCTGCATGGGTGTGCCTGTCTCGCATAGATCTCCAGCAACAGTCCAATCAAAAGCGCCTCCAATTCAGCCACATAGCTCCTTTGGGATGTGACATTAGCAACAAGACTGTGTTATCTGTGCAAATGCAGGCACCACAGAGCTCTGGCCAAGCCCGCCTTGGTGTCCTTCTTTTTCTGTGCTAGCTCATTCTTATCCCTTCTTCCTTCACACATTTTAAAACTCTATTTGGCGTTTTATACAGCCACAATGCACTCTCACAAGAAACTTGCTTTGTGATATAGAATGACCTGGCTTGTTTACACACACACACACACACACACACAATAATTTTGTCTTATTATCCTTGTGAGGATAAATAATTATGTATAATTATGTACACCTAAATCTAACCCTAACTTTAATATCAGTAAGCAAAATCAAACCCTTTTTTACTTGTTTGTTTAAACTTGCAATTTCTTTTTTAAAAGGGCAAAATTGTCAGATATTCCTACCATTGTAGGGCTAAGATAGGAATGATCCCTGCCAAAATGCAGTATAAAAACAAACCCACCCACACACACACACACACACACACACAAGCTGAAGGAAATAGATCATTTAATGTTCCAATAGATTGAAATAATTTTGTTGAATTTAGTAACAGTATCTTAAAATAGGCTGTATTATCTTACTTACTATGTACTTGAGAGGTTTAATTATATCTTTAAGAAAAATGGTAGATGTATTTAGGTCTTTATGTATTTATCTGCTGTAAAGGTCTGAGATATTTATAGTTTTTTACTTCTCTCTTATCTTCTTTCTTCCCTTCTCTTCTCTTGCCTTCTCTTGTAGATGTAAAGAGGGTTACCGTGGACTTCGCTGTGACCAGTTTGTTCCTAAGACAGACCCCATCCTCTCCAACCCAAGTATGTTTTACCATGTCTGGTCACGTTCTTTTGGAATTTATGAGGAAAATATTTTGCAAGCCAGAACTGACACATCTTTATAAAGCCAGAATTCAGTCTATCCCATTTATCCAGCTCTACAAGTGTTTGTGGCAATGATGAAACCAAATCTTTCTATGGAACCCCAACCCCCACCCTCCAATCATGTTTAATTTGCTTTCTTACTTTCTTTCACTAGATTTTTTTTCCATTCATCTTCAAATGCTCTTGTTCTGCAAAAGTTAGAGAGTGCTTTCCAAAAATCAAATATGCTAAAAAGAAGCTAATTATGCCCCATCTTAAGTGCTGAATTTAGCAGAACATTACAATTCTGCAGTCTTAAGAGAAAATAGTTTTTAATCAGTGTACATTTGCATGTTGTCTTCTCCGCAAGACAGCTAGGATCTTAGCATTTGAAAGTGGAACTGCTTTAAACCAAATCGTTTAAAATGCATTTTCTATCACAGTGCAGGTAGATTTGTGGCCTAATGCGAGTCTTTGAAGGTTCCTGGCTCATTAGCAACTGAGTATTTTGCAGACAGGCCTTGTTTTTCCTTTATGTGAACAGAATACAGAGAAAGACAATAATTGTCTTGCTAATATGAGGTCAATAATAAAATCTTTATTTTCTTTGGTGATAGATTAGATTCTTGATTGGTATGGTGGGCATTTACAAACAGATTAAGATGGACACTGACAGATGAATTCAGAAGTTCATGGAGAGAGAAATGACTCATTTGTCTTTAGAGTGTTTGCTTTGTCAATGTAATTTAGAGTTTTAGACTTTAGAGTGCTTTTTTACTATACAGATTGTTTCAACACCGCTTAAACCCTAAGTAAGCTGAGGCTAATAGTGGCAGGGAAAATTTCTCTCAGATAGAACAAAAAAGAAAAGATCCTTGAGAGGAACCAAGACTCAAAAGGAGAAGCCCATCCCCCTCTAGTTCACACTGAGGAAATAGTCCAGGACTTCTAGGTACCTAACATCATCCAAGCCCTTTAGTTTGTTGTGTGACTCAAGATTGCAAGATATAAAACCTTGGCAAAATGGCAGCTTAAAAATCTGTGTTGCTGAGTTTGGGCTTTCTCAGAGCCATTGTAGTCTTGTGAAATCACAGTGGGAAATAGAGAGAAAAAAGCAAAGAATCCATTGCAGGGGAAGAAATCCAGCATGAATCTTAGAAGTAGTCCTTTCTATAAGAGGCCTATGAATGCTTCTGCTCTTAAGGAGTGATCTTTTACAGAGAGTGAGACAGAAACCTATACTTCCACTTACAGCTGTTTGAAGTCACTGAACCTGCTGTGTGGCCGGTAATGGAATTTGGTCTGCCATATCTCATTTTTTTTCGCAGAGAACATTCATTGGCTTCTCTATACAATACTACAAGAGCTCTGCTGGGAACCCCATCATCTTTATCATAGATGCACATTATCTCCCTGCTATTGCACCTGTTTTGTTGGGGGGAAATGGCACAGCAATATGTCAACAAGGCTATTTATGGGTCATTCAGCTTCTAGTCTTTAGGGGGTTTTATTCTTATCCAATTTCTCACATTTTTTTTCTCTCAATTTTAGTCATTGTCGGTTCCCACTTATTAACTAGTTCCCCTCATTTAGGAAGCTAAGGGCTAGCTCATGCCTCCTCTGGGACCCATGAACCACTCACAACACCTCTTTAGGGCTGGAACGGTATGCCGACTTCACTCTTCCATATGCATGAATCTCTCTGATACCCTCCAGGGCCATCCAGAGAGCAGGACCAATTGTTCTCTTAGACTCCCAGTCATGAATGGCTATGACATTCCTACTCATGATAGGATGCTTAGACTGTTTCTTCCACACAGTGTAGACAGAGACAAGCCAGTAAATGCTTGATAATGTGCTTGATTTACAATATCGCCATGAAAACAAATACAGTGTGTCACAGTGCGACCCTCATAACAAGAAATCCCAAGACCCAATACATCATGTCATATTACGCGGTTTGCATTTTTCATATCTCATTATGTTTCCAATGTTTCTTTATTCCACTCTGTTGAGGCCTCTGTTTGTTTTCTTCTCACTCTGCTGCTACGCCTGGTGTTTGTTTATGGGTCAGTGCATCTTTATTCACTTAACCCACCAAATGAGCCAAAAATCACCCCCTGGAGGCTTTATCTTCCACCAAGTGGTTTTTTTTTTTGTTTTGTTTTGCTTGGTTTTGTTTTGGTTTTTTTTTGTCTTTTAAGCTTCTCAGCCATCATTCTTTATCTTTCCATCACAGAGGAAGCAATCCAGCAGGCCTCTCTCTGCATTGCTCGCCTCACCTGGCCTGAGTTTTCTGTGCCCAGCTTTCGGCTTTAGCAGAACAAAGAATAATAAAAACAGTATGGGCCAGCTTTTGTTGAAAGCTCACAACAGTACCGTGCAGAATGTCAGGTCAAATATGTCCCTACCATGTCGTCTTTCATTCCATTTGTACTGGGGGGTTAAAAGCTGCAAGATGGGCTTGGAGAAAGACTTCTGGGATTGTGTTTGCCACCTTCTGAGTGCTGATGTGCAGCTTTATATTATAATGTGTGGTATAGCTTCCTGTGTGGAAGAGATGCAGTCTTGTTGGGGTTTAACTGTGTAACAGTCTAACTGGTTTAACATTACATGACTGCATTATTTTGGAATCACGCTGGGATTAATCTAAGGTGCACTTTTAGGCAGGCTCTCAAGTCTTACTAACTAAAACATGAATTATGTGGGATTTAAATCACTCTTGTTATTGTTTCCACATATGATGCATGGCTACATGATGTTGTGTCATTGTCCACATTGGGGCTCCTATCTTATAATGGCAGTTTCTCCCAAGGGTACTCTGTATTTGGAATGGGGCAGTTTACTTTATATGCCAGTCCAGAAGAACCAATACCTAAGTTTAATGATGCCGTGGGTACAGCTGGTGACAGCACTGCAATTACACATGAATATATGTGGCTGTTTGGGTGGGCAATCAGAAGCAGCAGCTGCTTGAACATTCAAGCTGCACTGGCACCATCAGTATGAGTTCCTGGTTTGCCACCCATGCCTTTTGTCTCTCAGAGCTCAGTGCTCTGGTTTAAAAGGCATCTGTTTTCTCCACGTCAAGTATTAAATAGCATGTCTGTTGAGCAAAATGTACTGAAATAGCAATGCCAGCACATCTACATATGTGGATATGAGGCTTCAAATTCCTAATACATTCCACCACCCCTCTACAGCTCAGTAAATATGGAATAATTACAAGCTGTCAATAAACGGGTGTGCTTCCTCTGTAATTGATCAAACATGCAGTAGTTGAGCAGGAGGTGGGGAGAGCCACTAGTTTATACCAGCGACTGTTTTACTCCTCTTCTGCAGCCATTGTCTACTGTGTCTTTTTCACAGCATAGAAATGCTCCTCAAAATTGGTATAAATGCTAGAAGTATGAGAATATCCCTGGTTGTTCAGTGTAGTTTCATTTTAGCTTTTTTAAAGCTACATTAGAAACAAGAGTATGTGTTTATTCAGTTCCACTTATGTAATCAATCTGCCAAGTTTTAAGCTCTGATGCTTTTAAAAATCTTACATATCGAATGTTTAATATTCAACCTACAGTGATCTGTTGTCTACTGTCATCCCTGAGCAGCATATGATGCCTATTTAGCTGATCTTCTTTTGTCAGCTTATATTAATGTGCCTCAGGTAGAAATATAGTTATCATTTTAGTACTAATTTTGTTTAACTACTGCATGAATATGTTCATAATCCCTTGCCATTGATAATTCCTACAATTTATCAACTAACAGATGGTTTTCTGTCTTTGTGTTTGATTTCCCTCTTTTTATGTCTAGCATGTCCATGAAAAATAATCTTCCACCAAGACTGGGAAGCTGCAGTGTATTTAAAAACCTTAGAGCACCTCTGTAAGAAAAGCAATTATGTGTGAGGGTTCGCCTTTAATTTCAATGAGATTATGTTACAGTGCCATGAAAAAGGGGTGCTGTTCAGATAAAAAAAGAACCCAAGTGCACAGCTCTTTATCAATCCCTGAGGTTCTGGGGCTGAGAGAAACTGAGAATGAGAGAGACTGAGCCCTAGCTGCGTTTAGAAAGTCGATCGTCTGTTAACATGCACCACTGGAGCAGACATTCTTAAAGAGGAGACAGCAGGAAAACTGGAGAAATGAATAAAAACTTGTGACCAACAGAGACAATTATGAGCATCCCTTGGGTGTGTGAGGTGAAACAAAAGCATTTTCAGAGCCTTTTTTTCGACAGGCAATCTGTGAAGGAGTGTAATTCTAATCAAGAGACAGTGGTAAAGACTGAGCTGGACTTTTTATGCAAGCCATTTAAGAGTGTGTGTACTTTCTGCCTCCCTTCCCCTGGGATGACTGGAACAAACCTGTTTTTGTTGTTCAATCATTGTACTACAGAAATATGTTGCTTTGGCTGATAACACAAAATAGGTTTGTTATGCTGCAAGTGCTCTGAATTGTCTTCATCAGAATGTGGCAGAAACTATAAGTATGTGCCTATTATTCTAAATACATTTGATTTTTTTTCCACTCACATATTTCTCTGTTTCTCTCTCATGCAGCAGATGAGCTTGGCATTGAGTTCATGGGTAAGGAAAATGCTTTCTGTAATTACTATTCATCTCACAAAACACATGTACCTTCTCTCTTTCATACCAATTTATCATTTTTATCATCACTTGTTTCACAAGGTTTTCCCATTCCCACACAGCGGTGTTACAAATCAAAGGGTGCCGAGGGTGTGCACCTGTGTTGTTTTACCTCCTGACTTTGTCAAGCACCACTCAGCCGTATCGTGTGATTACTATGTGGATGGCTGGCACTCTTCTGAGCAGCAGGGGAGTGAACAAGCCTACAGTCCTTTCTCCCCTAGTGAGACTGTTGACAGTAGCGTTATTGAGGATTGCCAGCTACAGACCACATACGACTCAGATGGGCTTCATTTGCACAGAATTAATGTGCACCAAAGTGCATGCCTAAACATTGAAACTTCTGACTACAGCCCTGGTGTCGCCATGGAAACACAGGTAGTGGATGAACTAGGCAATTTGAGGACAGAGCACCTGCTGTAAATGCAGTCTCTGTTTAGGTGATGCAAGTTATGCAGGTGTGTGCACATGTTACCTGTGTGTCTCTGTGTCTGCAAATTTTTGTGTGTGCGCACGCGTGTGTTGTTGTTTCATGTGTCCCAGTTTGTACCTGTTAAGCCCAAAGGTATATCACTTGCTGAGGTTGCACATTGTATAATGTGACTCTTGGGATAGGAAATACCACACAGCCAATAGGATAAGTGGCTGCCTTTACTGACAAACCTGAGTAGCCACAGATTTTAAGCAGTGTCCACAAACAGGAGCCATAAACTGCACTAAAGAGTATTTTTTTTTCATAGAAGCTGTTTTTCCCCTCTTTTCTATCTGTCACTGGCTATCTTTTCCCCCTGTGGTAGAAGTCATTTCCATTTTTCTACGCCCACACTCCCATACGCCCACTGCCCTCTGTCATTTGCTTGACAGCTGAATATATTCTATGAGTGAATCTAGTGAAGTTTTCTATTAGCCTAGGTTCACATGTCTGCTTTAGTACCTCCACTTCAAACATCCTCAAACTGAGACAGAGAGAGACGAGGGGAGGAAAAGGAGAGAAATGGATATGTATTACTCTTCAGTGATTTTAATCTAGATCTTAAATGAGTCTGGTCACAGTCATTTTATAATATGTGTGTCTGTCTGTGTAAGAGAGAAATATGTAGACAAAAAGACAGAGAGATGAAGGAGATGAGATATCCTGCCTCACAACTCACTACACATTTAATACTGTCATTCTTTAATGCCACAAGGCAACAATTCTACTCCCAAAGCACACTGAGCAACGAATTCAACAAGGTGCCACCCTGAAATTCTCTTGGATTTTTATCATATGTGTACCTGGATCATCTTATATAGTCATCTACACCTTTTGTGCATCTTCCTTTACTTAAATCGGCCACATGTTATCTATTCCCTCATGTGTATCTGAAACCCCCACCCTGACTTCTCATTTATTATAACAATCCATATGTTATGTTCAGTTACATGTGCATCAGAAACACATCGAGTCATTTACTTACCTAAGGAAATCCATCTATTCTCACTCTCTATACATAATATGGTAACACCTGTTTATTCACTACATGATTAATTTACTTACCAATGTAATTTTATTTATTTATTCTCTCATCATTCATTAGTATTAGTTCAAAAACACCTTCTTGGCAGGACATAAAAATGGAAATAAATTTAATTACCTACCAATACTGTCATTCAGAGCCACTTTCTCCTTTCATAATCACTGACAGATATGATGAATAGTTCATTATATGACCTGCCAGAGATAAGCACACAAGTCAAAGAATAATTACTATGACATTACTATTAAGAGTATTTATGAATACCTATTTATATGAACCCTAAAAGACCCGCTATCTCACCAGTGGAAGATTTGGTAACACGTTATTTGAATATTCCACTATAGACCATCTATGAACAGTCAACACGTGAACATCTGTAGACTGTGAGCAAATTGTCAGTTGACCATCAACTAGCCTATCAACTAATAATAAATAGCAAATACAATTTTATGGTACTTGTACACAATCTATCCACACTCTATAAGTCTGAGTTTATTGATTTAGTGATTATGTTTTGTGTTGCACTGGCACATAACGTTACTACTATTGACCAGCGTCACAGACTCTGAACAGATCTGTTTTGAACTGAAATACTTTCTGCCTGATGATGACACACCTATAAACCCTGTCAATTTAAAAGGGTTTTGCATAAAACTGTAGCTCTAGCATGTGAACTGCACAATCATTCATCTTCATCCACATTAAGTCAGTAGCTAGCTAGCTCCATCATCTCATTTTGTGACAAATATAGCTGTAAACACAGCAAATGACTTACTGAATTGTTGATGCAAGAATGATTTGGAATGCCCAGTTTTAATTTCCCCATGTTTCCTTTCCTCCATGATGGGGGAAGTCATCACCAAGCTTTATTCTCGTAGATGTCAGCTATTTTATCTACCTTGGAAAGTATCCAACTTTTGCAAGCAGTCCCCAGTTTTGCTCATTTTATTTCTTTTGGCATCAGTGCACTTTTATTACAGCAGACTGTGCTTTTTGCCCACAAAAATAGTATTTGCCAATGGGGGCTGTTTAACACTGAATTCTGCCATGTTTGCATTTCTTAGCAGTAAAAAGGGGGGCATGTCTATAACATGACTGACAGGAGGGATGTAAATGCAACCAAGAAAACCAGCAGAGAACTGTTTTTCTCAGGCATCTCTTTGTTTCCAGCAATTATGAGTCACTGTGTTCCCCAGATATTTGTAATGGTGAGAACAATAAAACTACTGACCAGTGCAGTTTTTCCCTGGCATCATCAGAGAAATAGGATCATCTGCCAGCCAGGACTGCATGCATTCATTAGACTACTGTTTTTTTTATCTCTGTGTAAGTGCTAGCTTCCTCTGAAGATGTATATGA
Source organism: Notoglanidium macrostoma (assembly GCA_030068235.1). Lineage (NCBI taxonomy): Eukaryota > Metazoa > Chordata > Actinopteri > Siluriformes > Auchenoglanididae > Notoglanidium > Notoglanidium macrostoma. The sequence goes on along the minus strand of JAQQZR010000006.1, from coordinate 9,448,378 downwards.
GAGAAAAACAAAGAGAGAGTGGCAGAGACAGCAAGGCAGATAATGAAAGGAGACAAACACTGGCTCATCAATATAGATGGCTTTCTCTATAGAAATCATTAGCACAATTTAATTAACAAATGTCTCTGGATAAACATGCTAAACATATACAAGTCAGATGACAATACATATGCTGTATATTGCCATTATGTCTAATAATTGATATTAGCTCTCTGCCTTGAAGTAATTGTACAAACCGCTCAATATTAAACTTTCACACACCTGTAAGTAAAAAAAGTATTTTGTTCAGTCAATACAGCCCAGCAGAGAGAGGATAGAGGACAAATTTACACAGGGAATTAACTTTGGACCCTTATTGTGTCTGTTTTATTAGAGAGTGGAGAGACTTACCAGAGACAGATCTTGTCAATCTTCAGCATCGCCATGGGGATCAGCTTGCTGGGTTTGGCCTGCATGGCTCTTTACTGCAGGAACAAGTGAGTCAAATACTGGAACCATCCAGAGCACTAGTTTATTAACAAAGATAAAATGTCTTGTTAGTAATAGGTAGTGTTCATAGGGTTACATGACACCTGCATAAACCATTCATGATTGCTGACATAATTCTAAATAAACATTTATAAAATAGGCATCAGCAGTCAAAAAGACTAGTTGGCACCCAAGTCAGGTTATGACGTCTTTTGGGCTGGCCTTATGTTAGAACATTATAATAACTGAATGTAGCCCAGTTAACTCACATCATGGGGATGACGTCAAACTCACTCTGATTTGCAGTCAGTGTTATTATATTGTCATAACTATTAATAAAAATCTTGCTAGAAATAATCAGAACACACCTTAATGTAGGGCCAGAGAAAACATACAGTATAAAATATACTTACTCATTGTTAAAGCATAGCTGTGGAACAGTGTTATACAGCAGGTTGTCATGTCGATCTTTTTACCAAGTGCTGAGTCCAAGGAAACACTTTAAAGCATCATGTAGGAGTGCTCAGCTTCGTTCGATTTTCCAGTTAACCTCAACTGGAAAGCTACAGCACATCATCACCATTACATGTTTCTCTAATATAGGACAGGTGCACTGCGCTACATAGTAAGCTATTATGTTGTCATTATATCAACAAAAATGTCACTTGATTCATGTGTTATGTCAATCTGATATTGAAACTGAAGAAAGCAAGCTGCATCCAAGCAAATTTCAATTGGAATAACCCATCCCAAACACTCCTGTAGGTTTATGCCAGTTGTACCATTTTTGTGACATGCAAAACTACCATTCAGTCTAAAGGCAGACCAGAACATAGTTTTATTCCTGAAAATATGTAGACGTGAAAAAATATAATTGATAATATGCTGCCGTTGCCTGACATGAGAATTTGCATATTACTATCTAATTAAGCAGAAACACCCACTATGAAGGCGCAGACAGACCCATTATGACTGTAAATGTGATATTTGAATTAGCATGACATTTGGTGTTAAAATAATGAAACAGATAATTTTGTCCTCATCAGAGAAACTAAACAAAAGAACTACCAACATGACTTTATTAGAAAGCACGTTATTGTAACTGATTAATATGTTGCAGGAGACAAAGGGGAAAGCCTAGAGCCCATCAGACTGAGATCCGCACTCTGAGGGACTGCAGTCTCATTGCTTCCCGACTCATGTCCAAATCCAGCCCCAGGATTGATTATGACCTCCAGCATCAAAAGGTGACATATCTGGGACACTTCAGCTTCAGGGGGAGCTTTTTTTCTTATTTGTGTTGAAACATATGTAATGACCATTGTGCCACCTTCTTTTCCATAGATATCAGCTATACAGTATGTAGATAGTGGGAAAATCAAGCCACCTATGTGTGACTGTAAGAGACCTCAAAATGCATTCTCTGTGTGTAACAGTCATATGTTATGAATACGACTGGCCGGCAGACACCTCAGGGAATGGTGCTCTCCATTGCTCTCAGCAGAACCGATGATCCCTCACACTGACAGAAATAGCAGTGCATATAGCTCTGAGTAAACATCACATCCATTTGATCAGCAGTCTACCTTGCCATTTTAAAAAAGCTGCTGTACAGAAGAGCTGTATAGAAATAGAAATAATTCTGTCATTTTTTTTTTTTTTTGCTTCATTGGATCTAAGTAATGCATTCTCATTTAGCCAAAGGATGCTAACAGTTTATGTTCATACGTACAGGGTTGGATTTGCAGGGAAAAATGGATTAAGCTTTTCTTTATTTCCTCACCTTATACTATTTTAACAATACTGGTAATGATGTTCATAATCCTACATTACACCTACATAAGGCTTTCATGATAACTGATTATGGGTGTAATGCAGTGCTCCCAATATCCATATATGTATTCAAAACCAAATTAAACCCAAAGTGGGTGTAGCCTAATGTATTAAAAAAAAAAAGGTAGAAATGCCAGCACTGTCAACATGGTGTCCGAATTCTGCCGTGACAATTCCTCCACCACCACTTCATCACTCGAGGTCATAATTAGTCTCAACTAGATATGTGCATGGGACTTTTTATTTTTTATTTTTTTAATCGGTTTGCTCATTATTTTTTGTTTGACAGGGTTGTGTGATGAAGACTACCCCAAGGCTGATTATTTTCCTATAGCAGCACTTCCCAAAATGTTATTACTCTTACCGCAGCAATTTACCAACTATTACAATTTTTCGATTTATTAATGAATGACAGGTCATACTTGTAACTTGTATATTAAATTTATTGTTGTGGAACATTCACAAAAAAGTGTCTTGTAATCACTTTTGCTATAGCAGCTATAAACAGTTGTTCTTTCAGAAAAAGAAATCAGTCACGTTATAACAAAAGGGAATAAAGCACAAAGCCCTCTGTCCTGAAGACTGACCAATGGTGGAAAGCTTACAGACCGTTACAGAGCACTGACCCTGGAAGCTACTTCTATAAATGATAAATGTCTCCATACAAAAACCATTACCATGATTATACATATTATTAATTAATATAAATATTAAAAATCTATAACTTCTCTCAAGCCTCACTTTTGATTTCAAGGCAAAAGTATGTTTAACACTTTAAGCTTTACAATGTTATTGTAGCCATATGTGAGTTATCACGAAGGCCTTGTGTAGGTTTTATATAATCACATCAACACCACCTTTAAGTGTTAGCACAGTAATACATCTCTACCCATAGGTCATGAAAATGTATAATTTGCTCGAATACACTAATACTGTATACAATTGTATCCATACGATTGCCCCAATGGTCCCGCATGTCTGGCACTGTGTTAACTTTCAGCTGGGTGTGAATCTACAAGTTCCAAACTCTGAAAAAGTTCCTGCAATTATACTGGTGAGACCAGTAGCTCTGTTCCCAGTAGAGCATTCTCACCCAACTGAGGGTTGGAGAGGGTGGCCAAAAATTATCCAATTTTCCTGCTGGAGAGAATAAAAATGCTAACAGGTCCCTGAGGAGGCTAAGTGTTAGGATGACACATTTTATCAGCTGCAAGGCTTCACACTAGTTTTAAGTGAAACCCAGTAGCTTTAATGATATTCCACAGGATATGGGAGGCAAGCATGTGTCACTTACTTGAATAAGAGCATTATCTGGTAACTCAGATGACTTTAGGGGGCATCTCAGGCTGCTTTCTGAATAGCCTCCATGTTCTGGCCTGTTGCAAGATAATGGTTTTAATTTTGGGGGAGAAAAAAAGAGAATGAAAGAAATTCTTTAGGAATCCATTAATGTAATCTTGTCTGGGATTAAGCTCCCGACTCATGCTGAAGGACCGAGAAAGTCGACAGGGAGTGTAATCAGAGAGTCTCTCTCTTAATCTGCTGTTTAAATGTAACATCTAATTAAAGTGGCTCTCCTCTCGCTGAGGGGACATATATCACTGCATGAACTGCATTCTGTCTTCCTGCTTAGTCTATAATCCACTATTCCATCTTTGGCAAAGAAGAGTCAAGAGCGTGTGTGTGCATGTGTGTGTGTTTGCATGTATGTGTTTGAGAGAAAGAGAGAGAGAGAGTGAGAGAGAGAGATTGTTGAAGGATTGTTTAAGGATAGATAGCTCTATTGAAATACAGGAGAATGTGGAAGTGAAGTCCTACAAGGCAGAACAGTGTCACATCTGTACTGTTTAACCTTTAGAGACATATCACCTGTCATCTCCTTACCACAGTGCTGCAAAGCCCATGGGTCATGCCTGACACCAGGCCACAGGATAGGATCCAATGAATCCAAAGTCTCCTCACCCAGTCAGAGCAGCAGTGTGGGTACGGCGAAAAGTTGCAGGTATTTTCCTGTTTTTTTTTTTCTCACTTGCTTGCTTTCTTTTGCCTCCACTGCATATAGATGACAATAGAGTCAAATTAATCAGCTCCTACTTCACCATATGCTCAAGTACAAAGATAAATCATGCCAAAAATAATTTTTGTGTAAGTATTATATATTGTAATTAACTCTGGTAAAATGCATTTCTCAATAATATCCAAAAAATTATTCAGAACTCACTTATTATTTACAGTTGGTAGGAGGCTCATAAACTGAATGTATAGCTAGCATTCTTCAGCCTGACAGATTGCAAATCATGTACAATGAACTATTCTGTGCTCTTTTTGTTTCTTAACAACAGTCATATGTATGGAGTTACAAAAAAAATACAGATTTTAAATGTATATCATATATTATAATGAGTGTCTAATAATGTCATATTTTAATCGTTTTTAGCTGAGTTATTTCAGCTTTGTGTCTCTGTTTGTTTTAGTCCTGCAGCAAAACAGAAGATAACCAATCACCGACCTGTGTCACGATGGACACCACCCATCTCTAGAGCAGGACAATATCTAACTGGAGGATCAAAGGATTCTGTTCATAGCTACAAACATCTCCGAGAGGTGGAATCCACAGATGCTACCTTAGAATCTCTGAGACGGTATGTATAGTAGGTCTCTCCACTCTTTGATTAATTTATTCACACTAATAGAATTTCTCTAAAGTATTACAAATAAGTCAGACATGATTCTGTGAATGTGACTAAAACTAAAAGTTAAGATTGCAAATAAAAATTGCCTCAATGACATTAAAGCCTCTGAGTATGAAGTGCTTACACAAGAGATTTTCAACTGCTGTCAACATGATCCAACTTCACAGCGAGTCATAAACTCGTCTCAGAAGCAGCTCTTTTATTTTGCCCTATTTCCATAATTTGCATTCATAAACCGTGCACTTTGGAGTTTTGCCTTCAAGGGTTTTGATGAGATCTTCCCCATGTCTCAGCACTAAGACACACGCATACACCCAGTGAAACTCATGTCTATGTCTCAGCAGTAGGATACACGGTTGGTAATTAATAGAAATATTTGCATGAATCAGACTTTCTTCCTGCACTAATGCTTGATAAAGCTGGTGCTGAAAATCTTAATATTTTCCAATATTATTAGTGATGTTCATAATTAAAGGACTGATAAACCTATACCCTGTCTTTGGTGAGTTGAGGCTAGGGCCAGGGACAGGCAAACAAGCATGCACTGACCTATTTCTAGACTTAGCAACCTTAAAACATCAACATCACCCCTAAACCTCCCCTGTTGCCATGGAGACACCCTCTGGTCTCCAGGAACATGGATACCGAAAGGAAGAATGATGGAGAGAAAGAAGATAACAGTGATGAGAATAAGAGATAGACATATGATCCTGTAACAGTGGATCCCTACATAAACTAGATATATTGGAAATAGTCTGGATATTTATGTGTGACTGTGTGGCAGGTTAAAGTACCACTTAGCATGTCCTTTATGAAAACTGTTTTATACCCTGTTTATTAAGATTTGTTGTCAACTAACAACTATGTGGGTTAGTGTTCAGGGCAACCATATCTGTTTTTTTAGTCAATATTTCTTTAACACTAAGGCTCCTTGTGTTATACTTCATTGAAATTCTGAATATTTTTACCATCCCATAACGTTGTATGTGGATGGCAAGAGTTAGAAGAGTAGGTAATTGGGTCGAGGACCTGCAGTTGTGCTGCCTTAAAAACCATGACAGATAAAAAGCAGGCAGGGGTCTCTGGGATTTTACTTGACACAAACTTTGAATAACCTGCTTTGGTCTTTTGGGCACATACCAGGAACCAAGTTCATTATTCCAGGGAGCTGTCCCAGTTTAGAGCTGTGTGCTATCTAGGTTCTTCGGGCTGTTGTCGGACAAGGTGTAGGGTCTGATAAGGCATCTGAGCATGCAAATTGAAAAGCCATCCTTGAAATGAAGTAGTCCGATTGGGTATTCATCAGTTCACAGGCCTGGGACCCTCAAGCTTTGATACTAACAACTTAAATTTGAGATAAGGCTTTCACAGGTGGGAGAAAGTCCAGATTTAATGTTAATGCTGTCAAAGGAAGGTAGCTTGACTTGTGGATTATGAACAATTACACAGAGATTTTACATTACTTCTACCTCAAAGTCAATTCCCTACTGTGAAGATGAACTAGGAATAAATTATGCACACCATGTTCTCTGACTCAAAGTGGTTTCTCCACTGGGATAAGGAGAAAAAGAGTCCAAAGAAAAGGGAATAAAATAATGTACAGAAGGACTAATCCACACTTCATTTTCTCTCTCTAGGTGTAACTCCCAAACCGAAGGTAATCAGTACAGCCACTCCTTTCTGAACATGCAGACGGAAGCCTTTGCCCATTCCAGAGAACGGCTGACCCTTGCTGATGTTCCTTGCACTCGTCTGGATCAAGGAACAGCATTTCCTCCTCCATCTCACCGTGCCTGCTCTGTTCCCATCATCCCCTCTGTTCAGGCATCTAACCCAGAGGACAGGGCCGAGGATCGAAGCACAATGGCGTTTCATAATAAGGATGGCGCTTCTGCTAGCCAAACTATCAATTCAGAGACTGAAATAGGGTCATTGTCAAATTGCAGCCAGGGGCCACATGCACTGGGGAATCAAACCAAACACAAAAGCTTCGTCACTTACACGACAGCTTTGGGATCGCGTACAGAGTCCACTATGGCAAAGACTGTCGTCTCTATAACTGTACTGGGATCAGGGACGGAGCATGTGCACCACTCCCCCAATTTGTCCAAATCCACTGGAAGACTGGAGCGTCAGCATGTCCAGTCCACTCATGAGGAAAAAGAGCAGCAGGGGGCTGCTTTACACAATTCACTTATCAGAAGAGAGAGAGACTGCCAACTTTCCACTGAGCCTAAAGGTCTGTCCAGTCTCACAGCCTCTAAGAGCTGACTGGATAAATTCATAGGACTGAAGAATGAAACTAACACAAAAACAGTGAAGTTGGAAACAGCGAAACACTAAAATCCATGAAGGTCTATTCCTTTGCCGTTACCCCACTTTTACTGATACAAGACTTACTCTCTAAACTCTGTAACTGCATTATGAACTACAGCAAGAACTTGCAATGACAGAATTCAGAACACTGGATACCTGAAAATACAATGTGAATAAATTATGAAATGATATAATGACTGTCGTTGGGATGTTGATTTAAAGAGGCATTGAAGAAGATAAAAAAAAAATAATAAGATTTATATGCTACTATTTAACAAAATGCTTCTACTTAGAAACCAAATAGTGTGTCATCTCTATGTTGTTTCTCTATTGTAAAAAAAAAAAAGAAAATATAATAGATGTCATAACTATATGTATGTCATATATGGAATATATATATGACATACAACAGGACAAAAATAAAGATGCAGAATATGATGAACAGGAAGCTTTTCATTTCCAATAGCTCTGCCATCCTGACATAATCCAATTCAAGTTTGTCTTTTCTCTGTTTTTGCTTGAGGACGTGCAGACGTGAGTTTGGTGCTTTATGAATAAAATCTCTATGTCACCTTGTGATTTGATCAGAGAGTGTCTCCACACATTGGCTGGTATTACACAGTGATCAATGCTCTATTTCCTGCCACCCACTCTATGCATGGCAGACAGATATCTGCAGCTATCACTGGCACAAATCTACAAAACGTGCCAATAGGAAGACAGTCAGTCACAAGTGCTGTCTCCATGGCAACAAGGACCCATGAAGTCAGATAGTCCTCACAAGCTCGATCTGACCTGCATCCACCAGAGCAGACTGTCAGCAGATTTAATCATTTACTTGTTTATCATCTACAACAGTAGCTCCCCTAATTAAACCTAGACTCATTATTTTGCATCAGCTATATTCAAACTGCAAAATGCGAGCAAGAAGTTTTTAACTAGCCTATTTTTTTTCAGGTGGGAATGTTTTTAAGTGGAATTAATCAGCGAAAATTTTAAAGAGTGGGGCCATTGATGTCTCTGCTCATGTTTTGCCTTCCACAAAAAGGGCTAACATGAAAGGTTTTTTTTCCATAAAAGCTAAAAGAATGATTCAGCTTGAGCATGAATATTAAAGCACATTACAGCTAAAATACAACCAAAATAATGGCTCTGTGACTGGCATCATTCAGTTCAAATAGTATGTGATTTCTTCTTCATGTATCAATGTAATAGTCAACCATTATGAAAAAAATCACATACAATTTCATGTGATCATTTTATTTTCACATGATTATGTGAATGCTATGTAATGACATGAAAAATATGTGAAGGTGCAGTTCACCTTGTTAAGACATGAAAATGAAATCTGAATTCAAGTAAATCCATGTGATATCATTTGAATAATATGATATAATACCTTGTGATCACAAAATAATCATGTGAAACAATCATGTGTAAAAAAAAAAAGGGAGAAAAGAAAAAGTATATACAGAAGTCAGAAGTTTACATACACTCCTCATGGACATGAATATCATGGCAATATTGGGCTTTCAATGAGTTTTTTAATAGAAAAAAACAAGAATTTGGTGCACAATTTTTTAATTTATTTTGAGGTTTCTGAAATCAACACATAGTCAAAATTATACATATAGGGTCAGAAATGTATAAACAGCACACCTAATATTTACCCTTACACCTAATATCCTCCAGAAGGCTTTTACTTTGTCCATGTGGTCAGCTGAAAACTTTAGTCGAGCTGGGGCTAGAGGCTGCCTTCTTTCTTAAATGGCAGCCTCTCAGTCCATGGCCATGTAAAACTCACTTGACTGTCTTCAGCAGCTTCCAGTTCTTGGTAGGCCTGTGTCTTGATGGTTCCTGGCTTGGTCCGGAATATCCGAACCAATTTCCTCTCAGTTGTGACAGTTTGGGTCTTCTTCCATACCATGGCAAAGATGCTATAACTTGTCCTTAACTTGTACTCGTCAAACAAACCCTTTTTCTGGTTATGTACAGAGAGGCTACTGAAGTCAATCATGATCAATAACAGGAAGTTAAGAAGTTAAAAGACATTATGAAACCTTAGGCACCACTGAATTAATAGTCAAAAAAGGTCGAATGTTCATTTTTGACCTTTTATGTATTATTTTGACCCTGTGTTGATTTCAGTAAAATCCAAAATAAATTCAAACTTGTGCCTCACTTCTTGTTTCTATAAAGGTATATGTTATACAATCATTCTTCACCAGAAAAAGAACAGTTCAAAAAGCTCAATATTGTCATGACATTCATGTCCATGATGACTTTATGTAAACTTCTGACCACAACTGTATATTAATAATTATTCATGTATGATTTTTCTAAAGAAATTAATTCAGAGAAAGATAATTACTTGTCTTCGCTTGTTTGGTGTATTTAATCTGTAGATTAATATATGAAGTTACAGCAGCTTTTCCACCCAGACTGCAGGATTAATAGTTCCAATGTCTTTTCTACCTCTAAATTTCTAAAGAGTGTTTCTAAAATGTCTAAAGAGAATTAGCAGCATGATAATATGATTATTGTTACAACATTTTGTTGTTGCCTTTTTCACAATTTCTCCTCTCAATTTAATTATCCATCATATATATCTACTGATATGGGCAAGCTGATTCCCCAGAGGGACTGCCAACAATATGAAGAATGGAAAGAGCCAAGTAACAGAGATTGGTCAGAAATGAGCACAGTGCAGCAGTGGAATGGTGTGAGAGCAGACACAATGAGGGCAGCAGGAGGAAGTAAGATGTACTGTATCTGTCGCCTGAAACGAGCAGCAGTGTCTCTGAAATGGTACTGCATGTTTAATACGCTGCATTAACTGGCTGACCCCCACATCTCCTCACTGCAGAGCTTGTCATTTCAAATCTCTCTTCAGAATTGGTGCTAGAGGAATGCTGGTCTATGTTGGAATTACACATAGGCTTGAAGTTCCACTTGAGTGAGGTGGACTGGTGCAAAGTGTGACAGACGATGGGGCTAACGATGCATATAAAGGAATTCTATCAACTTTGGGGTGGATATGTTTCAACTTTCAGGCTTCTAAAGTCTTCATTCATAACTCCATTCATTTTAAATATAAAATTAATTGAAATACTAATGACCTCTTTTGAGTGACCCACGATTTTAAAACATGTCACTATTTGACAGATATAAGCATATGTTCTGTTGATTTGCTCACCTTTCAAGTTGCGTAGCTTGAATAAAGTCATTAACACACCTAATGGTTAAAAATAGGAACTGCAACAAGCCCTAATAGAAATCCATTGGGGCAGGGATAATCTCTACCCCACTCTTGCTTTTCAGTGGAGGAGGATCTTAACAGTTAATGACAGGCTAGTTTTGAAAAAATACTCTGCAGCCTCCAAGATCTTGTTTTATGCCAAATAATTGGAATTAAATCTAATAAATTTCCATGAAAAATAAAGTGTACATGCAAACAGGGTGTTTATGATGCCCAAAACCATTTCAACTGTAGGATATATTGCAAAGATGGGGAAAGAGAAAGAAGGATTATGGAGAATTTCCATACATGAGAAATTAGGTGGAAACAGGTATTTCATACACTGTGTAAGGCTGAGAAAAAGCACAAAATATCAAAATTTTCCAAAGGCCAATTGCTTGGCATAGTTTCAGGTCTTTGGTTAAATTTTTTAATTGTAGTTGGATGTAGGGTTTTTTTTCTGTTTGTTTTATTTTTTTATGTACTTTTTGCTGAAACCTGACAATCCTGGTTAATGATATTACACATCTGAACACAGTTTGTCTAAATAAAAATTTCACATATAAGTATGTCTAAATACCACTCAAAATGAGCTGCAAAGACTATGCTGGACGTTGTCCACATGTTGCAACGTTACTAGACAGTACTAGGTAATAGACTATAGCATACATCAATTGTGACGATCTCTCAACTTCATTCTGTTTGAGCCTATGTTGTTTTCAGTTTCATCCTGCCCCAACAAAATCTATGGTCTTGAGCTGATGCCACTCTAGAGAGTCAAGGAAAGTTAGACACTTGGTACAATAACAATTTACCCCAGATGGGATATCAGTCAATCAGGGGGCACCATTCACACACATTCACACCTAGGGTGCAATTTGGAGTAGCCAATCTGGCTATCTATGTATCTATGTTGTTGGACAGTGAAAAGAAACCAGGGAACCCAGAGCAAACAGGTGAACATGGGAAGAACATGTAAAACATTGCATAGATAGTAACCCAAGCTCAGGATCGAACTGGGGATCATGCAGCTGTGAGGAGGCAAAATTCCCATAAAAACAAGTGACTATTCCTGTACATGTATCTCCAGAAACAAATAACAAAGCCTATAGTGCATTAACTTTACATTTAAATTTTAAACTTCTCATAGCTTGAGGCAATATAACATATCTAATTTGTTATATGCTATAATATCGGTTATATTATTTTATTAACCATACAGTAGAATGAATAATTTATTTATGGAATCACTTTACACAGGAAGTACATATAAGTTTGAAAGTGTGCACAAAGAACCTTCATAATGGATAGAGAGGTAATCCAATATCACCCTTATTAACCTCAGATTCTAAAAAAAGGTTTCCATCCACACTAATGCTTTAATGCTGAGAATTACTACACCACAGTCATATACTCAAAACCAATTTGAAAAAAATGAGACGTTCTCCCTTCCTAGAATGGAATAGCAAATATATTCAATTCAATTTTATTTGGATAGCAGTTTTAACAGTGAGCATTTTCACAAAGCAGCTTTACAGAAATTTGGATATAACATTATAATTTTAATTTATATATATGTCTCTGCTATGCCAAACTGGAGTATTATAGTAGCTACAGAGTTGTAAAAGAGTTGTAGCGTTTTAACATTTAACATAATTTTATGCATTTTATATTTCCCCTTTTTCATCTGATAATTTATCAAGATAAATGTGCAAATGCGTGTTTGTAGCTATTTATGGTCTGTCAGAATACATCATACTATCTATAGATCTATATTCTATAGATCTTAGCCTATAGAATTTAATTTGTATAAATACAATTATTCTAAAGATCTATAAAACTGATGTACTTCCATGGTTCTAACACCCCAGTTAAAAAAAATACTGTTCTTTTCTCCTCTCAGCTAAATTGTAATGTGTAAGATTATATAAGAAAAATTGAGTGTATTGAGTGTAAGAAATATTGAGTAAGAGAAGGGGTAAAATGGATTAAATGTAATGAATAATTGCACTCCCCGGGTCACCCAGGGTGCTTTTCTGTGTGGAGTTTGCATGTTCTCCCCGTGCATTGCTGGGTTTCCTCCGGGTGCTCCGGTTTCCTCCCACAGTCCAAAGACATGCAGATTAGGTCAACTGGCTACTCTAAATTGCCCATAGGTTGTGAATGCGAGCGTGTGTGGCTGTTTGTCTGTGTTGTTCCTGTGGTGGAACTGCGACCTGCCCAGGGTGTACCCCGCCTCTCGCCCCAAGATGCTGGGATTGACTCCATCTTCCCCGTGACACAGATGGTTTAAGCGGTATAGATAATGGATGGATGGATGGATGACTGCACTGCGAACTTTCGTTTTTACCTGAAGGCACCTGAGGCTGAACATGTCCTCATCTTTTCGGTACTGTGAATCCCAGGATTACGATCCTTGAACGCAACAAACAGCATCACCATAGAGGAGATAATGAACGAGAGTGGGGCCAACGCAACCCTGCTGGTGCCATTTTCAACACCAAATTCCAGTGATTTTTCACTGGCCTCAATGACACAGGCTTTCACGCATGTTGACCACCTTGTCAAGACAACCAATTATGCATAGTACTGCCCAAAGTGCACTTCTGTTGACAGAGTCAAAAGCCTTGGCTTGTTCTATGAAGTTAGCAAACAACTAGTCCTGCTCATGATATTTCTCCTGAAGCTGCCTAACAGTCAGGATCATGTTCATGGTACCAACACAGAAACCACACTGGCTTTCTGACAGGATACCGTTTGAGATAATGTACTGTGAAAAAGCTTGTTTAGAAAACACATGTTAAGATTTTCCCAGGAACTGACAACAAGGAGATACCATGGTGGTCATCACAGACAGTGCAATCACCTTTCCAATCAGCGTTCCTCGGCTGTCACTATTCAACATAGTTCTGAACTTATAGACTTTCCACCTTCTTCCTTGATCATTGCTTCCTGGACCTTTGTCCTTTTCAGCTATGCTGTGTTTTCCAAAACTAAATTTGACTAGTTTTTCTTAAGTTCCTAGTTTGTTGTCCCCTGTATTTGGCTTCCCAAAGTCAATCTTCTGATAATCATTTGCTTCCTGAAGGAAAAAAAACCAAAACAAAACAAAAAACAGAAAATTGATAAACATAATTTCTGTTGTTCTGATTTTGCAGCTCTTATAAAGAGTCACTTAATAACAGTGACTGTGACTAGAGTCCTTTCACACTGAAGTGCTTCTCTGCAGTCTACACAGCCATAAGATGGACCCACAGCAAGGCCACAAATTACTCCCAAAGTAGTGTGGAGGGATGACCCCACTGATGCCCAGAAATCACCCATCTGATGGCAGCATAACTGATGGCAGGGTATCTGCCTGGCAGTGTACCAATACTGACAGCTCGTCCTTTTGTACTTCAATCAGATACACGTTTCTCTCTTTCTCTCTCTCTCTTTGTAGCCCACACACTCATCCTGCCTAATTATACTAATTAACCTCAACACGAAAAAAACAACAAAACATCCTGGCCCAGACCGACAGCCGTGCTGAGGTTACAGAGTGGTGCAGAGAGTGGTGTTTAAACGAATCAGACATCATATCGGCTTCAATTAGCAGAAGAACAGGATGAATCTACCACAGGAAATGGATGCTTTCTTTCACTTCAGAGAATCTGAGAAAGAGATATAGAGGGGTAGCAACTGTATTGAAAGCAGAAAACAAAATAAACCTAGACATAAGAGCATCACTTATTCATGAACAGTTATCACATATAGCGTCAGCATTTGTAGGAAGAAAGGCTCCAAGACTAGCTATTTAAAATAACAATAAGATTAAATGAACTCATGATTTTTAGCAATTCACAAAATAGATTAAAACAGTCAGTTCTGGTTCTCATTTTGGAAAATCTTACCATACTTGAATGATCTAAAATGATTTTCCCTGTATTAGCATTCTTGCTGCATTTCTGCACTAACAGGAAGGAGTCTTGTGAGATCTAATCCTGTCTTTTATTGATGTAATTCTTAGATAAACAACCAGAACTGAACTATTCCAAGTTTTTGTATGAAAAAATGTCAATAAAATGAGCAGGTGAGCAGGCGATAGGATTAATGATGATTGAAAGATGGAATTAATAATAGGTTCATTGTTCTAGAGTTTTAATACCTGGAAATGTGAAGAAGATTTATTCATTGATTAATTGTATCACCACTTAACAAGTGCAAAATTATTGGAAGTTTTGTTAATTGCCAATTTTTCTTCCACATGTAGCTAATGTTATACAACATCTGCACTTTGTGGCAGGCTACTGTTATATTAGCATAAATTAAGTCATTGCGTAAAAATTCAATGCTTTGTAGTAAAGGAATGGAAATAACTCAATTCACAAAATAGCCAACTATTGCGATCCTTCAAAGTTGCATACTTGGTTCTGTCCTACCTATACTGTGTATCTATTCAGATCCTGGGCTCCTATGAGGTTGTTTGTCTGTGTACTGGCTGTGTGGAGGGACAGCTGGCTTGGCTAACAGGCAGCAGGGTAGGCGTCACCACCAGCTATACTTAGGAGAGGTAAGATGTCCACTGACATGCTGAGAAAGGAAAAATCAGGGTTCTGTTGAGACATTAAACATTCTTTAATTCACTTCAAATGCAGAAGGCAGATGGTAGGTAGTATTTATGTACTTTCAACAACTGTAAGAAAGTGGATTTGTGGAATGCAAGGTGGAAAAAACAATATAGAATCAGAGACAATGAGCCATGAGAACTCTCAGGTATGAATGTGTAGTCTGCATACAAGAACATTCACCTGACATCTGTCAATCCTCTGTCTCATTTCTTGTGCCATATAGACATATTTGTAACAGCATTAAGCTATCATTATTCCGGAACGGAATGGAAGGAAGTATGGGGTCTGAGAATATAATCTGACACTAGGTAACCCTTGGAGAATTTGAGGGTTAAGGGCAAAAGGACAGTGGCTCTGTTACCCCTCTGGTTTCAGGCTTACCCCAATCCAATCACATGTGTAGGTTCTTAACCACTAGGCTACCACCGCTTACAACTACTGTTTGCTCTCAGGGAGATCCATAGAGCCAAGATCATAGAGCCACAGGCAGGATCTCCCAATTTTGGAATTCATGATTACATACAGAGAAAAAGATAAGGGTGCAAGGCTTAAAGCAACCTTCCTCTTCACCTACATATGATGGCACTCAGAGATGAGCAGCCCCTAGTGGTAAAATTGTTTGTTATGACCTTAATCAAGATTAGCTGTGATTCAAGAGCAGATCCTAGTGGTAGTAAAGAGATCCTAGGAAACAGATGTGAAAGCCACATGAATTTGGCACTGCACTGTTCATAGTTATGGAGAAAAAGAAAAGTCGATGGCAAATCACTACTAAATACATCGAATGTCTGAGTAAGGTTTAAAATAAATGCACAGGTGAGCAGAGCTCCTGAGTGTATAACCATCTACTCTATATTCTCACCTCTGCGTGCAGCTCAACTATTCTTAAGAAAACGTGATGGTGAAAAGAATAGTCATGAAAATACTAGCATAACACTTAATAGTAGTAGCAGAGGTTTATACATAAACAAGCGTCACCTGTTGACATACAGATGCTAGTGGCAAGGCTTGTTGATGAACGTCCGTAGACCGCTTATTTTGCCCTATCCAAATAAATTTTTACCGAATATTAAATGGTCTAGTTTTACGCATCACCAGAGACCAGAGAGTTTTGTGCTAATGGACAATTCAGGTTATAGATGAGTAAGTATAATCAGACTGTTAAGAGATTTCTAAATTTAAGGAAATGCAAAATATAGATTGTGCTGCACAGTGGGAGAGGCCAAGTGAATTAAATAGTTTTGATCTCTAGTCAAATTCACCTACCATGAATTAAACATGTTATTGTTAACAGTGTAGCCTTTTGAAAGGCTTGACAAGCTTTTGTTTTTGATTAATTACATTTGATAATGAGTCTCACTGTTAGACATGATTATTACATCAGTAGGATAATTAGTGTTTATTTTGGAGTTGGCATTATGAATTATGTAAATTAGCAAACAAAAAAAATCCTCTCTAATGTAGAAAATAAATCATTAAAAAGGTCAGTGTAATTGATTTACTTGCTGCATGCTTAGGTTAAAAAGTGAAAATATTGGGGGGGGTTAGTGCCATTTATATCTTCTTGTCCTGAGCTAAGGTTTTCTCCCATTCTCTTAATTTTAAACATTCTTGAGTGTCTACATTTCCAGAGCTTCTTTGCATGTTGGGGCAAATTGCTGTTACAATTAGAACAGAATAGAGGAAGCAAAAAAAAAAAAAAATAAAAAAATAAAAATAAAACAGATTACAACCATGGTTGCTCGTATAATTTGTCTTGTTCTATTTATAACATGTAACTGTCTAGATTGTGACTTCTAATAAGGCAGTGTTTGTGCGTGTGCTGGTTCTGTGGATAGTAATGGGAGAGATGTAAAAGTAAGGTAACACAAGACAAAGGGACACAAGAGTAAATGGCAGGTCATGGACTTCTATGCACAGCAGATAAAATGAGTCGAAGCTTTCCACTGCACATGGAAGCAGTTATAAAAGGACTAAAAAGATGTCACAACACAACAATGAGAATACTTTAGTTAAAACCATGCAATACCTCAATTACATAGCCATTAATAAATACAAAACAATAAAGACAACAATTAGAAAGCAGTTAGTGGCGATTAGGGGTGTATGGAGCATTAAGCTGTAATGAGACATGAGGGACTGGTGTTCTCGAAGCTCAAGGGCTACCTGGAGAGCAGAGCAAGGGGGAGGAGAGTTAACACCATCTGCTACAGAGCAAGAGCAACATGAGAAGCACAGATAAAGTTGCACTATGGAAAGGAGGGGAGAAAGGGACAGGTCAGATAACACACACAAATATATGCATGGCCTCTCTCTCTCTCTCTCTCTCGTATTATTATACAACCAAAATGGCCACACTTTTACATCAGACAAAAATCCCACAACATGGTGACAGCAAACAGATGTATGTATACACATTTTGGAAGAATGTCTTAGTTAGGTCTGTCAGACAGACTCTGGTGTCAGGGACACCTGTCTGTAGGGTTACTGCAGGAGACAGAAAGAGAGAGGGATTTTGTCTGTGCATGTGTGTGTGTGTGTGTGTGTGTGTGTGTGTGTGTGTGTGTGTGTGTGTGTGTGTGTGTGTGTGTGT
>JAQQZR010000006.1:9418220-9430527 GCA_030068235.1 Notoglanidium macrostoma | reverse complement strand
GTGTGTGTGTGTGTGTGTGTGTGTGTGTGTGTGTGTGTGTGTGTGTGTGTGTGTGTGTGAGAGAGAGAGAGAGAGAAGCAGGTAGAGGGGTGAAATTAAAACCCTTAGGGAAGCAATGCAATGAAGCAAAACCAGAAGGAAGTGAGCGAGTGGCAGAAAAAAGAGGCTGCAAGACACTAGAGGAAAAGAGAAGAGGACAATAGTGGATAAGAGTGTCTAGGAAATAAAACGTGGAGAGAGCTCTAGAAGTAAGGTGGGAGCAAGGCTGCTGGTAAGCATGTGGCATTTAAGTGACATATATCTACTCCATTTTAAACAGAACACACTCTGGGCCTTCCTTGCCATTTAAAGCCTATATTCTTTCTCTCCCTGGTGAAGTCTTCTGCAATCAAGAGTTGAATCATTGAAAAAGGATTACGAGTGTGATCATTACACAGCCGTCGAGATGATGCAGCAAATTCTTCAAGATATGTACATCGAGCCAGATCTGCTACAGGAGCTAAATGAGGAACAGAAGCAGATTCTCTTCTATAAGATCCGTGAGGAGCAAGTGCGCCGCTGGAACGAGAACGAGAGCAGAGACCCCATCACAAATATCCGCAAGAGGAGTGAGTCCACTGATCAGGCAACCTGTATAGTACAGTCACCAGTGTCACAGGACATTACAAGACATATCATTTGTTTAGCTTAAATTGAATTAAGATCACAATTTTTGTGATACAGTTCACAATATTATTGCATATGGGTCAGGGAAAAGAAGGAACGCTTTTGTGAGATGAAACTCCTACACAATTCAGACAAATATAAACAAGTGTGGTTGATTTGTCTAGATTTCATTCAATTTCATACTAATCAATTTACAGAAAAAGCTATGAGTTTTAACCTTCCCATAACCTTCATCTTAAGATCAGTAACTTTTACTACAAATGAAAGTTTGCAAATTGTTACACATTGAGACCATGATGACTTTAATAACTGATGGGATGTTTCACTTCATTACAAAAATAGTATATTAATACAAGATTTTGTTTATATGTTTTCTGACAACATATGCCATTACCAGATTACTTCATTTGTCATATTTCTGTTATAACATACTTATTATTTATACTGTACAAGTTCTTGGTGTAGTGTGTATATTTGAGCTTTCACAATACAGAGAAGCTCTCCTTTGCATGTGTGTGTGTGTGTGTGTGTGTGTGTGTGTGTGTGTGTGTGTGTGTGTGTGTTTTCTCCCTGGCCAGGTGATCGTAGAGGCCTTCAGTGGCTGCTGGGCTCTGATGGTGATGTGTGGGTCTGGGTCATGGGGGAGGCCCCAGGAGACAAACCATATAAAGAAATAGTAGAAGAGCTGATGGAGAAGAGAGCCAGGAAACAGGCCCAGCGAGAGGCAC
This sequence comes from Notoglanidium macrostoma, assembly GCA_030068235.1. Taxonomy (NCBI): domain Eukaryota; kingdom Metazoa; phylum Chordata; class Actinopteri; order Siluriformes; family Auchenoglanididae; genus Notoglanidium; species Notoglanidium macrostoma. The sequence continues at coordinate 9,429,133 of JAQQZR010000006.1, read as the reverse complement.
AGGAGCTCTGGTGAGAAAGCCTTAATACATAAACGCAGGTACTGTAGGGAAGGAGGGATGATAGGAAGGAGAGAAAGCATGAAGTGAAAAACAGAAGAGATTAGGGTGATATAACCAGAAATAGAAGGAAGGAATGAAGAGGGAGTGAGAGATGAAAATTGGTGAGCAAGAATCAAGGGGATTGGAGGAAAGTGTGAAGACTGACAGATGTGAGTCACTTAGAGATGAAGAGGAAGAGATAGCAAGAAAGATTAACTGAAAATGAGCTGATGAGCAGTGTGTCAGTCATTCCCTGTTGAATTTTCTGAGGCGTATGAAGGAAGCAGAGATTGAAAAGAAGTTTCGGGATGCCATGGCAAAGGAAAAGGCTCGGTTTGTAGCAGGGAAATGGAGGGAAGAGACAGATGACAGAAAGGCAGCCAAGCAAGAGGAGGAGGAAGAGGATCGTATTCGAGAGGTACTGAAGGTGGGTCTCTGCTATTGTCAAAGCATACATAGTCTTTCTCACTGAAACAGATTGACAAAAATAAACATCAGAATAAAAAATGTATTAACTACAAACGTATGGATTGGAAGCCTACAACCTCGGCTCCTTGCATAATCGGTCATCTTCTATTTATACTGTGCAACTGTCTAGACCCTGGCCTGGGCTGTTCTGACTTTGTAGACAGGAGTTTCAGATATGTTTAAGAAAGGAAACACTAGAAAAATGGCCAGAGCAGTAATTGTCAGGTCATAGGATCTCTACACATAACAAATAAAATAGGAGTCTTACATAATTGCAAATCACAAGCAGTTGTCTCAAGACTAGAAAGAGCATATTTAATACACCAAGCAACACCTCAATCACATAGCCATTAATAAATACAAGATAACAAAGATACAACTTAGAGAAAGCTGTTAGTGGCGATTATGGGTGTCAGGAGCATTAAGCGAATGACACGTGAGGGACGGGAGTTCTTGAGGAGGGAGAAGAGGACTGTATTCGAGAGGAGCTGAAGGTGGGTCAGTGCTAATGCAAAATCAAAAGTAGTCTTCACCACTTAAACAGATTACACTAGAGTGACCAAAATAGAGTCAAGTGGAGCAAGGCTTCCTTCTCCAATCCTATTAGTTTAATTCGCCACACTGCCACGAAGATGAAGTAGTGTCAGAATACTTTCTACTTCACACAGGCCTTTTATTACCAACTAGCAATGGTGATTGGGTTCAATTATTCTTAATTACTATGTATTTTGTGGTCATGTTGAATTATTTAAAACCTGGCAATCTTGCACAATGATGATAGCGATCTCTGTAAGACAAGGCCAACGTTTGTCGGTCTGATCTTTGATGCTTAGAGTTAAAAGAATAATGCCAGCGTTAATGACATAATCCACCGAATTAATCATTGTTGCCTGGCCGTTAATGAAAATGAGAAAATGAGATCAGCAGCAGAGGAATTTTCATCCAGCAATGCACTTTATCTGAGTACTGCCTAGAGATGAGGATGATCAATTAATTTTATCTTTGTCTCCAAGAAATGTGAGCAGGAGGAGAGACAGAGAGGTGAAGAGGAAATCCGGCAAACAGAGGAGAGGAGAGTGAAGGAGCTGTTCATCTCTCTGAAGCAGGAGGAAAAGAGAAGCGAACGGGATGACAAGGAATGGCAGGAACAATGTGAGAAAGCAAGTGGAGTGGAAGAAAAAAAATTGCACAAGTGGGCAAGTCCCATTAAAGTGGCTGATTTCTATTCAAATCTCTGTGTGCTTCACAGTGCGCCGCTCCAAAGCGGCTGATGAGGAGATGAAGTATAAGGCTCGCCGCGCCAGAGATGAGTACAAACGCCAGTCCCTGCGTGCTATCGAGAAAGGACTCGTGGCTGGCCTCAGTGGACTCTTCCAGAAGACACATCTGAATGGCTCAGGTCAGAACCGACGCCACAGTGATGTTATTGAGCGGCCATCGACTACTCCAGCTGATGCTAGCCAATCACACTCCGCTGTTGTAAGTGCAGTCGCCCCTGTACAGTGCCGCCGCAGACAGAACCGCAGATACAGCAGCCCACAGACACAGTCAATTACTGAGGGGTACCTCTAAATCCTATATTTTACTATACTGATCCTTATCACAAATGTAGCATTGACTAATATTACATTACACATACATATAATAAGATTAAGATTCCTACGACTTTCTACATCATTGTCCTCTCTAGCCCAGTGTGGATTCGGCCACCTAGGCCATCTTCTCGTGATTCCATCATGCGGTGGTTTAAGGAGGAACAAATGCCCAGAAGAGCCGGCTATGAGAGGAGCAGTAACACCATTGCCCCTTGGTTCCATGGTAAAGCATGCACAATGTCCTACATATTTACCCTATATACTTTAGGAAACATCCCATTCTCTCTTCAGCAAACTATATTAGAGATTCTCGGTAGAAAAAATGGCAAAGAAATCTTCCCAAGCCCTGAAGAAAATAAGCTTCCAGGTCGCTAAGTTGGGTAACAGGCACTTTGGTGTAACAAGAGACTAGATTAGTGGTTTTAGACAGAGAGAGTAGTATCGATTGGACTGTGAGAGAATGATGGAGAGAGCAAGGGGTAGAAGAAACAGATGACAGGGTGGCGGTGCAGTGCACGGAGTTAGAACAAGACAGCAGAGCTAGAACGAGAGGTGGGAAAAGTGAAGCTCAATAATTCACAGCTTGCGTTTTGGTTGATTGGGGTTACTGCGTGTCACTCCTGATTGGGGAAATGATAAGATTAATGAGTGCCAAGGTGATGCTATTCCACCATGGCAACACGAGAGTGAGGCCTGTTGCACGACAACAGTGTGCCAAAGCATCTGTGCTCCCTAGCACGTACAACCCATTCCCTATCACTCACTGTCTCTGTCCTGTCTGCCATGCTCTGACTCATGTCTGCTCTGGGTGGCTTTTCTTCAATCTAACTGTGTCTTGCTCTTTTTTTTTTTTTTTACTCTCCTTTCACGTTCCCTCTGTCATCTATCCATCTCACCCAACGGATCACACCTTCTCACACTTTCTTTGCACACACCTATAGGAATCATCTCCCGGCAGGATGCAGAGTCCTTGCTAATAAATGCTTCTGAAGGCAGTTTCCTAGTAAGAGTGAGTGAAAGGATCTGGGGATACACATTGTCCTACCGGACGGCCTCTGGCTTCAAACACTTTCTCATCGATGCCTCGGGTGATTACTACAGCTTCCTTGGTGTGGACCAAAACCGCCATGCTACTTTAGCTGACCTCATCGACTTCCATAAGGTTAACTTCTTGCAAGTCATCTCATTTGAACTCAAATTTTGTCATCTGATGCATACACACATAGTTTATCAATCTTACACATTCACACTGGCAGGGAAACACTCACAGGGTTCTGATCATAAAGCTCTAGGGGTGTGACTAACACAACCACAGTAAGCACTACTGTCTTTCCATCTGTGCTACTGACAGAGAGAATTGATTTCATTACTAAATGTATGCATGCTGTTGTCTGTACCTGGGCTGTTGCTCATTTGTCTGGCTGCCGGTGTGTTTCCTCAGGAGGAGGTGATAACCACATCTGGAGGAGAGCTGCTGCTGGACTCTTGCAAGCTCAGAGGCTCTACGCCAGATTATGGAGGACTCTTTCAGTGACTCCTTCCTTTATTCTAATCTTGTAATACCCTGACTTTTCCCTTTACAAAATCTTCACATAGAAGCACAGTGATTTCCCTAATGATCACATTCTTGTGGCCAATCACCACACCTCATGCCTTTGTCAGGACTTAATAAAACTACTTATTTCTATTCTAATCTGTTTGGTCACGTCTTGTACAGGGAATAAAGAGAATGCCACCTCATGTACTGATTAAGCTCAGCAGGATTAAAGGCGTGTGTGCTGGTCTTGGCGTCAAAGACTCTCACATCACTGAACTAAAACCTGAATTCACACAAAAAACTCCCTCCTCCATTCAGACCAGTTCCAAATGCCTAACCATCCACATCAGCAACCTACCAGCCTCCTCCTGCCTGACTGCCCTCCAAGCCACACACACACACACACACACACACACACACAGCACCAACACACACAAACACAGGAAAAAACCCATTCATGTGATGTGCATGGCTGACCTTGCTAAGTTGTGTATTGTTCAACGAAAAGCGGTTATTTTGGCAAATGGTGCAGAAAAAGCCGCAAGGAGGATGAAGGGTTGAAGAATGCATGGAGTAAAGGAGGAAGTGCAGTCTTAATTTACTTCCACATGTCAAACCAGGATAACAGGAACATTTCTGATAGCTATCCGTTATTGATAAAACCTGTGTGTGTGTGTGTGTGTCTTAGGAAGCGGTGGAAATGGAATAGTATATGAAAAAGTACATCAGTATGCTCAACATTCAAGGCCTTTATCACATAGCAAGCATCCAGCAAAGGTTTTCTAACAAAAGGCAAAACACAGACTTTTAAACTTCTCTGATGTAAGTACACAAATATATGTAAAGCTTATATGAAAATTATATGTAAATGAATCAAGTCCAAAAAGACAAAAATAACCTGTTGTTAATCATCAGCTTCCTATTAAGGTCCAACAAGTGCAGCCATTCATCTAAGACATGTATTTGTGTTTTAAAGTGTAAGTGTCTGTAAAGATACCAGACTTAATTAGACCTAAAATAAAAGCTTGTCCTAAGAGCCATGTTCAAAGTGCCAGGCTGATCATGCTTTTATAGTGGACTAGAGTGAAGGACTAAACAGAGATAAGAGTATCCACTAAGCTGAGATCAGAATTTGGGTATTGTTGTGATGGGCAGTAGCCCTCAGTGATGGATGGTCAGACTCAACTTCATCTGTGACCTAGATACCCTTATCCTTAAAGGAACAAACAAAACTGCACTGTGGCTTTATAACAAGCATCAATTATACTCAGTTTTACAGGTAAACCTTGTCTAAAATGCAGCATACGCATTCAGACATTCGCAAATATCCTTAAATAAGTACAAATGCAGAATGTCAAAACATTTATTAATATTAATTAGTAAGAAGGTTAGATGAAGTACTGAGGAAAAACTAATATAATCTATGAAGAATATCTATTCAAAAAGAATAATATACAGGTATCTCCTGGTGCAATGTCAATGCGAGTGAGTATAAGAAAAAGCACAGATCTGGTCAACAGAGAAGGTCAAAACCTTCTCAAAATTGGCTCGATGTAGATCAAGAATCACAGTGCATTAATTCTCTGACAGAACTGTAAAACACTGGTAGGAACTTTTTTTTTTTTTTTTTTTTGGCTCGGCATTTTATTCTCAGTCTGAGTCAACCAAATTCCACAGTGTGCCACAGAATACTTCACGAGAATGAAGCAATCTGTCAAAAGCTTAAGTTGAACTGAAAATGTACCTCACAATAGTACAACATTCCTATCACTTGAGCAAATCCACCACATAGTGGCTGAAAAGGACAAAATGGAGGTTTGAAGAGGCGAGGCAGAGCCCAAATACAAACCTTCTGTGAAATCCTCTGAGAGTTACTAAGGCCAAGGAACAGACTAAATACAAATCCACTTTAGTAGGCTGTAATTTGAAGGAATCATTGAAAAGATGCCAAGAAGCCAACATAAAAATGAAAGGTTTAAAGATTAACCATAAACATAAATTTTGTAGTACTGCACCAAGCTATGATAGCAAATTTTAAACCATTCATATCTAAACTTGATGTGTGTTTTTTGGAGCAAATTATCAAATAAAATGTGAACTATAATATTATAATAATATTAGTTCCATTAATTTCTTCATCTTCAGTAACTGCTTTATAACGTGGTCAGGGATGAGAGGATTCAGCGAACACTGGGCATAAAACAGAAATACATCCGGAATAGTCCACCTCAATCCGATTCCTCACTCCCACTCCTAAAGTCATTCACACCTAGGGATTGTGGATATCCGAACAGACATGAGGAGACCATGCATAACCCTGCACAGACAGGAACCTGAGCTTACGATCAATCCATAGAACATGGAAATGCAAGGCAGCACTACCTGATGTGCTACTGAACTATTCCCAAATTACTCAAATTATATATTTTTGTAATACCACAATACATTCAGCCACTGTATTCATAAAGAAGTTAAAATAATTCAGAAAAGGACAGTTATTACATGTTCAGTATGGCAAGAAATACAGTGAGGCTCTTATAGTTTACTTGTGCAATCTTTAAAACAATGCACAGCGAATGCATCAAACTAAACTGATTAAATTACAAGATGCCTTACATTCAATTCCAAGACAAATACAGCATTGTATTCTTTGTACACTGACATATATTGCTGCTCAGTAATGAGCTCAAGCGATGTGACGATTACTTTGGCAAATTTTCCGCATCACTGTTGAAAAGTAATATCGTCTGTGTACTGCATTTGGTGTATTATTGATACAGTAATGTCTGCATTTCTGTTTGTCCTTCCAATGTTTTACAGATGAGTTGGTCTGTAACCATGATTTTTCTCACCCTGACTTCTCATTTTAATGATTGTGATCAATCTTCAAATCTCTGTCAGTCCATAAATCTTTCACTAGGAACCTTGCACTTTTTATAGAACATTCTCACAAACTGCATCCTGACTTTTCTGTTCCTAATGATTATAATCACGTTACATGTTTTAAGGCTATACTGATATGCTCTCCTTTCAGACGTGCAGGTCTACATCCTGGAGAGTGTTCATGATCTATTTCATAGCTCTTCTGTATGACCGATATTATTTCTCAACCACTACTGTGATCATCTTTTGCTCTGCCAGGTCTCTTGCTATTTCTTGGCCTCAGAGTATACTTTTGCTTCTTGTACCAAGAATTATCAATTATTCATCTTTAGTAACTGGTCATGATCACAATGTATCCTAGGGGCACTGGGAACGTAGCAGGGAAACATCCTGCATGGGATGCTAGCCCATCACAGGGAACCACAAACTTACATTCACGCACTTAAGGACACGTATTGGCCAATTTAACTTGGCCAATCCACCTACCCACTTTTTGGGGGTGAGAAGAAAAAGTGGAGGAAAGCCACATAGAAACACAGACTTGTGACACGCCATATGAACAGTAATCCGAGCTCAAGATTGAGTGCCAATTACATGATACTTTATGATGAAAAATGACACTTTTTCTCTGTCTGTGACAGATTTATCCTGATTATTAAGACACATGATGTGAATAATCAATCATAATAAACACTAGACTTAAGTGTATTGTGCTGGAACTAATGATTATCACTTCATTGGTTAAGAAAAAAAAAAAACCTGTACAAATGTCTGAATATTATTGAAAAAAAAAATCATAAACAAAACAAAAAAAAAATCATAATAAAAAAAATGCAATTTCTACAGTATTTCAATTTTCTTTTTTCTTGCAAAATATAGATAAAATATAAAAATGTCATCACATTAATTATTTCTGTTTCCCTTGGAGGCCTGAGCTAATGCAGTGACAGCTGTTGTTACTCATGCAGATATGTCAACAGCTGGAGTTTTTAAACTGCTATTTGCACTGGTGATTAGTGATGGCTAGTGATGTGAAAATACTCTTCTCTTCTTTGAAGAATAATATTTACACAATAACCAGCTGAAACCAGCTCACTTTTTCCTCTACACATGGATCAGAAGCACTAGAAAGGTTGAAAATCAGATTTGTCCAGAAAATACACATTAGTTCATTTTATTAAAACCAACATTACAAAGCATTTACATGGTATCAAGCAGACATGACTTGCAGGAAAACCAAGAAATCCACATAGCCATCCACATTCCCTAAACAAGTGTGACTTACATGTGAATGGTGACTATAATCCTCACATTTGAGTCTCACAAACAGCTGGCCAGTAGCACCACCACACCTGGCTCTTGTTTGTATAGTTACATATACGTTTGTATACATACAAACCCTGGCTCCACGTTTCACATAACATTGTAAATCTCCACATTAGAGCCTATACAAAGATCGGTGACGCATCGCCAGACTATAGAGGTCCAGTGGTATCAGAGCTGAAGTCCAGCAGCACTAGGTACAGCATGCTCAGTCATCCTTAGAAGCTCCCTTGAGGCTGGCCTTGAGTTTCTTCTTCTCCTTCTGTCCCATAGCACGGTACACCTTTTTGCGCTCTTCCTTCTGCCTCTTCAGCTTCTCTGCCTCCTGCTTCTCCTTCTTCTTCAGGAATTCTTTGTGCTTCATGTGCTGCTCTGCTTGAGCCTTCCTTGTCTTGTTAGAGTAGACTGTGCTCAGGGCATTGAGCAATGCTGCCACCTGGTGCAGAGGGGAGGAGTTAAACAAGAGCTGCAACACTACTACAAACAAATAAACAGCCCCTAAAAACGCAAAAGGCCTGAACGCTAAATTTCCTGAAATGATTATTGTCTATGGATATTATAATTACGGAAATTCAATTAAAAAACACATTACTCCCGAGCAGCTTTGATGTTTACATTATAGCCTGCATTTGCCAGTATGATGATGATGATATTGCAATCTCGACTAGCTTCCAATATTCGTTAATAATTCATAAGGGTAGTAGTGCGGACATTAATTAAATTATAATAGGATATAATCAGTAACAGAGCTTGCCACACATTTGATTGGCCCATAGGCACAGTGTGAAATTACTACTGCAGTAGAGGCAGAGTTTATTAGAACAGAAATTAATGCTTTTTTTTATTTTATCACATAAACCTTAAAAATCATCTCTTGCAAATCTGAAGACAAAAATGTAAAAAAATAAATAAATAAATATGATCTTAAGATCATAAGAGGCCACTAAATTATTGGTTTTAACCACTTGCAGAGCAGTCCAAAGCTTTTCAAACTCCATAAGGCAGTTTATTACGTTGATTTTTTTTTCCACTGAATGCAGTGCACGGAACCCAGAAGTGTACACTGGCAATGACTGTAGCGTAAAACTTTGGAGATGGGAGGAAACCAGAGAACCTGGAGAATACCCATAGGAACTTAAGAACCTGCGCCACTCCACACAGACAGTAGCCCAAGATCAGGAGCTGTGAGACAGCAACACTACACGTTGCACAACAAAATAAGCACGATGAAAAACTTAGTATACACAAAGCTGCGCTCTGCTCCTCCAGTTTAAGATGAGCATTTATTATAGTGGTGCTGGATATAATGAGTCAATAATCTGCTGTCTTTTAACCTCATTTCAGTGCTACATCGCCTCATATTCGAACACGTTTAAACAAAAATAAAAATGATGAAGCAGCACAGACTGCTTATTCGGTATTTGAGCTATGAACATGACCAAAATACATCTCGCCATAGAGCTCCTACTGGCAAATAAATAACAGAACGCCTTCCTGTGTGCCAGCCCCCAAGCACTGATTGCATCTATCTTTAATTTGAATAACAACGAAAAAAAAAAATCCCTGATATATAATGATTATTTGAAGCTCAAAATGAGTAACCATTTCTTCCAGTTGAGCAAAAAGGCATCAACGTTCTTTACTAGGATGTTAGCAATGTGCTGCTTAAGCTGAAAGCATGACAGACTAAAAAGGCTGCCAGTGTTGTGCCCTCCTAGTGAAGGACTTCCACTAGAACAGGTCTGATTAGCTGAGAGCTTTAAACTAGAATGATTCAACAATTAGAGTGCAAGAAAAATGTTCTACAGCTGCTGTCACAATGTTCCTGCCTTCCAGGATTATTATTAATTCATGAAACACATCCAATTCAGATTTATAGACTCTAATCAAGCTGGCTAAAATGATGACATTTACAGTTTGTCTCATTTTAGTTTTAACCGTGACGCAGCATGGGACAATCTGAGAGGAGTTTTAATGGTGCGTGTAAAATTCAAAAAGCTGAATCATGTAATTACGTTCACGCAAATATCCAACCATGCCCAATTTCCAAGTAAAATACATAAATAAAGGTCATTATAGATCAAAGTTACAAGCTATACAATGAATTTGCTAGTGAAATGCGAGCGTTCATGGTTATTTTATGGAAGCGCAAGCATTAGCAAAAATGTGCCTTCAGAAATAAGTCTTTAATGTGTAACTGAGCTTGAAACAGGGGCTGGACGTTTCCTGCTGGGTTTTATGAAAGCATCTTGCTGGTCCAACAAGAAACAATTAATGTATGTCTAGGAGGAATATCTGTTTACTAAATGACACACAAACAGGATTGAGCAAAGAAAAAAAAATATATGCCAGATAAAAATATAAGACTTCTTGTCCAGTTTAAGAATTATTTGAGAGATTTCATGGGGATTGGTTCAGAAATTGGCTAGCACAGTGTCTGCGGTATTAATGCTAAAACAGGGATTAAACAGATGCAATATTTGGAAAGCTATGCTTCGGAGGCATCCTTGGCGGATTAACTTTAGTCTAACTGTAGGTGTTTCTAAATTACAAGAAAATTGAATTAAATTCTTTTAGGGATGCATAACCACACTGAAGGCTCACCTTCCTCTCGTGGGGCTCCCGGATCACAACAGGTCTCTTCAGGTCTCGGGGGATTTTGCCCCTGGCCTCCAGCAGTTTGGGTTTGCTCTTGAATGGCAAAGCCTTCTGCAGCTCTTTGGGGATATGGAGGGGGTTGAAGTGTCGCTTCTGCCTCACAATCGGCTAAAGAAAACATGGGAGAAGTTACACAGATCAAGACCTTTCAATTATTATGAATGAAAAGGTTCATCCTGACTGTTATGACCTACTGTCATGATGTGTTTTCACTGATCAAATAGGGGTGCTGTGCTGATAAAGTTAAAACACAGAGAGAGAGAGAGAGAGAGAGAGAGAGAGAGAGAGAGAGAGAGAGAGAGAGAGAGAGAGCGAGCTAGAGCTAGAGAGAGAGCTAGAGAGAGAGAGAGAGAGAGAGCGAGAGAGAGAGAGAGAGCGAGCGAGCTAGAGCTAGAGAGAGAGAGAGCTAG
>JAQQZR010000006.1:9403071-9418120 GCA_030068235.1 Notoglanidium macrostoma | reverse complement strand
GCGAGAGCTGGAGAGAGAGAGAGAGAGAGAGAGAGAGAGAGAGAGAGAGAGAGCGAGAGAGAGAGTGAGAGCACTAACATACTCTTTAACCTTCTGACAGAACCAGACCTGAGCTGTCCTAAGCAAACTAAGCCTTGGTCTGAGATGACAGCTTGTTCAGTGGTTTTATTCTCTGGGTCCACTGTGTGGAATCTGTGGGGGTTACTGCCATTTATATTGAGATGAAAATGTCCAGATTTTGTCTTTTTTAATCTGTCCTTACATGAATATAAGTGCACTACCTTGTACAGAGAGTCTTGGCTGGGTTGGTTCCTTATTTCCAAGTCATGTTTAAGCTGCCCGAGGGTCCTCATTCCCGTCCATGTGTCCTTCTGACCAACAGACATCAGCAGAGAGGTCACTGGGTTATACAGCTGAGGAACTGAGACAGGATACCAGGAGCGCAGGAACGCAATATCTATAAACGCACACAACGGCAATAATAATTAAGAGCTAACATTCATTATGCTGTAACTGTTTTAGATCTGCTGCTTACTTTTCTTTACTGATGAATTTGGAAGAGCAATATTAGCCCAATAGCACAGCTTGTTACTAGTACAGCTATGTGCAGAGCCAATAAAAATGTGTCTACATTGAAAAAACAGGGTTCTCATTCTCTTTAAGAAATAATCATCCAAAAGTCTACTTCAGATGACATACCTCCCTCACAGACGCCAACGTTTAACATTAACATCAGCAATCCAAACCCTAACATCCCCTTTCTGACTGAAACAGAGAACCCACCTGCACAATCCATTCTTCAAGCTTTTAGGATAGGTTTAAGGTCATTTTAATTCTCCCTTCAAGCAATACACCAAAATAACCTAGTAGAATGTGACTACAAATTTTTTTTTTTTTTATATTAATCTTTTCAGATTTTCTATGCTCACTTTTGCTGTTAGAAACTATATAACAATCAAAAATAGCTAAAAATATTTGTGTCTTGAGCCTGTCTTACTTTAACAACAGATTATCCATACTTATAAAAACACCCTCTGACTTTCCATACTTTTCAAGTCCGGAAAGGTGAGTCCTTTTAGATTGCAGAGGTTTCCAAACTTTCAAACCTGCGGAACAATCCTGAAGAATTCTAGTTTTAAAGAATGAATGGCAATTTGACACCGGAATGCCAAAATTCCAAACATGATCAGAATTCCAGCTATGCTCATCCTATGGTCAGGCCTTTGTTAAAAAGAGATTCTTACTGGGATATGTCTGGTCAAATAAAGATAAAATAAATACATTTAGGCAGCCTGACTGTGCTGGGTGATAGTGACCCTCACTTCTGTATACGTTGTGAATTTCTCTGCCTTCAGGAGTGACACTGAAAATGACTAATGAAAAAAGAAAATTTCCTGAATGTAGCACTGAGCACCTAATACTGTCTGCACACTCAAATCCTCTGGGTAAGCTGAAAATCCATCTATAAATCCTTTTTTGGAATATGAGGTTCAGTGCTTTCAGAACCGCTCTTGGAGATGGGTTAAGAGTGGTGTTATCTTGGCAGGAAGTTAAATCATCATTAGAAAGGGATGAAGGACGAAAAGAAAATATGCGAAAATATGCAAACTCCTTGGCTTTACAGTCTAAGTTTACAGAGCACTAATACTGTAATTCTCGAACATTGAACCCATTTTCAAGGTGTTTTCCATTGATGGAAAGTTGGGCTATACGTTTATGGGCTATACAGGTTTTCAGAATGTATGTATCTGGCATATTATATGAACCCTGAAAACCTGAAAGCAAGGCAAGGAAGACAAATGCCTACCATAATGCTGTAAAAGGGGTGGGGGCAAATTGTTTAAAAAAGTACATGGGATTTATTTGTTAAAATGATTGAGTCGGGGAGAAAGAAATACATAATAATATGATGTTGAGAAGGCGTGAGTCACCATGACAACCCTGTATAGTAGTAACAGCCATGCGTTTTCATTTTGTGCAAGGTAATTCAGTCAGTGCTGTGTCAGGGGAGTCATATACATATCAATTTCCCGCCAATCCTGCCCGTAATATGCTAGCTCTGTTACAGTTATGTCAAACATGATCACGCCCTAACTTCAGGCCTGGAAGAATTCTGACTACACAGTGACAGGTAAAAGTCAAAGAATAGTTTAATATAATATACAATATTCAGAACTGACAGATTAGCTTAGCTTTTAACATGCTCTTTAATTTGGTGGGAAGCTGATGAAAGTCAGCCGGCTTATTTTTATTGAAGAATTCATATCATTGTCCAGTAGGGAAGTTGCTGAGCTTATGGACGAACACTGTTGGAAGTGGTGAACAGGAGGTGTTGGTGAGTACATACATGCAAACATGCATAATGTTTTTGACAAGCTGGAGGAAAAATATAACAATTAAATAATAAGGTACAGAGAATACAGAGAACACATTAGAGAGCGTTCTGTTCTCTATGCTGTATTTCAGCTAGCTAGTGGGTAAGGTCTACCAACCTCAGAGACATGTGGTGCCATCTCCAGGGAAGATCAACAAAAGGCTACACAGTTTACAGCAGAGCAACCAAGACGTTTTGGTCTTTCTGGGGCTCAGTATCTGTGACAGTCACATTGATGTGTACAATAAAGTTTTTCTCTAATAACGCTTCAGTGATATTTAAGAAGTGGGAGAAAATAATTAAATACTCACAAACTTGGGAAGTACATGGATTAAATAGTCTGTCAATACTACTTAGTAGGCATGTAATGATAAAGTGTGCATCGATAAATCATGATATTAATTCATGACCATTCGAATCGATGGAACTAAAAATGAAGTGCGAGTCCTCTCCATTTTTTTCTGGTGCAATAACATACAATAGTGGGAAAACACTTGATGTCACCGTAGGCAGAAGTAAGACAGCTCTAATGCCACGATAACACACAAAAACCAGATCTAAAATGGGAAAGAGCTTTTGTGCTCATTTACAAACAGATTAGCAAGAAATCAGAGCTATCTTTTTACAGACTGCCAAAAGCTAAGGAAAAGAGAAGCAAATGGAGGGAGTCGGTTTATGTGTAAGCTTTAAGTTTGTTAGCAACTTTTTCATTTATAATAAAACAATATTTTATAAAATATAAAAAAAATAATAAAAGGAATATTTTAGTAAATAGGCTAACTAATAACCTTTGTGCAAATAATTATTATTGGTTATTCAGAAAATGAAACAATTCTTTTAACTTAACAAAAGAAAGATTTAAGATTATAAAGAATAGAAAAATAAATGTTGCCTTTTTTTCAGTTTTTTCAAAAATATCATGGAAATAAATGAATTGTGAACCCAGTATAGTGAATCTAATGAAATGATGAATTGGGTGAAACGGTACATGCTTATTAATTAGGCACGCTGCTTGGTGCATATAATGTAATTTCAGATGCAGATATTATGGCTACATTCACACTGCCATGCTGAAGTGACTCAAATCTGATTTTTGCCTTAATGTGACACAGATCTGATCTTTTCAAATCAGATTTGAGTGACTTTCACGTGGTCCCAAATCCAATACGTATCCAATTTACTGCCATGCGACCTGAATGAGAACACGCAGCTTGGTATTCATGCGTCTTTTTACCTATACGCATCCACTGAGTGCTGATAGTGTCATTAGCCAGCACACTGTTCTGGTGATTTGTGCTACCTATCGAGATATGCTACTTAGAAGTTGCATGCTAGGTTTAATGTTAAGGTTTTATAGTTAACTTTAAGCTTTAACTGTTAGGGTTGAGGTTAAGGGCTGCAGCGAGTTTATTCTCCACAATCTGCAGCATTTATTTGTGCTACGGTAGCATTTTTGCCAAACTAGCACAAATAGCCAGAACACCGGCAGCACAGCAAAACAATACTGGAGGAAATCTTCAGCTGATGAGCGGTTTACCCTCCAGAGCAAAATGCGATGCACACATTAGCTACTAGCGTGTCCATTTCGTCGGTTTTAACACCATGAGTTGTCTCACAAATATGTTTTTGTTGTTGGTGATGCAGGACTCGTGCAAAATCGTATCACTGTGCGCATGCGTGCTGTTTCGGACGACAGGCGCCGTTCTCATTGACGTTAGATACAGGTCACTGTAATTATGAATGTGAACCATCACGATAGGCAAATCCGATCTGGGCAAGAAAATCGGAATTGAGCAATGAGACCTGCTGTGTGAACGTAGCCTATGAAATGTGCTTCCACAAATAGCTTGAAAGAGCATTTACTTCCAAAATCTTACATCCAACAGCTTCAACTGGTACACAGTCCAACTTACCACTCATGAGGAGTCTGTCCTCGAATGTGGCTCGGAAGCTTCCAGGCGGTGTCCGCAGAGCCTTTTTAATCTGTCCTTTAATCCCGCTGACCGTCCGGATCGAGGCACCCTCAAACTTTGCGACCTCCAGCACTGTGTTGAACATTCCCTGAGAGAGTGCAGGAAAGGGCAGAATCACTGACATGCTTTTACAATCAAAAGACCCAATTATATTTGAACAATGGTTAATTGACGTAATTTTTTCCCTCGCAACTTAATCACTAAGAATTCCCAGAATTTTCTCTTTAACGTCACTGCCCACTGTCTCCTGCCAGGACACGTTTTAACCTACACTTGGAATGAAAAGTCCTGGCCTCCCAACTGGCAGTGTCAGAGAAAACAAGGACCCCGCCAGCCTTCTCTCGCATTGAGAACATGTTTAATTACACCCTCTGGAGCACCGGGGTCACAGATGGCACAGAGCAAAACTCAAATTCAAATCTCAGCTGCAGGACCCACATATGCACTTAGCAGTGCTTCTAGCTGGTTGATCTTACAAGTGTGGCTGCCGCATTATAAGAATAGCCTTCACTCCTGAATCATTTTAGAAGCTGTCATGTGTAGCTGCTACAACTGTAGACAGATGTCTCACTTTGCAGGATCCCCTACCTGGATAAAACAGGTGTTCTTAAAAATCTTATATGGGTATCCAATCAGCTTCAGCTTTTTCACAATGGTCACAGATTTGTCCAAGTCCAAGACAACTCCAGTGGCTGCAATGCGGAAATTTGCCTAAGGAAAGTAAGCAGATACAAATAAAACTAAAGGGAGGAAACTGCAGCAGCTCTCAAACAGGAAGCATGGATAAGAACTGGTTAAAACTGCTGATCCATGTTTTAATATGTTCAAGATCTTACTTGAGCCCCTGCAACACTCTGAACAGCAAGAAAGCCTGTCCCCTGTGGTGTGATAGGTCCTAAAAAGGGAGATAACAAAATGGAAAGAGAGAGAGAGAGAGAGAAATAAAGGCGAAGGACAACATTAAATAGTGAGTTGTGAGAAATATCACCTTCTTGGCGGTATAATACGGGAAAACGCTGTCTTACCCCAGATAGAGGCGCCACAGTGCATATGTTCAGGAGTGTATTTAAGCAGGCGGTGGCGGCCATTGTGGTCTTCAATGTGGTAGAGAGGAATGGTTTGGAAACGTCTCCAGCCTAATGACAGAATGAGTGGGTCGCGGGTCTTCAGGATGCGATTATACCAGCGGTGTTTCTTCAAGCGCATCTATATTGTCAACAGATAAACAGAAGGACAGGAAATGTGAAAGATGGCACCAGAAAAAGGAGTGAGTCAACATTTTTTTTCTCCAACAGCAGTGCATTTTCTACCAAGCAATGTTTCTAAACAGGGAGTCATGAATATTTGATGTTCGCAATCCTAAAAGATCAATAACAAGAAGAAGGAAAGAAGAAGAGACCAAAGACTTCGTCGAGATCTTGGGATTTATGCTCACCTGCAGATAGCCTATGTTGCCTTCACTGGCTCCCAAAGCACCAAGTATGACTGGATAATGTGGATCAAAGTTGGTAACAAACTCGCAAGGAAGTGAAGAGATTTCCAAGCGCACATACATGCCAGGCCTGAAGCCCTCGTACTGAACACGAGTCTCATCATCCATGTCCTCAAATTCAGCCCTGTTCAGCTGCAGACACACATCAAGAGAAGTTTGTTAGCTGTATTTAACCTGTGTGTTGTATCCCGTGCTGGGCAATAATGGTACCGCAGTGACTTTTTTTACAGAATGCCCATACTTTTAATGGAATGCAAAAAAAAAAACTACATAAAGTGCTTAAGGTATGCTTAAAAGTTAAGTTAGGATAAATGCAAGTCATGTTAAAGCTGTGACCTCTGACCTCAGCCTGCTTCTGCATCTCCTCTTTGAGGTCATCAAAGTAGGTAGCATCTCCATCATCATATTCCGCATTGAACCTCTCCTTCAGCCTCTTCTTCTTTTCTAGACGCTTGTTTTTCTGAGCTTCATCATCATCAACCTTCATCAGTTTGGGTTCCTCTTCTTCCTCCTCATCCTCTTCCTCTCCCTGCTCATCATAAGCAGCCATAAATTCACACACAAACACAAGGGCCACAAAACAATGATATGCAAAAACGTTGTTCTAATCCACATACCTCAGCTTCATCTCCGGTCCCAGAGTTTGCTTTGTGAACCTCTCCAGTTTCCAGGTCCTCGAAATCACCATACATTTCATCTAGTATAATGAAAGTAAATTAAAAAGGACCCAAAGACATGGCTGTTTGTTGCAAAAAAAGGCTAACAAGCTCTTTACCATCCTCTTTAAGCAGAGTTGCAGCATCTTTGTCTCCTTCCCATTTTCCAGTTACAAAGCAGTCCCTTATAGATGCCAACATCTGAAAACATGTTTCATTACAAATGCATGCTTAAGTCAGTTTCGTAAACATTCTAGATATTTAAAAAATTAAATTGTGAAAGCAGGAGGATTTGGATAAGACGGTGTGCTGGCCACGTTGTTCACCTCCTCCTGGTCCCAGTCATGGCTTGCATCAGGCTGGAAACGGGAGCAGTCGATGGCGTCAGCTTTTACTTTTTTACTCTTCTCTGGCCGAGTGACTCGGAACAGCCCACCCAGCTCCTCCTCCTTACTGTTTGCATCCTCCTCCTCCACCACTGACACGAACAAATGAGAACTACAAAACTGGCTTCCATTCAATACACTCCTCCTTTCATCAAAAAATCTTTCATAGGATTTTAATCTTTCTAACATGCCTCTTATACCGAATGCCTTGTCTAGTGCTTTTCTAGAGTTTTATATATGCTTGTGATTTGCTCACTCACCTGTGCCATACACCAGCTTGCGTAGGTTAGGTGCAGCACGTTGTCGTCTCTGATATGCATCCTTGGCTTTCCGGGCCAAATCTTCTTTCCAGTGTAGTGCTCCTGACATGCACGCATCAAACATATGTAGAGAGAAAGAATAAGACTCCATAATAAAAACAGATTATGGCTACAGTGTCACCTATTAATGGTCTGTGACACATGAACCACAGTTTATTTACTGCATTCTGTGCAATCTGCAGCAATAGTGGTAGTATGTTGTTTTTGTCTACATCATGAAGACTACAAAGACAAGAATGCACACATTAGTCAATAACCTTGTGAACCTTGGACAAACACATTAAATAGAACAGCAGAACTTAATGGGGATCAATACAACATTTATTTTGGTTTATGGTTAAACCCCTCTGTAAGTTCCTTATCTAAAAATGAAAATAAGTGGCTTTGGGAAATAAAGCAGTTTAAAGACTAAATAAATTGAACTGATGATAATGAAACAAACAACGTGAATGAGAAAGTACCAGCAGTTTCAGATTCCAGCTCCACTTCATCTTCAGCTTCCTCCTCCTCCTCCTCCTCATCATCATCATCAGGAGTTGTCTTTAACCTTGCAGCACCTTTTAAGGCTGGTTTACCATTTAATTGTTCTTCCATTTCTGAGTCACTATCACCTTGCACTTCCTCGCCTTCATAGTCTTCGTCATCACTATCCTCCTCAGAACAGTGACCAGAGTCTGGAGGTGCTGAGCTTCTTTTCTTAGGCTTCTGTTTGTCTTCCTCCATTTCCTCCTCCTCCTCCGTTTCTTCGTCTTCTGATTCTTCCTTGTCACTCATCTCTAGGTCATCATCACTGTCTGCAAATGCAGGCATCTCTACCACAGGCCTTCGCTCTTTTCCATTTTTCTCCAGCTTCTGTCTCTTCATGGGAGGAGGTGCCTCTTTCACCGTTTTCCTTTCATCCTTTACCACTTCACACTTATGCAGATTGCTCTCATGACTTCTATCATCCTCCTCCTCCTCATCATCATCAGCTTCCTCCTCATCATCTTCCTCTACCTCCTCTGCCTTTTCCTCTTCGCTTTCACCTTCTTCATCTGACTCTTCCTCGTCACTTCCTTCATCAGTGTCTTCCTCTGCTTCCTCACTAAAGACAGCTTTCCTCCTCTCTCTCCGAGTCTCCGGGTCCCACACTCTGCTCTCCACAGGTCCTTCCTTTCCGCTGTTAAAAGAACACAAAAGCTCAGCAGACAGGTATGCAAGAGAAATGAAGGAAACAAGTTAAACTAACCAAATGACAATCTAGCTGTACCTTTTCTCCTCCACTTCTTCTGGAGTCAGTGCTGCAGTTCCTGTGAACAGAGAAACTTTGCTGGCAGCAATCTTGGCATCCAGAGTGGCTTGTGTGCCCATGAGGGACTGCATCAGCTCTGTGGCAGGACGCACCTCCTCCTGTCATGGAAAGTCAGATTCTCTTTTACAAAAGACGCATCAACACCAACAGCTACCATACAAGTCCAAAACAACACCTGAATGTTGGAGCTGTTCTCCAATATATCATCAGAAGGGGTGTGCAATATCCCCAGTGATGACATTACAACACATTCATGATGGATGATATGCATGATTATATTTAGAATTGCTGAGTTAAAAGATGGAACACACACTACAGAAAAACTGTAGATCATTTAAATACAATTAAAATAAAGAAGCTGCAACTTATTAGCAGCAACAGAGTTGGTCATATGCTGGATTTCCATTCAAACATATCACAGTTTTAAGAGAATGCAAAACAATTATAATTCTTTTGTCGTGTAAATTCGGGCAACCTTGGTCCGTCTTTGACCTTAGCAGTTACAGTAAGTAAAGCACAACCTGGAACATAAAAGCTCTGTAACAGTGCAAGCTGTACAATGTAATGTACATGCATTAGGATGAGTCAAATGAAAACCTTAATTTTACATAATCTCCATTTCATTCCATGCAAGTGTTTCATCACTCTACAAGTGTCCAGATTCCTCTAGGAAAAAGTCTATTCAGGTCTAAAGTATGTTGCACTTTTAAGGTTTTCACTCGACTCGTCCTCATAAAATGCACAAACAAAATTCCTGAACCACAGAGGAACAAAGTAGGTTACAAGTACAGTAAGTTGCATGTTATGTTAAGCCATTTATTTGTGATGATATGAGGGCACTGCTGAATTCTCGAATCTGATTGATTGGAAGGTGTTGATTAATTTTCCATAACAGCAGCTCTAACAACTGGCTGCAAGTCACATCACAGGATTATATTAATGTACTTGTTCTAATACACTGTTGTTTCTATAGTAACAGCTCATCCTCAGGGTCTGAAACGGTGTCAGACGCTCCACATAATCTAAGCCTAATTATAAACAGATTAAAAAATGTTTTTTTAATGGTTTATCATTTACATGATAATGTTTTCTGTAACGTATAATTTTCTGAAGGAGTCTCCAGTGTCTTCAGAACAGTCAGAGTTAAAGCTGTAACTAAGGTTTCGAACACGGGCAAGTCTTCAGGACAGACGACCTGAATTGTGTAGTTTCTCAGTAACATGACAATGCATTTTTTTTGCATCTTATTAACGAAGAGGGAGAAGCTTGTAAGGGAAACACTGTTTCTAATACTATCAGGTCCAAAAGTATTTGTACTGTGACTCAATTTTCATAATTTTCCTCTACACACCACCACGATGGACTTGAAATGAAGCAATTAAAATGTTACTGAAGTGTACACTGTATTAAAGACATTGCATTAACCATTTAGTGTTTACAACTATTTTTTTCCATAATCCCTCCATTTTCACAGGCTCAAATGTAATTGGACAATTGACTGATAAGCATTTTCATGGCCAAGTGTGGCTTTTTCCCCATTATTATTTCATCACAAATTAAGGAGATAAAAGCTCTGGAGTTGACTCCAAGTGTTGAATTTGCTTTTGGTAGCTATTCATGGGAACTCTCAATATGCTGTTCAAAGAGTTCTGGATGCAAGTGAAGGAGGCCATCACTAAGATGAAAAAACAAAACAGTCCTATCAGAGAGCTTGCAGGCCTTTAGGAGTGGCCAAATCAACAATGTGGTACTTTCTGGCCTGGAAAACCATGGAAGACAACTAAAGCGGATGATCGCAGAATTCTTTTGGTGGTAACGCAACTTCTAGCCAAGTCAAGACAACTGCCAATGCTTCAAGCCAATTGTCTTGAGGAGGTAGAAGTACCATTGTTAAAGTTTACAATCGAGAGATACATTCACGAATGCAAATTTAGTGGATTTACCTCAATGCAAACCACTGGCAACACTCAAAAACATAATTGCCAGATTAGATTTTGCTAGAAAACATCTAAAATACTTGCCTGATTCG
Organism: Notoglanidium macrostoma; assembly: GCA_030068235.1. Taxonomy (NCBI): domain Eukaryota; kingdom Metazoa; phylum Chordata; class Actinopteri; order Siluriformes; family Auchenoglanididae; genus Notoglanidium; species Notoglanidium macrostoma. The sequence continues at coordinate 9,407,599 of JAQQZR010000006.1, read as the reverse complement.
GCAACAAGATTCTGGTATAAGATTAACTTGTATCAGAACGATGGGTAGAGAAGAGTATGGAGACGGAAAGAAAGGGCTCATGATCCAAAGCATACCACATCATCTGTCGGACATGGTGGAGGCCGCATAATGGCATGGGCATGTACGCCTAAAATGGAACTGGGTCACTGGTGTTTATTGATAATGTGACAGCTGAAATAGTAGGACGAATTCTAAAGTGAGGAGTTATACTTTCTGCTCAGATTCAGTCAAATGCTGCAAAACTGACAGGATGGTGCTTCACAGTACAGATGGATAATGACTCAAAACATTCCGCAAAAACAGCCCAAGAGCTTCTTACAGCAAATAAATGAAATTTTCGTAAATGTCCAAGTCAGTCACCTGACCTCAACTCAATTAAGCATGCTTTTATTTACTGAAGACAAAACTAAAGGCAGAAGACCCACAAACACACACTATTTTCGATTAAACGCCTTGAATTAAACATGAAAATGCAATGTTCAGCTAATTGTGGAATAAGATGCATAAAAAATTCTGGGAACTGCTATTATAGGAAAATAATCAACTTTCTGGTGGTAACAGCATAACCCCACCATGTCATTAATTATTTTCCTAGAACACCACGTTATGCTGCTTAAATAAAATTCTACTCAGAACACTTTTAAAAAACATTTTAAAAAGATCTAGATTACATGTATTAGGGTGAGTCAAAAGAAAACTTAACTTCTCCTTGTTAATATAAAAACATCCTGAACCTCAGAGGAATTTTTTTTTTATAGAATTTCCTATTAAAATATTACCTACAGCTGAAAAAAAAAAAAAAAAAAAAAAAAAAAAAAGATAATGGTCACTCAGAAATATCTGTATAGCTGCTCTGTGACAATGGAGTGTAAAAATATGAGTGACTGTCCCAAGCATCATTTACTTAAAAATGATTACTCTTTGTTTTTTCCACAATTATATTGAGTATAAAAACCAGTATGTGATGTATATACTGTATTTTATATTATTAATTTTTCTAAAAAAAAAAAAAAAGAAAGAAACATTGTTGTAGAAATTACCCTAAGTATTGAGTTATGTTGTGTTTAGTATAGCATGATATTATGGTCATATTATTTAGTCCTGCTTATTGGTATTCAGAAACAGTAGATATTTTTCAGCAAGAGGAGAAATGAAGTGACCCGACCTGATCCTGTCTGACGTGGCCAACAGGCATGTCAATGTACACTGCATCTTTATCATACACCACTCCTCCAACCCCTGCCATGGGAGCATAGAGCAGTCTCTCCTTCTCATTTAAAGCTCTCTTCTTCAGCATCTCCGGAAGCGGACACGGGTCAGGAAGAAAGCTGATGTCAGATAGAGAGAAGTCTCCTACTCCTGTAAAGCACATTTTAATACATTACAATGCCCCATCATACGTAAACAGTGTTTTGAGAAACAATCGATAAAATGTAGACTCAGTAAAATGTTTTGACACTGAGTGTCAATGTTTTGACATATTACAGTATTTTTGGTTAAAGAAACAGGCTGTTGATTTCTCTAAAAGGAAAATGTCTAAGTAAGGAACTGTAGGTGTAAGTGAAACAAAACAAATGTAACATTTAATTTCTTGGAAACTATCTACAATATAATCCAGAGTTCTACGCCTAGATGTTGATCACTTAGTCTATGTGGCGTTAACATTGTTTAAATCAAAATCATAGAAATCTCCAGTCGTTCAAAACTTCACAGTGTATCACTGTATTAAGGGATACAATTTGGCCGTTTTACCTGGAATATGAACCTGGCATTTGTTCTTCAGAAATGTCCCACGCAGGTAGCCATACAGAGAGACAGTCCTGTCGCATTTAGGATCTAATCGAATAGCCTCTGGATCAGTTAGATCTTCCATTCTGAGTGGACAGAAAAAAAACCATCATCATACATTGTCATCTTCAGTAAGCCCTTTATTCTGTTCAGGGACGTGGTGGATCCGGAGCCTATCATGGGAACACTAGGCACGAGACTGGGACATATTATATAAGTATAATACATACAGGGACACATATATTGCAGGGCATCATGCATGCTCACATTTACACCTAGTGGCAATTTAGCACTGCAGGTCGTCTTAATAGCATGTGGCAGGAACCCTGAGGAAACCCGCATGGACACAAGCAAAACATGAAACTCGGACAGCGCCACAGTATCACCTGAAAAAACATCACCACCAATAATAAATATGGTGTAAGGTTTTCGTTTACTTCCTTCACTTACCGATCAGCCACAACATAAGGGTGAGAGCTTTGCCACACCAGGGGTCTAAACTTCATGACTGAAATGAATCGTCCAAGGTTCTTCACTTCCTGTGTCTGGTACTCACCATACACCATCCCAGACAGGTAAAACAGCTTGGCTCCCTTTGTGTTAAGGATAAGGTGAGTTAGATCATCTGATGGTTTAAAATCATTGAGATTTGTGATTTCAGAGATATATGTGGCTTTTACCTGGTATACTTCAGTCCAGAAGCGATGTTTGAGGCGTTTCTTGGTCTTATTGAGTGACTTATTGTTTTTGAAGGAGTCCAAATGTGTGAGCACCCCCATGACACGAGGGAATCCATGAACCTGACAGATGTTGAGGAACTCGAAGGTCTCCATCTCAAAGCCAAAACTAGCATCTATCAGCATCAACACCTGGTGAAGGGAAAACAAGTCTCGGTCAACCGAAAGCTCATTCTTTAACATATGCAAAGTATCATAAGACACACTCACCAGGTCTGCAACTTTTGCCAAATCTATCATGGTATTGATATCGTTGTTACACTCTATAAAGGTCAGACGCCGTTTCTTCCCTACAGATAAGTGAGACATTAAAAACCATTATCATTCATATAAAAACTATGTATGTTTCAGAGGAATACATGAAAACAATGAGTAACTCACCTGACACTATTGTTACAGGGCCACAGATGTCCGCAAGCTTCTGCCGCGTGTAGTTTTTGATCAGGCAACGGATGAGGGTGCTCTTGCCCACTTTCGGAGGCCCCATCACAACCACCACTACAGGTGGAGGCTCCAAAGGTGTGCGGTCGACCAAAGGTATGTGATGCTTCTTAGTTTTTATGTCTTGAGTCCTATGTAGAATGGGAAAAACAAAGGAAAAATATTCCAATAAAAGCACCATACCTGCTTTTTATTCCATAATGAACATAATTGTCATTTAAAAAAAGGATAGAAAAAATAAGTAATTCTTAGATTACTCTTACGCTTAAAATTTAATGCTTCTGAAGTATTTTTTTCTGATGGAAAATAAACAGTGAAATGCATTAAGCACAAAGGTGATAAAGAAGTAAAATGATGTCTTCAAAGCAGCACATTCTCATAATTTACACTCATTATTTCTCATGTTGAAATAATGGGAATTCAGCTAAAATTTAACAAGGGCCATTTACATAAAAACCCTTACTTACTGGTCTGGATGAACAACTAACTTGACTAAAAGGTACCTACTGTCACCATTCAGTGTTTGACCGATTATTAGTTCTTGGCTATGTAAAATACACTAAATAGGACAGTTAAAACAGTTTGAAGTGGCTATGTTTGTTTACACATTTGTCTAACACCATGGTCTCTGATCAGATGAGACATTGATTTGAATTACAGTTGGTAAAGAAATGTGCACAGGTCTGTCCAATCATCTTTATACATTCTGTTTCTCTCATTCCCTTTTTGCATTTAAACAAATCATTTCACAACTTTGCTACACAGACCAGAAAAAATAGGAAAGTCTGAAAACTCTTTCCTTTCTTGATGAGTTGCTTTCAGTGAATGAATGAATGAAAGGATGTGTGTGTGTATTTGAGAGAGACAGACAGAGAGAGAGTGAGAGTGAGAGACATACAGAGAGAGAGACAGACAGGGAGAGAGAGAGTGAGAGAGAGACAGAAACAGACAGACAGAGAGAGAACTACAGACAGACCGAGAGAGAGAGCGAGAGAGAGAGAGAGAGAGACCAACAGAGAGACAGACAGACACAGACAGGCAGACAGACAGAGAGAAACAGACAGGCAGAGAGAAAGACAGACAGGCAGAGAGAAAGACAGACAGGCAGACAGACACAGAGAAAGAGACAGAGACAGAGAGAGAGAGAGAGACAAACAGAGAAAGACAGACAGAGACAGATAGACAGAGACAGAGAGAGAGAGACAAACAGAGAAAGACAGACAGACAGAGAGAGAAAGACAGACAGACAGACAGACAGACAGAGAGAGAAAGACAGACAGACAGACAGAGAGAGAAAGACAGACAGACATACAGAGAGAGAAAGACAGACAGACATACAGAGAGAGAAAGACAGACAGACAGACAGAGAGAGAAAGACAGACAGACAGACAGAGACAGAGAGAGAGAGACAGAGAGACCAACCAGAGAGAGAGAGACAGAGAGACCAACCAGACAGAGAGAGACAGAGACTGGTTAAATCACAAAAGAAATCTGCTACAGAAGCCAAATCAGTTCACGTTGAGAAACTAGAATCACTGAAC
>JAQQZR010000006.1:9376189-9387056 GCA_030068235.1 Notoglanidium macrostoma | reverse complement strand
CTCACCCCAAGATGCTGGGATTGGCTCCAGCTTCCCCGCGACCCAGACGGATAAAGCGCTATAGATAATGGATGGATTGATGGACTCTTCCACAATTATATATTATAAAGTATACAAAATACTACTGCATGTGTTGAAAGTCTGAACGTTGTAGTCTTTATGACTATAACAGCAGTTTTTGCTGCACATCTAAACTATCCAGGTGAGATTTACTACTGAAAAAAGATGAGACAAATATGTTTGTGTGTAATAATGCTTTATTTACTTAATAATAATACATAATTTAATATTACATTTATTGTTGACGTCTCAGTTGTATCATGAAGACACTTGGTTATTGATAACATTTTTAAATTCGTGTCTTAAAGGATTTTTCAGCAGTAAGCAACCAGGAGTTAACTGTGCTTCTAGCCAACTCTCAGGAAATACATTATATGATAAATTAAAATGATTGTGTTTACATTAAAGAATGCTATCGTAATGTTTCTCAACTTTGTGACAACCAATAAACTCATTAAAAAGTAGCAAGGCTACCACATGGCTATAGCGGAACATTTATTTGAACTAATAAATGTTCAACTATCAAGAATCTGATTATTGACTAACTCGTGTAGAGTTTTTCCTCTTCGTCAGATTTCTTAAGTGCATGTGAGCAGACTTTTTGACTTGGTACTGAATTTTTTTTTTCTTTTTGTCAAAGTATTTTGTATATGTAAAAACTGTGAGCCATAAGACTCAGAAAAAGACGTTAGCCTGTGTTTGTTAAACAAACAAAATAATACCCTTTAATGTACTGGAATGGCAAAGAGATGATTGGTTTTCAGATTTGGTTTTATGAATTTTTTATGAAAACTTGCAAATTAGTTAAGAAAGACAGAGCAGAGTCTACACTTGCACTGAATCATCGGTGGGTTGGTGACCAATGAGTTGCACTGGTGCTGGTGGTTGATGTTTTTAATATTTTCCCTCATCTTATCTCAAGTTTTTTTGGGATAATTGCTAACCATGTTGACTTTTCCTTCTTTTCCATCTGGCTTGATGGGATTTTCAAATGGTCATGACAAAGGGTTTTGATCTTTTTAAAGGCAGTGATATATAATGTCCCCTCTGTGATGCCTTGATTACAAGTTTGCTTAGGCGCATAGACAGACTGATTGTCTAGACCTACAGCTTGCCAAGTTGATATTTCTTTCATGGGTTGGTTTTGTACAAAATATTTCAAATCAAATCCTAAAAGTATTAAACTGTCTTTTTTGTACATATCAAGCCTTTAGCAAACATTTTTGACATGTACAATGACATTTATGTATACCATATTTATAATAAACTTTTGGTGTTTTCTAATCGTAGCTGCTTTTCCACATGAACACATTAATATTAGGTGCAGTTAATTGACTTGTTTTTTAAATTAAAAATTATTTTGATCTTGGCAAAATACTAGTTTTACTCTATTGACTTCAAAGGCAACATGTGTTTGCAGTAAAAAGATACCTATAACAAAACTGCTGAGTTTCTCCCAAACTAGTGGCTGTGTTCTGCTGTTGGACGTCATAATCTACAACCTTTGTAGAAGGAAGGTGGTAGAGATGTTTCATGTTATGGCCAATATCACATTTATTCATTGATGAAATATTTTTTTTTTAACACTGGACACATTTCCTACAGAAATCACATTTGTCCAAATGTTTAAAGATTGGTGATATATAATTTTGGAATAACATTGAAATTGGTTGAATTAAGTATGGATATTGATGATAATTCCTAATATGTTGCCAGAATAGAAATTATAGACACATGGGTGTGAGCATGTCTGAACACTATTTCTTGCTTGATATTTGAAGTACTTTCAAATATAAGTTGAATGCAACCACATACTGATACTGTACTGACAAATTAGACATTAGTGCTGACTGGAGTGGATTTAAAAAAAAATAAAATAAAAAAAAAACTTGTCTCAAACATAGTGATGTGCATTAGATTATGATCCTGTTAATGTTACAAGGGAAAATGTAAAAGTTATCTCCTTACTGGAATGTAATACAAGGGTTAAATTTAGATCTTGCAGCAGATTTCTTAATCTGTTTTTTATTTTTCTAGTTAGCTTTCATAAATTTACATGATAACGTTCTTCACAACTGTTGACCAGTTGATCCATGTTATGTAAGGATAAATATAGTCTTACCTTAAGTGGTCAAAATGGACTATTTTAGGAGCTTTTAACTGTTATTTAGTCAGAATTCATTCTAAGTATACAAGTGTGTGTCCAGGCATGTAACTAAAAAATGAGATGTGATCATCTTATCATTTTGCTGTCTTTTGCAGGATCCATTATAAGACATGGAGGCTACATTAGATGACCCAGCAAAAAGCCATGACCAGAACGGGGATATTGAGACAGATACTTCAGTTGATGCATTGCCACCATCAAAAGAGCTTATAAATCAGACAGAAGACACTGCATATAATGACCTTTGTGTTCAAGATGAAACACGGTCTCGGGAATCAGGTACTGATATCTGTCAAACAGAGAGCAAAGCCTCAGAGAAATCACCATGTAAGCTTCAACAGGGTGCTATTTTCTCTGGAAAAATACTCAGTTTCTGCTGCTCTGAATGCAAAGGTGATACTACTTACAGTCCCAATGACTTACTGAAACATTTTCAAGGGGCTCACAAAGGAACACTTCCAACATATCCTTGCGATCTTTGTACCTTTGTTACCAACGAATTCTCGTCTCTCCAGCGACATCGTATTGGGCATCGAGACACTTTGGTCACATGTGAAATCTGCAATGATGGAGTCCAATACTCTTTACTGTTGCTCACCAGGCATTTCATTATGTGCCATAGCTGCAATGGACTGTTTCGCTGTAAGAAGTGCGACTTCTCGACCAGAGATGCAGGCACTTTTGTTCAGCACATTCATCACCACAACGAGGGCAGCCACAAATGTGTAAAGTGTCCATCCATGAGTCCGACACAAGGGAAGGTCCAGTCTGGCAAAGTCCAGTCTGGGACATTCCCTTTCACGTGTCAGTTGTGTGGTTACGGTGCTGCACGTAGGGAGTATTTAAGTAAGCACATGGCTGTGGCTCATGGAGATGAAATGGATAGAACAAACAGATGGAGGTCAATTGATGACAATTCTAGAGTTAATTCTCCAGGACTGAAGCTGCTGCTTAAAAAGAGTCCTCCTGCTGGAGGATCCAGGGAACCACAGTGGATGTCAAAGCTGAATTCTTATTCTGGAGTAGGTCTGCTTGACCATAGTGGCAGATTGTTTAATCCTGAAAAAACATTGGAGGAAACGCAACATTTTCTTGAAAGAGCTGTGGGTGTGAAGAAAGAGAATAACAGGTGGAGTAAAGGTCCATTAAAGAGTGAGCCTCAGTGTTCTTACCCAGTCACAGCAACCACACCACAGCCAAAGATACAAGAAAATGAACTTAGTGCTGGATCTGGGATTTTAGATCCTGGCAACAGCAATGGGTTGACTGTTCTTATGGTCAAAAATAAAATCTCAATTCCCCCAAATTGTACCACAAAAGTAATGGGATTTAAGATGGTAGATGGTAAAAAGCACTTAGTTTTAAAAGTCATCCCAACAAAACAGGAACCTACTAGCAAAAATGACATGTCACCCACAAATATTGTTGAAGAAGATGAAAAGACTGGTAGCTCCCCCTACTCCTCACTGTCTGAAAGATCAGGATCTCTTCTCAGTATAGATTCTGGGACAAACAAAGATGGATCTGCCTCAGTAAAAATAGACACACATGACGTAGAAAATCACAGTGCGGACCAAGCCCCTTTGTTAGATGAGCAGGAAGCAAATGTGGACCCAACTTCAAACGAGGCTGACGATGAAGTTCTTGAAATATCTGGTACATCTGTTACCATCACTTCAGCTGCACATTGTGCTGACTTGTCCACAATAAACAAAGAGGCAGAATTTTCTGAACACCAGTGCAGTGGTTCAGATTCAGAAAATAATCAATTACATCATGATCAAGAGCCCTGTCCACCTCAGTCTATGGCCGAGGAGTCCAAATCTACACATTCAACCTCTAACTCAGCTGAGATCTCACACACAGACCAAGCCAAAGTAAAAGCAGCTCCTTTAGAAGCGCTTGCTGAACACACCACAGATGTAGATTCATGTACTGATGATCTTTTATCATCAGATTCAACTGCAGGTGTGTGCAGTTTGCCTAAGATTCCAGTATCTACAAGTGATACCACATTGTCATCTCTGGCAGATGAGGTCACTACCCCTCCTGTCTCAGTTGAGTCTCATGGTAATTTAGTGGTGACTAAAAGTTTGAAATCCACTGAAGACCATGGTATAGACCAGAATTCAACTAAAATTTTGTCCCCCACCCTGGCAGGTGAAGAGAAAGAGACCACAGTTGATGATGAAAGTGAGACTTCATTATCTGAGAATGCAGCACCTGCAACCCTCTTTCCTAGCTTATTAAACGGTAAAACATCTCTGCCTAGTTCAGTCAGTGATTCCTCTCCCCGAAAGGAGCTACTCACAGATAATCTCTCAGATTCAGTTACAAACCCACAGAATAAAACAAGAGCTATTGATTCCCCTGATGCCAAAGATGGTGTCTCAGAAGATGACACTGTTTTGCAAAATTCCCCAAATCAGGAGGTTTTTAGTTTTCACAATTACTCTAAAGAGACTTTTGGTAGTTCCCCTGATTTTCTGGATGCTGATGAACATTCCCAAGAGGACTTGGAGGAAGATGAGTGTGAAGAAGATTTAGATGAAATCAAGCTGGCTTCAGATTGGAGTTTAACACTACCTGCCTCTCCACCCCTTGTAGATGAACATTCTGAAGAATATGTAGGAAGTGGGGAAGAAAGCAGTGCAGGTGTTAATGATGTGGCTTCTGCCAGCGAGAATAAATCATTAGAACGAGTGTCAGATAGCGACATTGAGGTTGATGAGTGCGTAGCTACTGTTGATGATTTACCCATTCCAGTGATGCCAGAGACTGACGAGGGAGAGTCAGAGAAAAAAGGAGAGGAGTTTATGTCTTCTGTAGTTGAGGATGGTCCCACAACTTTGAGTAGTGCTGCTGTTTTGGGCAAAATACTTGAAGAGCATTCAGATGCTATCATCAGCCAGCAGCTTGAGAAAGAAAGGATGGTATCCTCAGCTATGTTGCAGGATACTAACCGACCTACAAAAACAACACTTCGGATCCTGCAGACACCTGAGGGAAAGAAGCAGATGTTCCTGCAAACTATGGAGACTCCATATGCTGTGCCTGTCCAACTTACAAGTGGCCAAGGCTTCAAGCTTATTACAAAGTCCTGTGCTTCCAAAGTTAATGTGTCATATGTTAAGCCAGGAATTGAAATGGCTCGAAAAGGTTCAGGATTGTCTCTTACACTTAATGGAGGCAGAATTGGTATGTCAGCTCCAAATTTAAGTGGAGAGGGCAAGGGTCATGCATCACTCCTGCAAACAGTGAGCAGCAACGGTGGCCGCTATTTTGTCAGTACTTCTGCCTTGAAAGGACCTCTTCTCTTATCAGGTGCTGTTAAGTCGCCCTCAGAACAGACGATAAACACGCAACCAATGTGTTATTTAGTTCAACGACCACTTCCTGTTTCACCAAGTACCGAGTCAACTGCTTCGACCTCAAAGACCGTCTTGACCACTCGCCCAGTACTGGCTATGCCTGTGAAATCAACTGATAAAGCAGCTCCCTTGCAAACGGGACGACAAGCGTACTTGGTTAGGTATATCTCCCCAGCCAAGTCAGGGATTCTGGTAAATAGTTCAAATGAGAAGGGAGCAAACCAGGGCAACCAAACAAATGAAGGAGGCAAAAGCAGGGTTTTCCTCAAAATAGTTAAAAGTCCTAATGGGACCAGGTTCCTTTCCACTACTCCATACATGTCAGCCAAAAAGCCACTTTATGTGGCCACAGGTTCTTTGCAGTCACCTTACATACTCATGTCTTCAGATTGGTCAGGAGGACTGAAAAGCTCCAACAGTGCCCATAGCCCCACTCATAAACTCATCTCAGCAAGGCTTAATAACATTTTACCCCAATCAGATATTCACAGTCACAACCGAGTTGAGGATGACTTAATAGTGCAGAAATCATCATTTTTGCCAATGCATACCCGTCCACGGAGCCAACGAAAGAGAAGGAGAAGGATATCGTTTGAAGAATCATTTGAGACCTCTCCTAAATCTAGAAGAATGTCAAGCAAGACCCTTGCTCAGAAAGAGGTCTCCTCACCGTGTGAGCCAGTGGCAAAAGACATTGAGAGAACACTTCGACTTTCTCCCTTCAGCCCATTTCAACAGATCAAGTGTCCTCGTCAAAACCAGCCAGTAGTGGTGCTAAACCACCCCGATGCTGATATACCTGAGGTGACGAACATTATGAAGTCGGTTAACAGATACAAAGGTGAAGTTGTTAAGGTGGCATTGTCCGAGAACACGGTCAGAGCCCTGTCCGAGTGGAGCTTCATTGGTCCAGATTGTACACTGTCAAACACTCCTGGAATCAGTGCAGGGTCACGAGGTCGGCTATCAGGGAACAATGTTAGAGAGCGATTTATCTTAAGACTGAAGTTAAAAAAGACAAGAAGAAACAAATATGAGGTAGTGAGGTTGTCCTCCAGCACAGGTTCAGAGCAAATACCAACATTTAGTTGTTGGTTTTGTGGCCGAGTGTTTAACAATCAAGAAGAGTGGATTGGCCATGGACAGCGGCATCTCATGGAGGCTACAAGAGACTGGAATAAGCTGTTCTAATGTAACCATATAGCTCCTGGATTGGGTCAAAAGCCGTCCTCTAATGTAGAAATGTTCCTTTTTTTTTTTTTTTTTTTTTAAATAGTACTGTTAGCTATACTTAAGCTGTCTATTTTTTTTTCATAGATATTCATTCAGAAGATTTTTAATGGATGGTGTAATAGAAGAAAGTTTGGTACCTAATACCAATTTGTATGTAAATATTTTTAACCCATGTACATTGAACTCTAGACCTTTGTGTATGTACATAATTGAACTGTGAAAACTGGACACACTGTATGTTTATACATGCAAGCAAAAAGATCACTGGTATGAAAAGAAGGTGCTGTCTGTAATAGACCTATTTCAATGCAGTCAGTTAACAGATTTCTCAGGTAATTTCAGAATCCAATTTATAAAGAGATCTTTTATGTTAGCTCAGAAACCATCTGAAAATATTTTTCATTTATGGTGTGTTTTAAGTTGGCTGCATTCATTAACCATTTGTAGAGGTCATAGAGCTTATTACTTTATTAGTTGTTTTTAATTCCTTCTTACTTACAAACATGTCCCTTTTTAAACAGAATCATGTAAATGTTCATTATGAGCACTGGTCAGTTCATGTAGCTGTAGACATTTTTGTGCAAAAGTGATCTAGAAGCAAACTTTTAGGTTCCTGTGGAAGCTGTATTTTAAAAGTTATTTTCATACACTGTATATGTGTATCTTTATTCTCATGTTTGTTTGTTTTACTGGTGCTATCCCATTTTTTTACTCGTTAAAACTGACCCAGTGTCATTTTCGTAGCAATAATACATTTCACCATAGTTTTAAACATCTTCTGTACACCCTGCAATCATTATAATACCCATTTTAGTGTTTAATTGTTTTTTCTCTTGCTGTTGATGAAAACCTGCAAAGCACAGTAATACTTTACCAACAAACAGAGCATGTTTAGATGCAAACCACCGACCCACCAAATTACCAACCAAACACTAATTTAATTTTGTGTTGGGTCTTGTTCTATTATACTTGTGTGCCTCAATCTGCCTCAGAGTTTTTACCAAGCGGTTGTTCTTCTTGTTTGTGTTGAGTTGTATGTTTCAGAGGGTTTAGTGGTTGTGTGTGATTACTTCAACACAAAAATCTGTTTTGTTTGTTTGTTTGTGTTTTAAAATGATTAAAATTTTAGGCATTTTATTGGCACACGCAATACTGTTGATGAATACAGTTTAAATGTTTGAACTATATTTGAATGGTTTAAATTACATGACTTAGTACCAACATTACATAGACTCCGTTGGTCTATATTTGCTACTAATGACTTATGCAAATCTAAAATGTTCACTTTCTGAACAAGTTCTGCTTTACATCAGAGTTGGCAGCATTTACAATACCACTTAAATTAAAATGCAGTAAAGTTATACCTTTTTACCTTTTTTTTTTTTTTTTTTTTTTTTCCTTAAACATTTTGAACTCGTACAGTTTGCAATGAATTTGAAACACGACAATCATTGTTACAAAGTAGTACAAAGGTTTGCATTCTGATTGGTATCCCATTGGTTTTTAAATGCATAGTTTGGAAATATACTCTGCTTAATGCTTTTCACTCACAGACCTCTACCTTTTACTTTACCCTTTATGACCCACTACATTATGCCATCCACAAGCAGAAAACATAACCTTCTCACATGCCAACATAACCGCAACCAAATACTTTTTTAATTATGAGGCAAAAAAGCTGTTTGTTTAATGCTAATGTCAAACAGGTTCTTTGGGTTTACTGCGATGTGAAAAAACAAATGTATTTTTTTATGCTAAGTGCCTAAAATGTGATGCACCAGGTAGACACTATATTGTACTGTATTCACCTCCCTACAGTTCCTCCTTGAATAAATGTAAATACTTTGAAAGGACTTTTTACGTATATAAATCATCTTGTGGAGTTTGTTTCATTTATTATTTCTTAAATAGTCAAGTTGGCTTGTAAACATTTGTGAAAATTATTTGTTAAGTTACATTGTTAATTTAATTTTCTCTTTGATGTAGATATGCTCAACTGTTATGCTCTTAGCTCACTAGGGGGCAGTACCTGATAAATAGTTATTGGACTGGCTGAGTCAAATGGAATGCAGTCCTAAGCTTAATTGCTTTCAGTTATTTTCATGCCTGAACATACCCTGTCTTCCACACCCCAATGGTTTACACTCCGAATGGTTACACATTCCGAAGGACAAATTACAATAATTGGCAGTGTGTTTTAATAATTTTGATATGGGTTCAGATTTGTGTTCCATTAACTTAATATGTCGTTCATATACCAGGGTGAGTCAAATGAAAACTGAAAGTGTGACATAAATTGGAACTGAATCAGTTTTTCTGGAGGAATCTGGAGACTTGTTAGCTCTGGAACACTTGCATTGCACAAAATGGAGATTACATAAAAGGATACACTGTTATGTCCTTTATTTTCAACAAAAAAAAACCAAAATAAAATTTAAAATAGGGTTTTTCTTTGACTCCACCATGAATATCAGCAATTAAAACAATTATTAGTTGACAGTTGATAACTGATTGATTTTGTGCACTGTAAATCAGTGCCAAGTCACTGAGAGCTAATGTGGTGCTACCAGAGAGAGGGAAAGACAGTTCTGCAGGCTTGTGCAGGATATAAATAGGTCAGGCTTATAGCAGTGCTGTCTTCCTGACTTCCTGCCACAGAATGGTTCAGTGCATGAAAGTGACCTGGAAGAAGGGGTGATTTCATGAGAAATTAAGTGTTACCAAACAGATGAAGAAGTGAGCAAGGACGGAAAAGAAACAAGTTTTTAATTAGATTAAACTTTGCACAGTAAATCAGAGTGATAAAGAAATCATGGATGGTTTATAATCTCCATAACAAGCTGAGTCTAGAAGATTATAAAAATGTGTGACTTGTTCAGATTTGATTACTTCAAAAACACTTTTCTTTTTGCCTTTGCCAGTTATCCAATTTGATGTTAATTTATTGTAGTGCCCATCCTTTGTATGTCATGATTTGTGAATTGGTGCACAAAATCCTCCTTTTATTATAATTCTTTTTAATGATCACGGCACCAAATATATACTACTCCTTAGTCTATGTGTATTACATACAGTTACATACATACATATACAGTAATATGTTCCTTGGGTGGATATAAAAGGTCGATACAACCATGTTTATATTGCAGGTTTTTATGTTGAAAAAAATGTAAACATAAATTATGTCAGATTTTTCATCTTTAATGCAATATAACAACCAACAAAACCCAAATAAAAACAAATAGAAATGTTATGGAAAGAAATAGTAAAAACGTACAGTGATCAGGTTGCATAAATATGCACATACCCTTTGATAATAGGGTATGTGACTATGCTTAGATTGGACCAATCATATTCAAACACAATAGTAATTATGATTAACCAGAAAGAAAGATTAGCTGTTTCTGTAGGATTTTGACATCTTGGTTTCATGCTACTACTGAAGCCATGGTCTACAAATAGCTTACAAGGCATGTACTTGATCTCATTGCCAAAAGATATCAATCAAGAGAGGAGTACAAAAGAATTTCCAAAACTTTTAATGTACCATGAAGGCCTTCATGAACAAGTGGAGAAAATGGGGCACCGCAATGACAAAAACAGGACGTCCCTCCAAAATTGACAAAAGGACAAGAAGAAAACTTATCATGGAGGCTGGCAGGAGACCTACGGCAACATTAAAGGAACTATCTGGAATATCTGGCAAGTGCTGGTGGGTATTCCAAGTATGTGATTTAGTGACACACCTGGGTAAATAAACTGGGTAAAGCAGCCTATAGTTTTATTCTTCTAGCAAAATAAACGCTCTTCTTTTAGGAGGTTTATTACTTACTCTGAGTTAACTTACCCAGGTTTGTGACTAAACCATCCATCCATCTATTATCTATACCACTTTATCCGTCTGGGTCGCGGGGGAAGCTGGAGCCAATCTCAGCAGTCGTTTCGGGCGAGACATCCGTGTACACCCTGGGCAGGTCACCAGTCCACCACAGGGCCAACACAGACAAACAGCCACACACACTCGCATTCACACCTA
>JAQQZR010000006.1:9351123-9376089 GCA_030068235.1 Notoglanidium macrostoma | reverse complement strand
GACCTAATCTGCATGTCTTTGGACTGTGGGAGGAAACCGGAGCACCCGGAGGAAACCCACGTATGCACAGGGAGAACATTCAAACGCCACACAGAAAGGCACCCTGGGTGACCCGGGGCTCGACCTTCTTGCTGTGAGACAACAGTGCTAACCACTGCACCACCGTGCCGCCGTCACTGAACCATGTACTTGAATCACCCCCAAGCCCAGTCATTCTTTGCTTGTGCCATATGTCTAGGTACAACATTTTGACCAGAATTGTAAAAGACATGTTTGCCTCAAAAACAAGGCAGCATATCACTTAAAGAACACTGTGCCCATGGTAATGCATGATGGTGTCAGCATGCTATAGGGCTGCTTCTCATCAGCTGGGATTGGGGCTCTAGTTATGATAGGGGGAATCAAAGATAGCTCCAAATACCAATCTATTTTAATACCAGACCTGCAGGCCTGTGTTAGACAGCAAAAGATGAAGAAAATTGCACCTTGCAGCATGACAAAAACCCAAAGCACAAATCCAAGTCAACAAAGGAATGGTTTCAGAAGAGGATCAAAGTTTTGGAATGGGCTAGTCAAAGCCCAGCTATTAATCCTACTGAAACTATCCTATTGATAGATGTGGATCATTTTTACAAGGAAGAGTGGAATAGAACTGCCAAATCAACATGTTCTAAGTTGGTAAACTATTACCCAAAAAGATATTACAAGCTGTGGGTGCTGTATTACAAGCAAATGGTGCTATATTAGTTAAGTGGTGTACGCACTTATGCAACCAGGTTATTTTAAGGTTTTTATTTTTCCTTTTCTTTTTTCCCCTAAACATTTCTAGTTGTTTTCCCTTTTGTGTTGTTGGTTGCTATCACAATAAAGGTGGGAAAATATTGTATGTGATTTATCTTGGTTTCATTTTTTTTTTTTTTACATCATAGGGCTAGAGTTTGAATAGCTTGAATAGTATGTTGTATTAAAATAGGATTTAAAAAACCGTTATAAATAAGTAAAAGGTGAAATAAGGTAGCAGGCTTGAAATTCAGATACATGATTTGCAATATTGCTTGTTTGGTTCTTATTGGGACAAGCATAATATTAGAGTAGATTCATGAACATATTCAGTTTGGTAAAACTGAGTTATAGTGTCCAAAAGAAAGAAAGAGAGAGAGAGAGAGAGAGAGAGAGAGAGAGAGAGAGAGAGAGAGAGAGAGAGACTACTATCTAGCAGCCAGCCAACAGTTCACTTTCTGACATTGTCACACAAATAAATATTTGTCCTGAAGCTTGTCACTGCAGCGATGACTCAGAACAGCAGATGGCAGTGAGGAGCATTAGCAGCCCCTGCCATGCTGATATGATATGAAGTGAAAGCCCTTATCTCCATGGAACATTTTAATGACACCACCCGGTGCTAGTTCAGTGAACTCAACCCTTTGCCCTCACAAAGCCATGCAGATTAGTTGTGTTTGAGTGGATTTATGTTTCTGCTATTAGAGCCACATTCTGAAAGCTATGTTTCTCTAACGCTCTCCTCTTATCATTGATTTGCAGTAACTATACCCGTTATAGGTTTATCTAGAAAGTACTTGGATGTTTTCAGTTAAACAAGAGGGTTTTTTATTAAGTGCTATTGCAAGTGTCTTAGCAAGGACTCAGTATTAAATATTAATCAAGCTGGAAAGCTTTATTGATAGGGACTTCTCCCCTCATCCTCATGATTGCACCAGCTCTTGACAAGTGAAGGCATGAAAGGAGGTGAGACACAGTGTAGACAGAACTGTCCAAACCTGCATGATGGCACAGACAGCAATTATGAGCACAAACCCCCAAAGGGACCAAGAATGTAGTGAACACTTTGACCTTCAGATCAAGCTGCATGAAGAATCAGATGAAAACTATGGATCAAATATACCACTAGAGAGAGAATGGGTGATAAAATACATTTATTGGAAAAAGTGGCAAATGTATAAAATAAACAACAGCTGGCTTTCAGTTAGGTCACAACAATAATCTTGTGTTTTGTCCAAAGAGCAATGCAGCACTTCATGTTCTATCAAAAAGATGTGGAGGAATATATTGTTTGGCACACAGATCAAAATACAGGTGGACAGATTTCATTTCCTTTCCAGAACTCCAAGTAAAGTACAATGGCATGTTCACAGAATCTGTAGACTTAAAGGTAGACTTAAAGGTAAGACAGTGTTTTTTTTTTTTTTTTTTTCATTTTTTTCTTTCCTTTTATTGACCCGTTGTATGGTAAATAAGGTATGGTAACTGCATGCATTTACAGTATATGTGGCTTAACTGGTGAAACATAAGACATGATCCCTGAGCTCACAGAAAAACACAACATGCCAAAAACAGTGGATAGGCTATTCCAAATAACCAACACTGACATTTGATTTCACTGTCATTCATATTAGGTAGCCGAAGCTGGATAATATCTCAAAGGATTAATGCAGTGTTTTGTGTATGAGACATTGCAATTCTACACTAGATATGAGCTCTGATATGTGAAGGTTCTGCCATATTCCCTAAGATTATGTATCAAATACAGTTTTTCATTATTTTAATGTTACTCTTATTTTAGTTAATGCTTTACATTAAGATAAGCATTAATTTCAGGCAAGATCTTCCTTCTTGTCAGGTTATGTACTCAGTCGATTAACATTATCAGTTGGGTCGAGACTGAAATAATAAAGAAGAAAACATGGGGAATTAAGTATTTGGGAATGTGGTGGCTGACAAATCAGGAGAGTAAGTTCTCTAAAATAAGAATCATAAAAACTGCTGATGTTCAACAACTTGGCGTACATTTGTTAACAATTAATGTGTCCAACACTCACATACTATTACACTAAAATTGCATGAAAAAATCAGTGCAATTATAAAACAGAACATCACTGTATAACTTAGTCTCACAGAGGTTAATGATTTGGGCTAATTTAGCAGAAAAAAACAATGTGTGTATAAGAACTCATGCTGGCTGGGTACATATCTTCTGTATCTGTCACCATGGTGACAGGCTGAAGACTGTTTATTTGCTTTTTGGGTGCATAATGTTGATTTTTGTTGCTACATGGCCATCTCCATCATCAACAATGCAAACAAAGTTCACACCAAGTTGTGTGATATTTGTCATATAATTTGGCAAATCTAACACATGACCTGACTCAAGAAAAATATTTTGGCTTGACTTTGTAGTTGCTCCACAAGTTCCCAGTTAGTGTTATTTAATCACACACACAACCTCCTAGTGCAGGATGGTTTCTTCTGAAAAAGTCTCTCGTTGTACCACTTAATTTTTTTAATTGCTATCCTGACTCTAGAATACATATGACCACATGCAAATACATAGATATGCACACAAACACATGCACTCAAACGTACATTCACTCATTAGGTCATTAGGGAACCTCACTCTAGGACACAAATGTGCAGCTGTGTATGTTGGGACCATTTTAAGTGGCACTAAAAGATAAACATGGTGCACGCAGGTGTATTGATGGCAAATAGCAAACTGTGTGAAACCTAAACAAATATTTTCAATGCTACAAAGTCCTATTTAGTGGTTAAGTGATGGCTTTGGGAGTGTTCAGGTGTAAGTCATAGTGGAAGGACTACACAGTAGTTTATTCAGAGGTGCATTGGATTACAGCTCTGGGACTACACAGTAGTTTATTAGTAGTTTAGCTCAGGGAAGAAACAGGATATTTATACAGGGCTACACAGTGGTTTCATTTTTCCATGGCCCTGTCCTAATGTTACCTGTGGAATCAGGGCTGAACGCATAGTCCTCATGCAGGCTGCTGTTATGGCTCAGCATCCCTCTCTGGCTGATAGTGCCCTTCCTGCTGAGAGTAGCCTGAGGGCTTGGCACAGTGGCCCGCTGAGGAGGAATATCTAAGTGCAACATCATGTCTGCTTCTTTATTGGCCATTTTGGTACGGCTGTGTATCAGGGAATCTGTGCTGGTATCTTCTCCCTGGGAAGCACCAGAACAAGGGTCTGTTGTGGGACAGCAGATACTGGAGAAAGGCTCTGCCTTGGCAGAGCACATGTGTCTATGGCAGATCTGTCCCTCGTGACAAGGAAGCTGGTTGTGCAGGTGGGTTCTGTGGCTTTCCAAATGGATATTAGGGCTGGTGCAGTGCAGCTGGTTGTCCAGATGAAGGCTATGGCAGGAGAGCTGGCTCTCCAAGTGTGAGGTATGACAAGTGATGGGATTTTCTAATTGCATGCTGTGAGGGCTATCCAGGTGGGAGCTGTGCACACTTCCGTCCAAGCTGGTCGAAGCCATGTGTAAGTTGTAGTCCCTGAGGCAGGGCTGCGGCCGACTGAATGAGCGTGACTTAGTCCTGTCCTTCAGGCAGCTGTGCAGGGGCAGGGAGGGGCGGGGTAATTCATCAGGGAGAGAAAGGGAATGAGCGGAGCCTTCTATGACTGGAGAAGAGCTATACAATGTGGAGCAGCATGGGCTCATGGGGATTTGAGCTATGGGCAGGGAACTTGGACTATAGTGGGGTGAGGATGTGAGAAGGTGGGGAGAGAGTAAATGTTTACCTGTATAAGGTCGCTTTGCCTCAAGGTGACTTTTAATTTCAGTATTTCCTGCTGCCTCTTCATTCATATCCAATTTTGGTTTAGAAGGACAGCAGGCCCACCAGCGGTGCCACACATCATCCCGTTTAGCACAGTGCTGAATAAGAAGAAAGAGTCCCAGTGTAACTGAGAATGCCCCATATAAGCAGCTAAATATCATGTCCAGATAATGGCCCTGTGACACAGCCAATGCCCCGAATGCCCACGTAGCCAGGAAGATCAAGACAGTGAAAGCAGTGGCCCGCAGTTGAGCCTTGAAGGAGTGTTCATTGGCAAGCATGGATGCATTGATGGCCGAGCAACCTGAATGGTCCTGTTCTCCAGGTTCTCCACTGGCAGCATGGCAGTGGCCGATTTCTGCAGTGGCTAGACGTTGCTGCTCCTCTGTCATGGCTTTCAGCTCATACTTACGCTCTGGGTGCCGCTTCAACTGCACAAATGTGCACAGGAAATACACACACATGACCAGTACGAGGAATGCAGTGGGTCCATAGAAGCCTCCCAGACTGGGCTTCCATGCCATCCAACAACTTCAAAAAGGAAGAGAAACAGAGCTAGTGAGAAAATCAACAACCTAGTCAGTAATGTCATTACTGCCATCCTTAATTAAATCACAAACCACATGCTACTTGATTTTATTAATTAAGACTTGTCTCTATAAATCAGTGATGCTTGCATGAAGCCATTTCCTGCCTCACTGCAAATTCTACTAGTGCTAAACACAACACAGAGCAACAGGGCTGCTGAGCTGAGAGAACACAAAAACCTAAATGAAAATTTTCCTGTGTGTTTTCTGCATGCACCTTTCCCACAATTTTACTTCCAGTCATGATTACTGTTATGAACAAATTATTCTAATGACAAATGACATATGGAGAGGAAGGGAGGCAGAAAGAGAGTCTACTCACTAAGGGGCATCATCTCTGCTCCCATAATTATCCAGGCTAATGGCAGCTGTGACTCCAACAATGACAATGGGGATCCCACTACTGAACAGATAAAATCTGAAAATAGAACCAAAAGAACAGAATCAGAAACAACAGTATAAAGAAAGAGGTATACTATACTAACAAAAGTTTGTGGACACCTGATCATTATACCTATATGCTTGTTGAATATCTCATTCATATGTTTTTCCCCCTTTACATGGCTTTCTACTAGATTTTGATATGTGGCTGTGGGCATTCGCCCATTAACCCACAAAAGCATTAGTGAAGTCAGGCACTGATGTTGGGCTAGGAGCCCTGGGGTGCAGTCAATGTTCCAGTTCATTCCAAAGGTGTTCCATGGGGTTGAGGTAAGGAGCCTATGTAGGCCACTCGGGTTCTTTCACATTAACCTTGGCAAACCATGTCATTATGGACCTTGCATTTCTGCACAAGATCATTGTCATGCTGAAACAGGTTTGGGCCTCTTAATTTCAGTGATGGAAATCATAAATTTATAGCATACTAAGATATTTTAGACAACTTTGAGGCAACAGTTTGGGGAAGGCACACATATGGATGACATGGTCAGGTTTCCTAAAACCTTTGGCCACTTTTGGCCATGGTTGGTTTTTGTGCTGCTGTTTCTGTAAATTTTTTCCAGTAATTCATTTAAAGCTATCATTCCCTGTGACTTTTTACTCATAAGTGAATAATAACCTGAATAAGACATAAGAACATTTGTCCTTAGTACAGGTCAAACAGAGTCATGAAAAATAAATGTCAAATTATAGCCTTAATAGATTCATTTGATTAAGAGATCACATTATTATAACTATTTGCAGATCAGAGATCTGTGACATTTACCTGAATATGGTGAATTTGGAGTGGGGCTGTGTGGGTGGATCCCTGTCCTGAGGGAGGGGTGGAGCCCTAGAGACTTCACTACAAGTATTCCTGGCAGTGAGCACCAGCCAAAGCATGGTGGAGAGAGACGAATAGTGCAAAATGATGCCAACCTTAAAGCAGAACACACAACATCACTAAGCACAAATGGCAGCCAGGGCACTAAGATCATTATATAATCACTGAGCAGCTCTACTGTGAGCAGACAGCCACCTCTGAGCATAAGACCCAGTGTAGAACAGTGTTTGATAAAGGGAACGCAAGCATGCAGGCGCACTGAGTGGATTGCTTGCGGTAATCCTTCTTAGCCAGCTGGGCTATACAGGTATCCTCCTCGCTTCTGTGGACGCAATGCTAAAGAGAGCAAGTCCACTACTCTTCACTACTCTGCTAACTGCTAACCCTCAATACACATGGACATGCACACAATATGGCACACAAGAAAATGTCATGCAGGACAAGTTCCTGCTTTACAAGATGTCTTTAAATAAAAAGATGGAAAACGGCAGCGAATACTTGGCTTCCCTCCAAAGTCAAACCCTCAAAAAGATATCTTTAGTTTATAAGTCCTAATGAAAAGGAGGGATCTTTCTGAATTGACAGGAAGCATGATTGGCAGGTTCACATAACTTCCTTTTTTCAGTTTTCAGAGCCTGCGTGCTACAGAGACTAGAGTTCCCTTCAGAATATAAAAATGACTTCACTAAACACTACTAAAATGATCCTACTTTGTGCAATGTCACTGAATTCTATAATTCTGACTATGGTGACTGCTAACAATCAATACATACAGAAATGCCAACAAAATGATTAGGTAATATCATGTACCAATCTATGACTGCTGCTGCTTGGGTTACAAGATGCTTTAAGCAAAAATGGAAAATGTCAGTGAATTCAACTATAATTAGCTATTAAACAAGCAGGCTTGGGGAGTAAGGGAATACATGGAACAGTGTTACGTAATTAGGATACAAAAAAAAGGTAACTGAATTCTGTTGTAGTTACAGAAAAAAGATGTAATCAGATTACCAACACATTTAATAACAACAGGGATTATATACAGGATTACACTTTCAAAATGCATAAGGGCTGCAACAACCAATCTACAAAATCGATAATAAAAAAATATTGCCAATAATTTCATTATTAGTTGAACTGCATTATAAAATACTGCGCATGTACTACGTCACTTCATAACCTTCACATACTGTATGAGTGAAACGACGGAGCAGATTCATCAATACGACTTTCTTTGTGGTATGGAAACTCTTTACAGTACATTAAATAACTAAGAAAACTGAAAACTAAGAGTCAACTGAAAATGTTTGGAGTTGAAAATGTTTGAAAATTGGAACAGGCAGCAGATATTTATTTTATCTTTATTTTGAATTTGTCTGTTTGAAATTTGAACAAATCGTGGCTTGAAATACGAAGGCACAGTTGCAAAAAGTGTCGTAAGTGATTTGAAAATTGATAAACAGTAAATGATGTACATAATCCTGTCACCTTGAGTTAGCCTGATAGTGTCTCATTTGGTTGTCATGAGCACTTATGATAATGATAATATTGATATTGAGAATATGATAATATTCTCATACTGTGACAGATTCTCTGATAAATGTCACTAATGTAGTAATTAGTGAAATGCTGTGTAATTAAGCCTAGTTAAGAAATGGTTCTGTAATAGTGCTGATTACAATGCTGCAAATGAATATTTTAAATAATATATTTTTTATATATAAAAAATAATATCTAATTGAATAATCAAGAAAAAATAATTGACACACTACATTATCAAAATAATCAGTATTTTCAGCCCTAAAGAAGAACAATATACTACCATGCACATGTGCCCACTTCAAGAGTCTCACATCACCACTCTATTGCCAAAAATTTGACCATAATAATCCATCCATCCATCCATCCATTATCTATACCGCTTTATCCGTCTGGGTCGCGGGACCATAATAATCACCACAACTATAACAAAGTGGTGGATATTCTATACAATTAATTTTTGCTTTTCTGTTCTTTATTTATTTTTCCCTGATTTTCACCCTAATTTGGTCATATCCAATTTCCACCCTTCAGTTAAGTCTCTCCTCCGAGGCACGTTAAGCTGGCCAGTTGCTTCTTTTTAAACTGCTTGTCAATGCGTCACCAGGCAGCAGAATAACACACTCAGAGGACAGCGCTATCTGGCCCCTTCATAGCGCTTGAGCTCACTGGCACTATTATTGGCTAGTGTCACTGTGAGTGACAGTGGAGAGAGTGTAAGCCACCCCTCCCTCCCTGAGAGCACAGGCCTACTTTGCTCTCTGAGCTCCCAACCATGGGTGGCTATGGCATCAATGGGATTTGACCTAATGACCTCCCAATGATAGAACAAACACTTTTCTACTGCGTCAATTTTTGGGAGGCAACATTTTGGGGCATGTTCACATGTGTACAGGTGTGATGGCCAGACACCACAAACCTTTGGCTACAGAGTATAGATAATGCAGTTCTGAAGCAGCACAAAGCTGGAATGGATTGGTTTAGACTCACCACTTGACAGACAATGGGGTACTTGATCTGATTGATGCCTCCTGCAAACACCCCAAAGGTCATGGCAGTGTGGAAGAGGACGTTCAGTAGTATGTGCCATCCTTTCTTGCTGATTCGGATTACACTTCACCAAGACAAACACCCAAGAAATTAAAAAAGAAAAATCACAGTTTAGACAATTGCAGTATCACAATCTCAATGCCAGAAGTAAATAATATTCGTCAAATAGTGCAGTCGGCCTGCTGAGATCCAGATTTGGCTTTGGCTTATATATATAAATTAGGAAATAATACACCTTTCCCTGAATTTTTTTACAATAACATGGTAGCAATATGAACAGCTCACCTTGTCTAACGAGACAAATGCAATTTTCCCAGTGCAATAATTGTGTAATACTGTTTCTCACCACAGCAGCTGCTAGCCAATAAAATGTGATTAAAATACTTGTCTGCTGTTGACTTTTTATTAATGCCATTACAGTGTTAATACTGAGCGAAACAGTGCCACATCTCACTCTTATGTAACCAGCTGCACTGTATGTATGCTATGTTAAATATTCACAAATAAGCATTTGGAAACGCGTACATATTTCAAATTGAGGGTTCAAATGCAAAATCCACCCCAGCTACACCTCTACAGTGCTCATATAGAAAATCATTAGTATTTGAAATTACACGAGAAAAAACTGTCCTGTAATTAATATTATTGAAAATTTAAAAAAGTCTAGTTTAGAAAAACGTGTTTCTCTAACTTTGTAATTAGAAAACAACATTCAACACATACCTGTGGTGTATAATGTATGTCATTATCGATATCAGCAGGCAGAGCAACATAACAGCTGTGCATGCATAAACAACCGGGTGTAGGTAGTCTCCTGGATATGGAGGGAAGGACAGCACCCTCTTTAAATCCTGCAAAATATCAAGAGATATATGGACAATTCATAAAATGTCATGTAAACCACATTCACTGCACACACAAATTCTGCACCATGTATTGTATTGTATATATAATAACTGTGTATTAGGTCTATATGGGAAGCATGAAATAAAAGGCACAGTGAAAAAGCTACAGGCTAAGAGAGAAATATGGAGCTTTGTCCCTGTCAGGAAACACAACACACCTACACATTATTCTCTCCCAGTGGGTCTGTTTCATCAGCAAGCCTGAAGAGTTTCCTTCGTTATGTAGCTGGGATGCTCAATTCCCTAAGCACAGAGTTTCATACTCTTCACGTATAGTCTCTAAACCTTCCAGAAAGCCTTGCCAGAAATGTTGGGGTAATATATCTCCTGTTTATTAACCACACCTCTTGCTCTTGCTTTTTTCTGAATTTTGTATGCATTAGGAGACATGCAGAAAGAGACAGGAGGAAGAGGCTACCAGAATACTCAATTAGAAAGCAAAGCTATAGAATGCAGGAGCCATGCATCTCAAAATTAAAATCACACATTAAAATGAGGCTTATGAGCAGGAAAAGCACAATAGTGGCCTTATTATGTTTGTACCTATTTGAATGCACAAATAAAGCTGAGTGACTCACAGCACACTGGGAGCCATGCACTGGTTACGGTAAATTTGACAGGACATTCTGCTCAAAAATGTGCAATGTCAGCCATATATGCCATTTCAAGGACTATAATAAATTATGGTGTTGTGACATGAAAAAATGGAGAGCAAGATGACAGCAAATATCATGTTGACTTATAGTGAAACATGAGGTCAGAGCTAAGAGTGGAAATAGTCATATGCTTTAATTCCAATTTTAGAACATATCAAGAGGCTGCTAATCAATGATTGGACATCTTAAATACGTTGATGGAATTACAAAAATATCTTAAATCATATTACTCAATTATCCAATATTATACAGCATTTCTGATAAGCTGAAGCAACTTCATCTTTAACCACAGTCAAAGCTAGTGGTAATCTGTTCTTCAAAGCTGAGAATAGCCTCCTTGCATTCCTTTAAGCTGCAGTGTGTGCTTTCTACATTATGAGCATTTTTCTTAAAACCTTATGTAGCTTTGTAGTGTCCATTAATCATTTGGCCTCATTAGCATTAGTGCCCTGAATTTAGCTAGCCACTCAACACTCACTGTTTGCTACATTTAGTTTTCTTCATGGGCTGTGATGGGTTGTTTTATTCACCAGATGGCTAATGACATTTACTGCTCACATACATCCCACCAAGTCTGTTCCTCTGTCTGCATTTTCCCCTTCAAATATTGCCCATTCTTACACCAACTATCCAACTGGCAAGCCAATGGCTAGTGCATTACTAGTGTGACTGAGTGGTATTCTTTGTTTGCTGAGCCTGCTAATTTATGACAGTTTGCTTTTCTTTGAAGTCAGTATTCCCACCACACTATGGGTGCTTTTTTCTCTATATTTGAGTCATATTCCTCACATACTGTAGTTCACAGTATACTGAGTGAGTAGCCACAAATAACCATGCTGTGAGATTTGCATTCATGCAGCCAGTTTCTGAATGTGCTGTTTCTTGGAATTGGCCATGCGGAGGATGTTGTGTATCCCCCATGCCGAAGTCAACACAATGAGCTCAGCTGGCAGAATTGAACTGGCTCAAGGTCAAATTTGGCCCAAGCCCCTAAGCCTAAACAGCTTGCTAGCTGCAAATGTCCAGGACCAGCTACGACTGTTAAGCATAACAAGAAGCTGCAGATATAGCTCAGCTGAAATCACTGATTAAGGAGATGACTTTGCGACTAAAAGGTTTCCATGCCTGGGAGGTCCTTCCATGCTAATAACAAATCACCTGTTAAGCAGCAATATTCAAAGCGGGTTCTAGCAGCATTGGGAAAGGGTATGAGTCAGCTCCTGTCAGCTTGACACGTGCCTGTGTCAGGCTCTAAACTAGCTGCCACTCTGAAGATGGTGGTGGCCTGAACAGAGTTAAATAGTGTAATGCAGCCACAACATTAAAGTTACTCTTTCATACTGCGCTTGCTATGTCAGAGTGTGCCATACAACAGTGTAAGGATGTTATAACAGCTTTCAGTGGGAATCAGCCCCAGCTCACGCATGCTCTATGTTCTAGGTAATGTGATCAGATTTTGCCATATGGCTGCTGTTGATGCTTATGTTGTGTTGCTGGTAGTCTCCTCCCAGATATGTGCTGCTTAAGTGCTAAATGAAGATGCAGTAATGACTGCCTGGTGAAGACTTGCAATATTTTATCGTTCATGTGTGGCATGCACTGGCATTACTTTGGCTACTTTGGTGCTAGCATTGGAGCAGTCCTCCAATCTGCAAACAGTGAGCTGACTGATACCTCTTTCCTGGGCCAGGATATTGCTTGACTCTCCACTGATATACACATATTTCCAGGTTTGTATGCCAGGGTCCTGCCACTAAAGAGGCAATGTATAAGAAGACACAGGTTACAGAATCATGATGAATCACCAGACTGGCCATATAGCACCTTTAGGACACCACACCCCAGATCACCTTCATGGTGTATTAATTTCGGCAGCGATGACAGGAGTTTGAGTGCCTCTCATCTACTATAGGGGAAGGCTCTCCAGTCTTTACAGTCTGGTATACTTAATCTATTTCAACAGGCTTGAGACCAATAGAATTATATAGCCACCCAACTTAAAATTCCTTGTAAAATTATGTGTTGATATATACCAATTGCTTAACTATTGCTAATTAAATTTAGCTAAATAACTAAAACTGTATTGGTGTATCTTAATACATTATTTTAAATCTGTCATGAAGGTAGCAAAAAGTATTTTAAAATAATCAATTAAGACAAACTAAATAAACCAATGTAGCTGACACTAACACTAACAAACTAGTTAGTTCTCCTCTGTCACTCGACTGCTACCAAACAAACATGCTTCTTGCAAGACATGGTAGAGGAAAAATAATCCTTCTAAGCAAAGAGCAGACTTTGACAGGATTCAAACTTGCAATTTCCAGATGATAGTGCAAAAGCTATATGATCATTCCACACGTCATTACCATAGATTTGCTTTCTTGAAAGTGAATTGAAGGGTTATCTTGCTACATTTCTCTCATATAGAATATTGATATTTTAGTATAATCCTTCCGAACAGGTGGATTACGAACAGATTTCATAGGACTTACATTTTCATTTATTGGTCATTTATTTATCACTTTGGACCATTTGTCCATTTATCATGAATGTAAGAGCCTGATGGCGTGTTCGGATAGTATAAACTTAAAATGGGGACAAAACAAAGTTACTGGTTTTTAACAACAATAAAAGAGACTGATGTC
Source organism: Notoglanidium macrostoma (assembly GCA_030068235.1). Lineage (NCBI taxonomy): Eukaryota > Metazoa > Chordata > Actinopteri > Siluriformes > Auchenoglanididae > Notoglanidium > Notoglanidium macrostoma. The sequence continues at coordinate 9,362,848 of JAQQZR010000006.1, read as the reverse complement.
ATCCAAAGGGGTGTTGTGCAGCACAAAGCTTGCAGCATAACAGTCTCTTACAAAAAATCTGGTCCATGTATTTCCTCCACTATAGAAAAAATCCTTATAAGACATTACACTGCACAATGTCCCTGATTCTGTCCAACAAGGAGGCCTGTCCTCTGGGTAACAAGACAGAACAGAATAATAAGTGTACATTAAAATGAATTATAGGATAGATATAAAAAGTCTACATGCCTCTCTTAAAATTGCACGTTTTTGTGATGTATTAAATGAAACCAAGATAAATCATGTCAGATCTTTTTTAATTTCAGTGTGATCAACCAACAGAATGGAACACCATGCAGGCCATTATCAACAGACAAAGAAAATGGGCCACCACAGTAACATTACCAAGAATAGGATGCCCCTCCAAAATTAACGAAAGGACATGAAGAAAACTTAACAGTAAGGCTCTTAAATTACCTCTTGCAACACTAAACACTAGCTGCAGGAATATCTGGCAAGTACTGGTCACTCCCTGTAATAATCCCTCATATTTTTCACATGTCTGGGCTATGGGGTGGCGTGGTTAGGGGGAAGCACTTTCTCATGAAGAAAGGAAAAATATCCAAGCCTATCCAAAATTTGTCAAATCCGTGTGGACCATCCGTGATGGACTGAAAAGCCCAAAATATAACTTTTTGAGCATAATTTTAAAAGATATGTTTGGCACAAAATAGGGGTTCTCACAAAAGAACACAATACCCCCAGTGAAGCATGTAATGGGGCTGCTTCTCATCAGCTAGGATTGGGGCTCTAGTCAAGATAGAGGGAATCATCAATAGCTCCAAATACCATCTAGTTTGTCACAAAACCTGTATGTTTCTGTTAGACAGTGGGAGATTAAGAAAAGTTTTATGTTCCAGCAAAACAATGAACCAAAAGGAAAGCTTTCAGAAGATCAATGATTTGGAATGGGACAGTCAGCGTTGAGGTGCTTCCAGAGCCTATTCATGGATTACTGAGCATGAGACTTGAATACACTCAGTGATGGAATCATCATAGGCCACCATGCATGCACCATGAATAAACAAGGTACTTAAAGTCTTTCCATGACAAAGGGTAATATTAAAATTGAGTATGAATGTCAATTTATGAAAGTTATGAAACAGCATCATCAGTTAATGTTAATATAATCTGCTGATATGGTGTGTAGCTGTCATACATTTTGGGGAAAGAAAACAGTCTTCTCCTTACAGTGTGTCTCAGTGAGCTGAGATGAATCTTGGTCAATCAGCATGCTCCAGTGACCAAACCGTCTCTCTGACACAACATGACTGCCTGCATTTGTTTCAGGCAACACACATGCACACTGGCACTCACACACATTCTCTCTCCATCCCCCATCTCCCTTTGTTCTCAGAATCAAGTGCATCATTTTTAAATGCTTGCAGGATTCACTACCAGCCTCTGATTTTTAAGCATACATACTGATGTACTTCAATCTTGCGCCATAAAATGATAAAGAATTGCTGAATCCAGCCTATATGGCCCACAAATGTTATTACATTGTGCAAATATTCTGCTTTTGTCAAATTACTCGCACATAACTGTGAAATCCTTTTATAATCATTTGTTATATATGCATATAATTTCCGGACTGAATAAAGCAGAACACGATGTCCTTTGTGATCTAGAAGGTGCAATAATTACTCTTGGCTCTCTGTTTATTATTGTCAAGCACACAACACCGCAATACAGTACATGATTAGATAAATTAACATTTCCATTTATTCAGGTAGATTGTTAAAAAGGGACTTGTGAAATAATAATACAAAATTCCATACAAATAAAAATAATGATAGATAGATAGATAGATAGATAGATAGATAGATAGATAGATAGATAGATAGATAGATAGATAGAAAAATGTTTTTATTGATTTAAATATTATTTTATTGCTTTTGCTAATGTCGTGGTTGATATCAATGGTCTGTTATACATAGCAATGGCCGTGGACTGCTGTAACTGACCAATCAGAATAGAGTATTCAAATGAGCTGTGTAATAAGGTAGTATAGATGTAGTTTGACACATATGACACATCAATTTAAGCTTATTAATGTCTTTTCATCTGTCATGGGAATTGTATCTGCTTAGTCTTTAATCTGTCAGAACCCACCGGTGATTCTTCTATTACTTGCTCTCATACCTACATAACTATCTTTGCTATTAATTTTACTGTAGTTACTGATGACTAAAGCAGGCTGATCAACCAAGTTTCATTTTAGAATTAAGCATATCCACTGAACTGTAAGAAAGAGCAAGAATGTTCTCTTACCCCATGATGTACGGCAGTTTACACACAGAAGATAGACCTCTATCTCAGCAGTTTATAGTAATGGTTATTTCCTGATGCTGTTTCATAAGAAGTTCATACACATTCATTAAATAACTTAGTAGTTACTAACTAAGGTGAATACCTGCATGATATTCTTGTATTTAATGTCCTTAAATAATAAGTTAATAAAAATGGTAATTAATAAATCAAGTTTAATGTACTTGAATAATAAATTTCCAGTAATTGTTGTACTTCCAGCCATATGCTGAATGTGAGGAATGCTGTCAGTATTGTAATTTGCCATTTATTTTATTGTAATTTTGCCATTTTTGAGCATGAAAAAAAATTATGTCTGCTCGCTTTCTTGCTTTCTTGTATTACCTGCCAAAATAGTTTTTAGACTTATGGTATTCTTATCCCATGTCCTACTGAAGCAGTATTAGAATATATTTACTGATAGAGACTTCAAAGCATGTACTTAACATTCACTGGATAAGGGCGTCTGCCAAAGGCCATAATTGTAAATGAAAATTTGTTGCGAAGACAAAATCAGCTTTGAAAATTGTAATGTAAAGCAACTTTTACTTGAGCATTTTAAAATTGTTTGACTTGAATAAGAAGCCTAGTTTCTTTTTCGCCCAGTTAGAGACCATTTATCTCTCAAGCAGACACTTTGTTGACTTTTCATGTCTGTCCTTGCTGCCTATAAGTGTACATCTTTCTCATGGACTTCTCCATGGTGCTGACAGGGCTCTGCACCAAATGTTCTAGTTTGTGTCTTCTGTAAATTGATTATAAGCCTGAATGAGAAGGCACAATATTAAACATGACAGCTGCTACATACATAAAAACCTTTAAGTAGCTTTGACTTCACTGGAATCACTATGCATCACTGAAGCATACCTATTGCTTCATATTAATCTTTTTACTTTAAACCTTAAACTAAATATCAATGCACACTTCATAGCTAGATGTCAGCAGTACCAACTAGTGAATCATTCCACAATATTACTCATGGCTAAGGAGGAATGAGTGTATGATGCCAGGATCAGACTACACAATTTTTTTGTCTTTTATGATAAAAATCACCATATCAGATTAGGCAGTCATAGTGGCATAAAGTTGGGAGACTTGCAACTCTACAAGTTTGACCCTGACCAATCATTATTCATGTCCTTGAGTGTCATTGGGGAAGAGGGTCAAGAAATTGCATCCAATCATGGCTACAGAAGAAACATCAAGGAACATGTCATTGAAGTTGTCAAACTAGGCAAGAAAATACAAAATATTCTGACATTCTTGACTTTTGGGGGGCCAATTCTGGAAATTTGTTGGCAATGACAAAATTGTGTCGAAATCAGGCTGACTTCATGTAATCGAATCCCCGCATAAACATTAAAGGCCAAATATTAAGTATATATAAACATTCCGTAAAACTACAGCCTGGAGCCCTCAGCAGAAACAGTCACGTTCTTAAAATGTCATAATCCCCACATGCTTTAATATCACACTCAGCTCTCAGAATGACTCATCCACGTTTGTAGATGGAAAGGGCACCAAGTGTCAGAGCATTACTGTTTTCCTTCTAATTCCCACGCAGACACCTCGTGTGACTCACTCTTAACATATGAACACCAAGCTGAGACAACGCCACCATTACAGATGGCTTCCTTTGACTATCTAGTGCACTACACAACCCGGTCATGCTGTTGGCTAAGGGGAATGTTCCGGGACTAAATGTCAAAAGAGGGGAAAAAAGAAGAAAAGGAGGAGCTTTTTTAAGGGGTGGGACGGTGTGAACAAAGGAAGTATGCAATCTTATAGGCCTGTGTAAAGATAAGGCTGTACCCAGACGTGTACTTATCATATACAGGGAGTCGTTTGGGATTCAGCCAAACCCAATTGCAATTGATATTCAGTTCACGCCTTCTCTCGCTTCCAGAGACACCGGCGCGGTTGCCCTCCAAATAAAATGCTTATCTGGCATGTTTGTACTTAATCTGGAGTCCACGAAGGGAAAAAGACCCGTTTTCCATGGCTGGGGTTGTATGTAGGTAAAATAAAGATACTTTGGATATTGAGCGGCGCTGATGCGCGAGACAGCTCGGGTTTCAGTTTGTCAATAATCAATGGATTACAGCGGCCAGCACGTTTACAGATGCAAGTCTAAATACAGCAGCTTGCTAGAAGGTTAAACGTCTTTAAAATGGCAAGGGGACTTCCTTTCCGTTATTCAGACTAAACAGTAATAAAAAAAACCGTATTAAAGTTACTTTGATAAAGGTTGAGCCTCCAGTCACTCACCATCAGTTCTTCAAAGTTGGGATGCGGAGTGAGATCAGGGACGTGTCGCAGTCATTCATGAGTTGGCCGTGCACACGTGGAGGAGCGGCATGAAGCGCACTGGAGGAAAACCCATTCATTCCAGCTAAGCCCACCGTCCTGACCACCTGTGAGTGCACATAATAAATCACAATAAATAAAAATGATCATGACGTCACGTGGTCCGTCCTGGGCCCAAAATCATTGACGAGACACACACACACACACACACACACGTATGTATTTATAAATAAATAAATATCCAGTAACATTAAAGCACGAGAGGGCTAAGGGCAAACCTAAGTGACGTCTTGATGACGCCAAAAATGATACAATAAAAATGAAGCCTAGTAGACGCGGTGCACTTGATGATTACTTTGATTCTCTTGTATCTGACAAACATCTTCAAGCTGTGCAACACAGACTGTACAATAATTACATGTACAGATAGTAGTAACTAGTGAAAAGTGTTTTATCTTTTAATTAAATAATCAGACGTTGCTTCCACACATAGCCTCATGAATAGCAGCAGAGATCGCAGCAGCGTTAAAGAGCATAACCGCATTTCCTCTAAATAATCTTACCTAATGTGATGAGAGCAACTGGTGCGGAAAGCCTCCGGTACACGTCTCTGTGAGCTGTGTAGAGAGTGAGCAGCAGTGGAAGAGCTCAAAGCATGTGGAAGACAAATAACGAGATTCATGATGAGTAGTCAAGGTCTTCTGGTAGACAAGAAAGGAAATAAGTATTGTAAAATAATAATAATAATAATAATAATAATAATAATAATAATAATAATAATAATAATAATAATAATTTTAAAATTTAATAAATAACTCAAATGATAAGAATAAGCGGCTGAATTGCTGGCAAGATATGCAGTAAAATATCCTCCCAGTCCACCCCTCACCATGAACACGTGAAAGAGTGACAGTTTTGCATTTCGGCGAGGTCTCTACCAAAAGCAGGACGCTCGGTAAAGGCTCCTACTGCGGAGGGCGGAAATGGTTTGTTCCCGTGTGCGCCCTAGGGCATGTCCCCAATGCAGCGCTGATTTGAAGAGACAACAGAAACCAGCAGGTTCTCGCTTTCACATACAGCACAGCAGAGAAAATCTCGTCACACAAGCGAGGCTTTCTAGCTTCTACACACTATGTTTCATATAGCTTCTATGAACCTGGTGATTTGATCTGATGTCGTTTCAAATCTATCAAGACTCTTCATTTTTGTTACAAATATTTAGCACCATATAGTAAACACTGTATAGCAACCAAAAGGCAGAGACAGTACATATTACAATCCACCTGCACTCACTCTTCCAAGGTGTGGGTCAAATATTGAAATGACAGCCATTAATTAATGCATGGTGATAAATATTTGTAGGAAAAATATAGAGTCTTGAAAGATTTGAAACGACATCATATTGAAACGACATTAAACTAGTACACTTTCACATACAATATGATTGGTCTATATTAATACACTTGTTCTAATACATTATTATAGCCATAGTGACATGTAACTCATGACTTGTATGGTGTAAGGGAACGACTGTTTATAGCTGCTGTAACATAAGTGATAACAAGAAGTAACTTGTTTTGCAAACATTCCACAACATTAAAAAATATTATATGAATAAATGCTGTGAAGGTAAATCATATTTAGCTAGCTGACTAGTGTTCACAGGGATGATAATCATCAGCTAACATGAGTAAACAGGTTTTCTGAGAGGACTTTTCTCAGGCTAACCAGGTAATGAAAGGATTTTTCGTAAATAAATAAATCTCAGAAATCATAAAATCTTTTCATAAATCTCACTGTACTAACTAATATTAGTTAATGGTGATGGATTGCTAAGATTATTCTGGTTTGTATTCATAATGATTCATAATTATTCCTAATGGATGGCACGGTGGTGCAGTGGTTAGCACTTTTGCCTCACAGCAAGAAGGTTTCTGATTCGCTCCCTGAGTCGACCTGGGGCCGAGTTTGTGTGGAGTTTGTATGTTCTCGCTGTGCGTGCGTGGGTTTCCTCCGAGTGCTCTGGCTTCCTCCCACAGTCCAAAGACAAAGGTCAGCTGACTATTCTAAATTGCCCTGAGGTGTGAATGTGAGTTTTAATGGTTGTTCATCTCTGTGTTAGATTGGCAATGTATTGGTGACCTGTCCAGGGTGTACCAAAAAGTCAGCTGGAGTTGGCTCTGGCTTCCCTTTGTGACCCACAATGGATAAAGCAACATAGAAAATGGATGGATGGTTTATTCTTAATCCTAACTCTTTATCATAATTTTTATCTTATTCTGTCAGGTTAATTTATATAAATGTGAATGTTTATGCATATCTCAAAAAATTATGTAAATGTGTTAGTAGCATAAATTATGCAACAATATGGCTGAAGCCAATTTTAACCCTTTATTTTTTTATTTGTTGTAGATACACATAACTTTTTCATTTGAAGAAACTGCACGAAGTATTTGTAATGACAACATGCTTATGACAATATGCAGTAAAGATCCCACTTTTTTCAAAAGAGTTGACATTCTATAGCCATGTAATCAAAAACCAGCCAATTTGGCTAGTTTTTTTCTTTCTTTTTTTTTTAACTGAGCCATTTCTAGATGGTATGGTTAAACTAAAGAGCATACATAATCAAGTGGTCATATCTGGTCACATGGAGGGGATCTACATCTGCTCCATACAGACTCTCCACTGGTGTCTTTCAAGGCTCAGTACTTGGTCCTCTCCTGTTCTCCCTCTACACTTAATCTTACAGCGAGGTCATATGCTCACATGGGTTCTCATACCACTGCCATGCAGTTGACACTCAACTTATCCTCTCCTTTCCTCCCTCAGACACTCATGTTTCCTCCCAGAATGAACTTCCCCTAGATAGCAGGACAGCTGAGTCACTGGCTGTCTTTAAATGTCGACTAAATAACTACCTCTTCCAGAAGTACTTGGATTAGCACTTTCAGTATTTATTATTTAAAAGTAACAGATTGTCCGAGAGTCTGTCTATAAGCAGAGTTGACAGAAACAGAGTTTATAGACTGATGGTATTCTTGGTCTGGGTCCTAGTGAACCAGTATCAGGATGTATTTACTGATAGAGACTTCAAAGCAAGCCACTCTGGATAAGAGCATCTGCCAAATGCCATAAATATAAAGGTAAATGTAAGTGCAATAAATGCTTGATGAACCTAAGCAGGATTTCACATTAAAGATCTTTATAAATTATGTTCCTATAAAAGATTTTTTTTATAGTTTTATCATAAAAGAACCATTTTTGATTTCTGAACTTCCAAACTATTTTAATGGTGCCACATTGAATTAAAAAACATTCTTTAGGGAGTTTCCTTAGGAAACTTAAGATGGTTTATTTAAGGCGTCACTCTGAAGAACCTTTTCTGGCACCTTTATTGTTAAGAGTGTAGGACAATTCCAGGGAGAATACAGTGCTGAACTTACTCCATCTATGAACTATCTGCCTGACAGGGCCAACTCACACAAGAATTGTTTAAAACATCAGATCCTGATTCAACTTTTGAATCGGTTCATTTATATGACAATTTAAGTTGTTTGTCCAATAAAGAAATAATAAAATAATATGTTTGTTCATTTCATGCCTTCAAATTCACACAGTTAGGTTTCCAAAACCACATGAACATGTGAATATACTAAAGCAAGCTTGCAGATTGGAAAGTTTTGTGCTGTAGTTTGTGCTGCATGATTAAAGCTCAGTCACTGGCTCCCCTGCCTTATCAACTGTAGAACAGCTGTGGATTTAATTCAACATATTTACCTATTTTAGAAGCACTTCTTTTGTTTTTCTTCTTCTTCTGTTTCTTCTTCTTCTTCTTCTTCTTCTTCTGAAACTCATTATATTCAGTTACAGTACAATGCTGTTCAATATGGTAGTATTTGCATGCTAATTGAAATTTTAAAAAGTGATTACCCTGGAGGATGCTGAAATGTCCTTGATCCTGTCGCTGTTGCGTTAAAAGCACAACTAGCCAAGCATAATTAAATCCTGCCACTAGTCTTTAGATGAGAAGATTCTTGTCATGAAAATTAATCGAAAGCAGATATGATTAAATTAAATAAAGATGAAATAAACTGACCAGACCCAGTTGTAGACATGCAAAATGCTTACTCTTGGCTGAAGGCTTTTTTTTTTCGATGGGTGCAAGAGTAATACAGTGGATACAATAACTGAAAGTCAATAGCATAATCATAGAAAAATGCAAAACAGGCATACACCTTTTTTCCAAAACAAGTTGATGTCTTGATGATGGTGGTGGAGAGCGCTGTCTAACATACCCAAAATCACTCATAAGTGTCCTATCAGGTTGCAATTTGGTGATTGCGGATGCCATAGCATCTGATTTTCATCATTCTCTTACACAGCAAACCACTCAGTGAACACTCATGGCCTATCAATGGGATGGCATCATTCAAGAAGAGAATGTACCCATCAAGATAGAAGTGTTTTATCATAGGAAAAAGGTAAGCAATCAGAATAATGTTATATTGAATTGCATCAAATTGTTTCTAAGGAAAAAGAAAATGTTGCTCACAGCATAACACAGACATCAGAATACATGTTTGTATGTAAGTCATTATAGGTAAGGAGTACAACCGGACATTTTCTAAAAACTTGCAGTTATCTTAAATATTATTGTGAAATGCTAATATGAAGTAATGATGATCACAGAATCAGCTATTTCATTCATCTTCAATAGCTCTGTCATCCTGATCAGGGTCACAGGGAATCCAAAGCCCAAATATATACCCTGGATGGGACATCAGTCCATCACAGTGCACTCTGCATACAAATTTACACACTGATTCAGACCTAGATGCAATTTAGCATAGACAATCCATGCCATTAATGATACCTAAAATGGTGTGTGAGGAGGCAATACTTTAAAAGCAATCACAACAACTAATTAAACTCTCTCACAAACCCGCAACAAACTTTCCCAAATGGGCACATCAAAATATAATATGCTTAAAGGCTGCATGCTCTTTTGTTTTCCTCTAGGCCCCAGTATTCATCTGCTTAATGCAAAATATTGAGCCTGGCAAAGCTGTTATTGCTTACATCCCTCCATTCAACACCTCTTCTTGGCCTGAATAAGTGACAGTATTGTTGTATGCAGGAATTGTCTATCAGCTGTCACACAAGATTTTACAGGCCGGTTAAATATTTGTCACCACCCAATCAAAGAGGATGTGTGAACAATTTACTGCTGAGAAGCAGCATGCTTTGTGCCTGAGTTTCAATATGACAGAATTGTGGTTGAAAAAGTGTTGCCTGACTCAAGGCTCAGTTCTTGTACTGAGGAAAATCAAATGTCCAATTTACGGATCCTCTTTTGTCCATAAAATAAAACCTATTAGACTTATTAATATAAAAGGCCAAGGTGACTCCTTATGCGTAATTAGGTCAGACATCCAAAGAAATATAAGGCTAATTTTTTTAAACACAGAATATAAATAATACTTTTTTATCAGGTTCAATGTTTCTTATAATTCTTGTTGTGTAACTGAGTATGACTCAATTTCTCATTCAGTTGTTCACTATTTACTATAAATTCCCTTCCATATGGAGTACTACATAGGGCAGCACTGAGGAAGACCATGGACCACATTCAGAAAACACTTTCTAGTGACATAACCACCATTGCATAATGAAATTAAATGTCACAAATTCCATTACACTCAAACCTTAAACAAACCACAGAAGTACATGATAAAGAATTTCTGTTAGTTCTACAATAAAATTCTGTGTTCAAACCAATATGAATGTTTTTTCAGTTAGATAGATTTAGTTAGAAGCCCATGTGGTTTTCTGGGAAAATATTATACTGTTTACACTGTATCTAAGGAACTTACTGAGGAAGGAAGGAACTTACTAAGGAACTTATAGCTACATAAATACAGTATCATTAACTTTATTATAAAACTAGGTACTAAAATACACTAAAGCAGCAAAGGACTGTTCTGTAGAAGATCTGTACTGATTAAAGGTCAGACAAAACAGCATAATTTTTATAATATCAGCAAACCAGGGTAAGTGCAACAAATTCATGTCAGGGGGTTGAGGTACGCAGGAGACCTGTTAGCCTGTAGTTAGCTAGTTTATTTTTTAAATAGGTCATCCATATAGCTATAGTTATAAATATAAATTATAACATTTTTTATTGCTAGCTGGAAGAGCTACTTTCATTACATCATGCACCTAGACTATAATAAAAAAAAAAAATAGTACTCTAATATAATTCTAAAACTAGATAGCAATTCGGGAAAAGCTACTGAAAGTAAATAATTGCTTCCATAAGCATGTTTTATTAGATTATGTGTTAGAATTGTTTACTTTTTCAAAGTTCATTGATATGTCATATATATTTGACAGTAAAGAGAAAAACAACATTAAAGAGTATTAAACAGATTGCAGCAGTGATTCTTACAGTAATATACAGTTACCAATGTGAAGGCCTGTAAAATCATTTATTATTTATTTATTATTTATCAATTATTTATTATTATAAAATCATAAAATTACAGTATAACATGTCATTACTGGAAACATACCATGCTGCAGATATTACAGTAACTGACTGGCAACTTGGCTGGCAATAAGATGTGTACATTTACACTATATATTCTTGACTGTTTAAACACAATTTTCATTTACATTTATATATGAATTTGGCTACTCTGGTTCCCTTCCTGTAATTTAAAATTTAAGCTAAAAGAAATAAATTTGTTATGCGGTATTTAATGTAGAAGTAGTATGCATTAGATCTAGCCTGGATTTACAGTGCAAAGTAAGTAATCATATCCATGGAATATTATTTGTCCAAAAATTGCAAAAATAGCAAAAATTGATAGATTTACAAATGTACACAAATGAAATTAAATAAAATATCAAAACTCTGTGCCCTGCTACATCACCAAGCCTTAAAATATAAACATTTAAATTTAGTTGGCTTAGAAAACCAATTAGGCGGCACTGTCGCCTCACAGCAAGAAGGTCCTGGGTTCGATCCCCGGGTCACCCAGGGTGCCTTTCTGTGCGGAGTTTG
>JAQQZR010000006.1:9338314-9351023 GCA_030068235.1 Notoglanidium macrostoma | reverse complement strand
ACACACACACACACACACACACACACACACACACACACACACACACACACACACACACACACACACACACATGAACAATTGTAAAAGGATGAAATGTAAGAACTGCCAAAACATTCCTACTCCACCACATTCACACGAAGCTGGGCCAGGGAGCTAATGCTTAATTAGTCATCTTTACTTTAGTTTCATTTGAATGCACATTAAGAGACTTGATTACATAACTTCAACCACTGTACCTTCATAATGGTGAATGTTAATCAGCTGAAAATGGAAACCTAAGGCCAATGTTCAGCCTTATTTTTTTTATTATTTTATTTCACATGCTTATTTTTGCTACATTGAAACGAGTAATATTGAAACACTGCTATACGGTATGGTATGGAATTTGAAATATATGTATCAGTACACCCCTAGTATCTATGGGTAAGTCTCATTTCATTGCTTTAAAAATGACAGAAGTGAGAGCTGCACTGTCTTGAGTGTGACTAAGTACTAATAATTATTAATTATAAACAAAATATTATAAAAATAACCAAAACATCAACTGCATTTATTCCAAAATATTAACTACATTTAAACCACAGTTTCCATTAAGCTGATCAAACAGCTCCTCCATGTGGCAGAGTGACCAGTGAGCAGGTGACTGGGTTTGGAGGGAGGTTTGTACAGTCAGATTTCAGTGCAGGGTTTAAGAAGGAATGAGAAATGATAGCTCAAGAGAATAAAGGTGGACCAATTTTTTTTTGTAAAAAAGGCCTAATTTGCATGTCATTGGGTTGGGGGAGGAAACCAGAGTGCCCGAAGGAAATCCACACAGGCACAAGGAGAACATGCAAACTCAGGCAAAGAAAAGCCCCAGGTCACCAGCTTTGAACTCAGAACTTTTTTGCTGTGAGGTGACAGTGTTAACACTGCACCACTGTGCTGCCCAATAATAATAATAATAATAATAATAATAATAATAATAATAATAAAAGATAAATAAATAAATAAATGTCAACGGTGCAATGAGTACACTTTGAAAAAAAATAATTCTCAAATGGTTCTTTAAGGGCTTGGAATAAAGAACCTTGATTTCCTCACATGAAGAACCCTTAAAGGTTTACATTTTCTTAGTATATATTTTGTTGCATTTTATACTTCCTTGAATTTAACCTTGCTAGTATCAGAGGAGCTGAAGTGAATTAGTACTAATTAATGTGTTTTTTACAGTGATATTTTGGCTTTGACTAAGTCACAATGGTAATAACCCAGATTGCTATTGGTCATAGTTCCACATTATTAAAATCACCTCCCTAGGTAAATGTTCATGGCACTTGGTGGTTTGTTACTTAATCCTAAAGAAAAGCTGAAGAAATAAAAGAAATGTGATAACCGGACTTGTTTAACTAACTACATCCTCCATAGTTCGGAGGAGCATAAAAACATGCTCAGACTATAAATTAACTGAGAAGCACTTGAAAAAGTTTGTCCACTGGTTTATTATTCATAATTTAAAAATAACTTAAAACACTGAAACTGCAGATACAATTATGATCCATTTTATTGTAAAACTTCCCACAGCCACACCATGCACCTTTCCTCACAAGCTGCTGTGGGAATTGATGCATCATAATTTCCCATGCATGAAAAACATACTGAAGCCACATGGCTTATTTTCCACTACATAACATTCATGCATGACTAGAAATATTTAACTTGCAAAACATCTGTAAAGACCTTTATAATAAGAGGAAACTGTTGCTAATAAATAATGCATTTGTGGTTCAAAAATCCATACAGTAGGAAGACATTATATCTGTTATACAATTAAATATTCTGTGCAGTTAATAAAAAAGGTTTCTATCCAAAGGTCAAAGTAGGAAAACATATTGATAAATCTATCATAAGCCTGCAACTCTCTACAGAACGCACACCAAGTTGGAGGGATGCTTATAATAAATATACTTCAGTATGTACACAAAAGAAAACCCATAATTATGCAGCTATTTCTGCTAATACGTATAATATTATAGTAATATCAATACCAGCTTTCACCTGCCTTAAGTTTCATTCACTTTTAAAATTTGTCTGATTATGTTGGTATGTTATGTGAAGAAAATAATGTTAAACAATCATGTAATGACAGAAAAACAAGATTGCAGTAATGTTATAGAGTCATGCTTACTTCAGAAGTAGAGTTGATGGAAAATTCAGCTCCTTAAACTACTAATCACTTGGTCATTTATTTTCCTTGAAGGCAGCAATTTATATTCACAAAACTCAACAACATTGACTGTTTAAATAACAATAACCTAAATCATCCACATAATGCTACCTGTGTAACATCGAATATCATGCACTGAAATACTTGTATTCATGGTTATTAAAAATGCATTAAATCTTTGGTCTTGCTATTCATTATTACGTCAATGATCCTGCTTGAAAATATTTAGGACTTAAAAGAATTAGTCATATTTGTTTCACACTTTCAATCTTCTAGTTGCATTGTGTAGTCTTGTGTATTCTCATAAAGCTCTACTGAAAACAAAGGGAATATATTTTTCACATTAACATACCTTCAGGAATCACCACTCATCCAAATTCTATTACAACCATGACAAGTCCAAACAAACACACATCCTGTAGGACAAAAATGAGCAAAAGTTACATACTACATGCATGAGTTACATGTAGTGTCTGCAAAAACATGCTAAGAGAAAAGTGCATTAAATCCCCAAAATGCTGTTACATATTGCAGAGATATGAAACCCTCACACTCATAAAAAACCCCAAACACTAAAAGTACAGGTAGTAGGTCCAGTAGAGCAGATTAATGAAGATGAAGGAGAGAGGGAAGGTCAAACGTGAGTAGTTGTCAATGTAATGTGGGTTTTCCACATGGCAACAGTTCAGGAAGCACACAATGCGACGCAGCAGTGACAGGGACTTGGTGCATCCGCTCTGGGGCTGGGAGGAGGGCTTCTCCTCTTTAGGGTCATTGGAAGTGGGACTGCTAGCACTGCCAGCACGGGACAGCATCTCCTCCCTTTTGCGTACACGCAGAGCCTGGCTGCCGATGGACGTGACAATCCCATTCATCTCATCCTCCCGTTCCTGCATCTCCTGTCCATACTGACAACCAACAAAGAGACATGGAAGAGTTCAGAAGTAACAGTTGGGTCCATACGTGTTTGGGCAATGACACAGTATTTTAAAATTTTGCCTTTGTACAACACCACAATGGATTTGAAATGAAGCAATCAAAATGAACGTGAAGTACAGACTTTCATCTTTAATTCAAGGGGTTTAACAAAAACACTACATTAACTGTTTAGGAATTACAGCCTTTATTAGAAATAAATATTAATAAATTACAATTTATTACATAGTCACTCCATTTTTGTAGTAAACTGAAATTTAGTAGTGGCCAAATCAATTTGGTACATGTTTAAAAAGAAGGAATGCACTGGCAAGCTCAGCAACACCGAAAGGCCATTCTAAATTTGCTGGCTCAGTCATATTTTCAATATGCTTAATATGGTCCAAAATTCTACTTGCTGGAAACTTCAGGTTGCAAACACAATGCTGAAGTTGTAGTTCCCTGACTCCAAAATTTAAATTTATATTTTTATAATCCCATTTCTTCCAAGCCACTTTTGGGAAAATATACAGTTTTTACAAGAGTAAAGCCACTTTACTCTTAAGTGTAATTACCTTTTCTATTAGTTTCACTGAAGTTGGTGGATAATTTATAATATTAACTGAATAATAAGCCAGGATGCACAAACATTTAAAGAGGAATGAGATGAGTTTAATTTATTGAACATGACCTAACCACACCTGCTTTTATTAATTCTATTGTTTTTATTAATTTCATTAATTCTAACCCCACCCCACCCCACCCCATTCACACAACTGTTCACCATATTACTGCCAATGGTAGCAAACGTGTATAACATAACTTATGCCTTATCTTTAAGCTTATACTATGATTACTATAATAGACACCAATTTAAAGTCACTTAGGAACATGAAGTCTTACCATATATGCATTGGCAGCATTTGGTTGGTGTAAAGTACAGAAATGGGCCACAGCATACTCTATAAGGGCACCAAAGATGAAGCTGAAGCAGATGCCCAGGTACACATCAATGGCTTTAATGAAGCAGTTAGCATTGGGCAGAGAGGTGCGTGCACCCATCATCAGAGTAGTCATTGTCAGGACTGTGGTCACCCCTTTAAATGGATAAACATTGTCGGAAAATATATAGCATGGTACACTGGAAGGTGATATACTCTAATTATATAGCATAACTAATATTTTTTAGCCAAATGAAATAAAGTGAAGACAGGAGTCCTCTGTCCATACCTATGCAAATGCGAGCAGGGACAGAGGACTGACTGATCCAGAAGGAAACCCAGGACAAAACCACCAGGGCACTAGATGGCACATATGTCTCCAGAATGAAGTAAAGGATGCTTCGCCTCAGCTGGAAGTGGAAAATCAACTTTGGGTACCTGCCTAAATGGAAGTAATGTAATCAATACATTGTGCATTGTAAATAAGCTGGTTAGTGTGCACTGAGTGGGATAATAGGCACATACCTGTCTCATATACAGCTTCAGACTCTGAGGTATAGTAGTCCTCTAGTGTGTACTGGGCCAGCTGCAGAGTATCAAGTCCACTAACTGACTGGTTCCCACGTGTCCAATAAAATATGACATCTTTCACATTATAACCCCCTGTTGGAAGGACATGTGAGTGTAAAAAAAAGTATAATTTCATA
The DNA here is from genome assembly GCA_030068235.1 of Notoglanidium macrostoma. NCBI lineage: Eukaryota > Metazoa > Chordata > Actinopteri > Siluriformes > Auchenoglanididae > Notoglanidium > Notoglanidium macrostoma. The sequence goes on along the minus strand of JAQQZR010000006.1, from coordinate 9,346,254 downwards.
AACATAGTCCTAATAGATAGATGTGCAACCAGCAATTTCTATGGTACTTGCAATCTACCAGGATGACAACAATAAATCAACATTAATGAGAATTCTATAGGTTAGGGACATTTCTGAATCAAGGTCATATAAACTTAAATTTCACCAATAACAGGAATTGAAACAAAGTGTACTCATCAATCCGTGTAAGTGCTAGTTCACGGAAAGTGTCTATTCACATGTATGGTTTAATTGAATGACCCTTTTTGTGCATAAATATTTAGCAGTAATTAATTAATTCTCTGCAGCTATCCTTTAAAACTCAGCCAGAAGACCCCAAGGCCAAGACGTATTTTACAAGAAAACATGCATTCATAATTGGTCCCTGTACAGTAAAGTAATTTCAGCATGCTTGCTTTTTCAGAACAGTTCTGCTTATGTTCTGAACTAGCTGCTACCAAATGGCACTGAGCTGCATAAACATAGAAAATGTTGTCCTATGCAGAATATACAGCAAACTGGTAATAGATCCTCATGCAAATCACCTTTAGTAGGCAGCCACAGGTGCACTTTACTTAATGAATTACAGCCTTAGGAAGCTGAATATTAATTCCAGATGCATCACAAGTGCATTTTGAGACTGCTTCAAATTATATTTTGCACTGTGCCTCCTGACATACAGTCTCCTTCAAAAGAATTGGAACGGCCAGTTCTTTTGTTTTTGCTATATGCTGAAGACATTTGGCTTTGAGATCAGAAGATGAATGAGATAATAATTCAATCAGAATTTCAGCTTCATTTCTTGATATTTACATCTCGAAGTGTTAGACAACTTTAAACATGGCATCTTTTATTTGAACCCTCCCATTTTTCAAGTCATTTTTAAAGTAAAAATATTGGAACATGTGACTGACAGGGGTTTCTTGTTGCCCAGGTGTGCACTGTTAGATTGATTGTTTAAACAATTAAAAGCTATGAATTTCCACTCTTTGTTTGAGCCCTGGGTTTCACCTGTGAGGACTGCATTTGTTTTAAAAAAAGATAAACCAACATGAAGTCCAGAGAACTGCCTATGGGGAAAAAGCAGGCCATTTTGAAGCTGAGCAAAGAGGGAAAATCTATCAGGGCCATACCCAAGAGGGCATACCCAATACAACAATTTGGAAATGGCTGAAAAAGAAAGAAACCACTGGTATACAAACAACTAGACATCAAACAGGTTGGCCCAGGAAAACAACAAAAGTTAATGACAGAAAAACTGTGAGAGCTATGAAGAAAAACCCCCAAAGCAACAGTCAGTGAACAAACTCTACAGCACAGAGGAGAAAGTTTCACAATCCATCACTTGAATATGAATTTAAGAGTAAAAATATAGAGGCCATATTACAAGATGCAAACCACTCCTTAGCAGTAAGAATGGTAAGCCAGCCTGGAAGACACAAAGAAATACTGAGATGAGCCACAAATGTTCTGGAACCAAGCTTAACCTCTACCAAAGTGATGAAAATGCTTATGTCTGGAGAAAGAAAGGATCTGCTCATGATCCAAAACATAAATGCTCATTGGTCATTCATCTTGGAGGTAGTGTCATGGCTTGGGCTTGCATGGCTGCTTTTCTAATCTGTATTGATGCAGTAATGATGGTAGCAGCAGAATGAATTCAGAAATTTACAGTAACATTCTGTCTGTCAATTTACAGGAAAATGCATCCAATCTAACTGGGAGGATCTTCATCATGCAGCAAGACAGTGACCCAACACAACAAAGACTTCATCAGGTGAAGAAAGTGAAATGTTTTAGACTAGCCATTTCAATCACCAGACTTTAACCCAACTGAGCATGCATTTTGTTTCCTGAAGAGGAAACTGAAGGGAGAAACACCCAAAAACAAACAACAACTGAAAGAAGCTGCAGTACAAGCCTGGAATATAAGAATGCAACAGTTTGGCTATATCAGTGGGTCGCCAGCTTGATGTAGTTATTGCAAGGAAGGAATATGCATCGCAATATTAAGTGTTATTTATGTTAACTTACTTTAAGACTATCTGTTCCAATACTTTTGCTTATCTAGATTTATGGCAGACCTGTAAATCTCAGGAAACGAAAGCTTAAATTCTGATCTATCATCTCATATTCATCTTTTGATTTCAAACCTGAATATCTTTAGTGTATAGCAAAACAAAAGAATAGGCCTTGCCATTCCAATACTTTTGGATGAGACTGTACATACATTTGGTCTTTTTTTATTAAAAAAAAAAAAAAAAAAAAAATTTCTTTATTTTCAATTTATTAATATTTTTAGGGATGGCTATAATTTGTCACACTTAAGTTTTTGAAAGATGATAAGAGCTCTTCGACAAATTTAGTGCCACGTCAACGCAAATTTGGCATTGGACTCCATTTCCCAGAATGTATATCTGCATAAAAGCATGCCCACCATGGACTCAAACTCCCAATTCACATGCTTAAGTACATCCTATTACTTATTGCACACACCTGAACATAATCACTATCACACACTATATAAGCATGCTCCCAACCCGTATACTTTGCAGCTCTGTGATTCATCTGTCATTACAAGCCTTTGTTTCATGTTTGCGATTTCATGTTTTGACCCATGTTTTGTTCTCATTTTGTGATTGTAGTCTTGTTCTTTAATAACCTGTTTGTATATCACTTGACCATTTGCCTCTTATTGGATTCTAACATCGATATTGTGATTTGGATTTGTTTGTACCTGCCAGCCTCTTTTAACAAACTCATTCACCACAACTGTCACTGTCTCCGCCACCTGACACAAAGTAGTATCAAAAACTTGTGATAAAGCTTGTGATGATTGTTTACTTTGGGGGTGCCAATAATTCTGCTTAATGCTTGTATAACAAGTTCTTTGTTGGGCTTGTATAACAAGTTCTTTGTTTGGAGAAGCCTCTTACTGTAGATTAACATGATACATCATTTATATTCATTTAACAGGAGCTTAGTCCTTAGAACTATGACCTGCCACTTTTTTGTTTTTCTTGTTTTTATTATGCATATTACATTTTTAGGGTATTTGCTTTTCATTTCATCTCAAACTACTGAGAGAATTGTTGGCCAGGGTGTTTTGATAAATATTTAACATTTAAGACTTACAGCTTTCTAGCTGGAGTGTGCAAGTTTGTTTGTCCATGGGATACTTGGTCAGGTCCATACTGCAGGCCACTGTGGTGGTGATTCTGCAGGCAAACAAAGAATGAGACAAAGGTAAACAGGCCTGGGGAGTAACGGAATTAGGCATAAAAAGGTAACTGTATTCCGTAATAGCTACAGGAAAAGATAGCTGTAATCTGATGACCGATACATTTAGTCATAACAGGTAATTAATAAAATGCATAAGAGCTACAACAACTAATCAACAAAATCAATAAAAACCTAAAATAAAAATAATTGCCAATAATTTCATTATTAGATTAACTGTGTTATGAAACACATCATGCATGTGCTACGTCACTTCATAAAAACGCATTTGGGTGAAATGATGGAGCAGATACATCAGCACGACTTTCTCTAAGGTATGGAAACCTCTGACCAGTACACTACCCTGCTGGCCTCATGACATAATTGAATTGTCCAGAAGAGCTTTCTTATGTTTTGTTACACAGCAAGTAGTGAAGCTGTTTGAATCAATTAGCTTAATGAAGTAAACAGTGAAACTAGCTTATTTTTCCGACACCCTTTATTTAGAATTTGTCTGTTCACAATTTGTACAAACCATGGCTAGAAATACAGACACAAAGATGCAAAAAGGGTGGTAAGTGATTAGAAAAGTGATAAACAGTAAACAATGTACATGATCCTTTCACCTCTCTCACACACACACACACTCAGTCAGTGACAAAAAAAGTTAAGCACCCAGAAGGAATGTTCCGATTTGGATGTAATTTGATACATGTGCAGACCAGCGTTGGTTATGTAAATGATTCGATTTGCAAATTGCTGCCACGTCTAGTCATCAGACACAGAGGATGCCTCATAGATGCATTAGACAGCATTACCAGCACTTGATGGCATTTGATAAGGGTCACATTGTGGGTCTGCATGACGCTGGGTGGTCATATCGTGCAATTGCCTGGCATGTGGGGCATACAGATGTCACAGTTGCCCGATTTTGGAACCAATGGGCATGTGAGGGCACCCTCATATGTCATGAAGATTCCGGTCGCCCAAGACCGACCACACCAAGGGAGGATCGTCGGGGGACCCTGATGGCACAGCGCTACATCAGTGACATCCTGCATCCATGTCTTACCCGTCCTGAGACAGCACCCTGGTTCAATGTTTCAACAGGACAACGTGCATCCACACACAGCAGTGTGTCTATTGACTGCCTGCATCATGTTGAGGTCCTCTCGTGACCAGCCAGGCCCCCCTATTGAATATGTGTGGGATCAGATCGGACATCAACTCAGACCCAGTGCCAATCTGCAGAATCTCGAGGGCCAGTTACAACACATGTGGGCCGACTTGCTGCAAGAGATGATACAATGGCTGTATAAATCCGTTCCACACCATATTGACACATGTATCCAGGCCTGGGGGGTGCCACACCCTACCGACATGGGAGCAGCAGTGTGCCCACACTGCCTACTCTGTTGGCCGTTTGAGCTGATATTGTAACCATTGTAATCATTGTGACACAGTCACATGACCTTTCACCACATGCAGGTTCATTTCATTTCCACCACTCCATCTGGGCGTTTAACTTTTTTGTCGCTGAATATATATAATATTTAAAAAAATAGAAAGATATACTACCATGTATATGGTGCACACAACACTTCACAAGTCTCACATCACCACTTTGATCTCAAGTGAAATCATACCTAATCTAATAGTCGCAATTATCAGCCTCTGGTGAAAAATGCGTTCACTGGGTAGAAATTTCACCTTTATTTTGTTCTTAAATCAGAAAAGGGGAACAACATCACAGTACAGTGCAAGTTTTGCCTTTCAGCTGAGAAAATGTTGTCATCATCCTCATATTGAGGTAATTGAAAAGAAACGGAAAGTAATCAGTTGCAATACTTTAATTTTGTGGTTATTATATTAGGTTCTTGGCTACATTTTTTAACAGGTAATTAGTAATTGTATCAGCGGCACGGTGGCCTCACAGCAAGAAGGTCCTGGGTTCGATCCCCGGGTCACCCAGGGTGCCTTTCTGTGCTGAGTTTGCATGTTCTCCCTGTGCATGCATGGGTTTCCTCCGGGTGCTCCAGTTTCCTCCCACAGTCCAACGACATGCAGATTAGGTAAATTGGCTACTCTAAATTGCCCATAGGTGTGAATGCGAGCGTGTGTGGTTGTTTGTCTGTGTCGGCACTGCGGTGGACTGGCGACCTGCCCAGGGTGTACCCCGCCTCTCGCCTGAAGATGCTGGGATTGTCTCCAACTTCCCCGCGACCCAGATGGATAAAGCAGTATAGATAATGGATGGATGGATAGTAATGGTATCGGAATATGTTTTTAAAGTAGCCCTCCCAACCCTGGAGATAAGACAAAAGAGAGAGAACTGCATTATGAGCTGGTTATGAACGTTCCCTAATAAAATTACAGCATAATCCTGCCTCACCTAGTTAGTTTCTGCCTCACCTCTTGCCTCCTTTCTTCCTACACTTAACCTGCCTCAATGCTCTTCTGAAAATTCATGTTTAATACAGCAGCAGGGTGTCAGTGATGGACAGCCTAACACCCATCCCAAATGAAATTAGGGGCAAATGAGAACCTCAGGGCATAAAGCACGGTGCCATTCGGGAATATCCTGATCAGTCTGTTCTCCACAGTGATGTCATGCAGAAAGGATTTTTTGGAGTCCACAATGAATGTGTCAGGAACCCAAAGAAGCTCCACCAGCCTGCCGTCCAAACTCAGGCTCTTATTTCCATCAAAGCACAGACGCTCATCTGTCCAGCGCTGTCGCAAGAAGATAGTTGCTGTGTAGTCCTAAACGGGACCACAAATTCAAACGCACACACACACACACGCACACACGCGCGCACACACGCGCGCACACACGCGCACACACGCGCACACACGCGCACACACGCGCACAGCTGTAATATTTTCCTTATGAGAACTCTTTTATAGAGAACTCTGTATTTCTATTTTCCAGATCCCTAAGGACTGGAATGTATTATACAATTTAAAAACCCTAGCAGATCTTGAAATGACTATATACACACTTACACTACTGAAAAACCTTCATACTAGTAATAACCAGTGTAGCATAATTGTGATTTGTGGCTATAATTACAGTAAAAATCCATTTAACATAACAATTCTGGAGTAACCTCCATAACTAAGATCTTTTGGCTTTAAGTCGTTTTGAATAAAAGCATTTTTCTTCAAATTGTAAATATCCTCACAATGTCAGAGACATTGATTTCTGTACTGACTGGTATATGTCAATAGCACACATGCATAAATATACTTAAAGACATACAATATATGGCCAAAATTTTGTGGACACCTGACCCTCACACCCATATTTTGTTTGTTTCCTTGTCATTCCAGATTTAGTCCCCCTTTGCTATTATAATATCCTCTACTCTTCTAGGAAAGCTTTTCAATAAATTTCAATATGTGGCTGTGGGGATTTTTCTACATAGCCACAAGGTCAGGCACATGTCAGATGAGGAAGGCTGGGGAGCTCCAATTCACCTTCCACACCAACTTTGGCAAACCATGTTCTCATGAATGTCGTTTTGTGAACAAGGACAATGTCATGCTGGACGTTTGGGCCCCTTAGTTCCAGTGAAGGGAAATTTTATTTCTACAGTGTACAAAGACATTCTATACAACTGTGTGCTTTCAACTTTATGGCAACAGATTGGGAAGGCCCTCATATGGGTGTGATGGTCAAATTTCAACAAATGTTTGGCCATAAAATGTATATACATTAACCAAACTGAACCATACACTCAGATAAATTCAGTTGTATCATTTTGCCTTCACACAGAAGCTGCAACTTTTCAACCTTTTAGAATCTTACCATGTTGATCTCTGATATAGTATCTATACTTGCAATGTCCAGGCTCATGCCAACAGTAACAGGACCATCTGCAGCAGACATCCACAACACAGCATAAAACAGAGCAATAGAATTAGTAGAATTAAAAGCAGGCTATTACGAACAGAATTTCTAAGATAGACCTCCAAAACACATGCTACTATACTTGAATATCTTACATAACACCTGCAGCCCTACCACACCACTATTTTTGTACTTATTTCTAATTGCAGACTTTAGAGAAAATGAAACATAAATTTTGATATATGTTGATGTTCACATATTGTATGCGTATTATATAAGTTGTTGGCTCTCATACTGCCGAAGAAAGGCCTCAGGTACTTGTTGTAACCCTTCATCAGATTCTGAATGGTGGGAGGTAGAACCTCTTCAGCATTGGAGTTTGAAACTTGTATGGTCCTACAAGCAGAACATGAAAACACTCATTAATGCACTTTTTCACCAGTCCGTCTAATGCATGCAATACATTCCCTATCATTTAAACGTGTCCATAACTGAACTTCTGAGCTCCTGATTCCTGATTTTTAAAAGAAATCTGTTCTCTCTTGACCAGATGAGTGGCAAACATTTCTATCTGCACTCTGTAGATGCTGAGATGCTGTGTATCAGTATCTTTTGTTGCCTCATCATGTTCTTATGCAGTATAAACAATCCAGTATATATACACTACCAGTCAAACGTTTGGACACACCTTCTCTTTCATAGGTTTTTCTTTTTTGTGTGTTGTCTACATTGTAAAACAATACTGAATACCTCAAACTATGAAGCAACACATATACTGAATTATGTAGTAAACAAAACAATGTAAAAAAAAAAAAAAAACCCAAACAAAATATGTTTCATATTTTAGATTCTTCAAAGTCGCCCCCATTGAGCTTGATGATATTGTGGG
>JAQQZR010000006.1:9321970-9334125 GCA_030068235.1 Notoglanidium macrostoma | reverse complement strand
TGTGTGTGTGTGTGTGTGTGTGTGTGTGTGTGTGTGTGTGTGTGTGTGTGTGTGTGTGTGTGTGTGTGTGTGTCTTCCAAACATCAAACCTTGGGGCACAGCCACATCTCAGCGAATCCCCTACTGAGACAATAGTCTCAAAATGGAAGTCAACTATTCCTGCACAGTAGGAGAATTAAACAATGCCACTGTTTGTAAAGCATCTGTATAGCGCTTCAAATATCTGTATCTGTATCTATATCTGTATTCTAAAACTAATTTTCAAGAATAACATTGAAATATTACAAAAAAAACACCATGCAAAATGAATGTACAAGGTAATATTTCAAATTAATGAAATAAATGTTAGAACCCAGCAGAAATAAGCTGTCCTGTGCAGAGTGTGTGGTCCGCGTGGGCTATACAGAGCAGTAGCTCTATAAATAAAACTATTTTTTAAAATGAATTTCAGGCCAGTTTGTGTAGAAATATGGTAGATTTGTGGGTTTTTTTTGGAGCTCAGTAGGGAAGAAGTGTTCAGGTCAGGCTACTGGAGCATACCACAGATAATAGAGAATCTGTATTTGTATTTCTTTAGAACATATCTGTACAATCCAAATAGTATATTCTGAAACTACTGCACAGATACTGTATAAGGAAATAAACTCAACAATGAACTCAATAAACTAAAACAATATACAGTGTTAACCATTGCTGTATTTGTGCAGTCATACATAGGATACATACATATTAATACGTTTCAGTTTAAAACAGTGTTTTAAAATTAAAACAATCTCTGCCCTGATGAACGTCTTAGCTCCATATCATAAATAATCTCTGTCCATACTAGTACGCTTGAAAATGCATTTCCCATTCACGTACACTGGGTATGCATGTGCCAATATAAACAGGAAACATTCTGTCTACTCTGCCGATGGTTGCCTAGTTGCAGATCGATCGAATAATAGTTTGCCTCCTGAGAATGTAGGCAGTTGTAGTATTATAAAATGCAGAATTTAACTGCACAACAGCTGCTAGCAAAGACAACAAGGTCAACAATGCTTGTAATTCATTATCCATGCTTCATTCACCACTGCTAGATGAGGCTGATGTTTGCTTTCTTCTGGAAAATGGAGGGCAACCAGTAGCATTTCCAAAATGCTGCATTTTAGCAACTCAAAAACTCTGGAGTAGTATGAACGCCAGAAGTAAATCTAGCAAAGGTGATGCGTTTAAAACTAAAATGTATTAGTTTGGAAATAGCCTTAGGCCATGACTGATTACCTGATAGAATGAAGTGGCACTGACATTCCTGTCATTGTTTAAAATCTTGCTCCATTATCAAAGTGCACTAGAATTCTCAGCACTATGACATTTCTATGTGCTCATGGTGTTACTCTAACAATCTACTCTACACCATGAAGTGAGTAAGCTCAATAGACATAGTATGTGTAATGCAATAATTTAAGCACTGTATGATTTGTCTGTAAAGTGTGAAATAACTATAATCTGTTTTGATCAGCATCTCATAGTTAAGTGAGAACTACGATGAGATCTCTGCAATGAGAATAATTCTTTAGCTAACAAACATCAAAATGTAATATATACAAATGTATGAAAATAGTTTGTTTTTAAATGTTAGAAAAATAGTTTTTCAATAAATGGTTTTCTATGATCAGATGACCTGTGCTGCCTTACTTTGAGTAAAATTTTTATTTTACAATCTTGCTACACTGTTCACTATTCAATTGAAGTACCATATATTATACCATATCTGTTTAGATTTAAAATAATAATTTGTACTGCGATATGAGTCCAATAATCATCTTTCTTAATTTACTCAGTGTTACTGATGTCAATAAACTATTTTTCCTTGTTGTCTCCAAATTGCCAATTATCACAAGCCAACTTGAATGAAAGATTGAATGAAGATAGATAAATATTAGTGTGCTGACTGTAACTTTTATAATCACCTTCAAATGACAGCCAACAAAATTATTCCCACTAGTTAGAATTCCTACATTTTTTACATGGAATCGTGGCAGGGTACGGAGGAAGTGAATAGGAGAGACAGAAGTGAATAGGAACATATGGTGAAGCCGACTGGGACTTCTGTCTCGCTCTACATCCCCTTTGATCTACTCAGGGGAAAAAAGGGCCACTGACAGAATCCACACGCTTCAGAGCTTCCTTAGCTACCACAGCAGAGCCAGATCCACTTTTGATCAGGCAAGTATCAAGTAGCCTGTTGTCAGGTTTTTTCCAAGTTTCTCTGACCTGTAAGCCATAATAAGCCATATCTTATTAACCTGAATCTGCCTAAACTCATATAGTAGTTTAACTATACGAATGCATCCTAGCTATATTGGGCTACTGGGCTGTAATTAAGTTAGTGCTCTAGTTCCTACACCTCTGCATGGGAGGATTGCACTGAAGAGGCAGAGAGAAGATGGGGTACTGTATGAATCCTGTTATTTTCATCTGCACCCACACACACTCACACTGCAGCAGAGAAATTCAAGCTCACCCAAAAAATCTTCACAGATTAGCTGTAATTCCATCCTACCACTGCGACACCTTTTGTCAGGTCCATATAATCCTGCATGTATAGGTATTTATGGCAACTAGTCTTTCATTTACTGCCAACAGTTAAACTATATTCTGCTTGTCTACATAGAGAGTATGTCAGCTTGTAAGCTTTCAGCAGAAGTTTCTGACAAAAATGGGTATCTGCCTCCGGTTTCCTGCTAGCACTGTGACTCATAGTGTTTAAGTCTGCAACTCAAGCACCAAAACTGGTAAACAGATGTAATTTTTTTTTAAAAGTTGAAGGAAAAAAGATTTTGTTGGATTGTTTTTAAGAATGGTACAAATACAATAACAAGGTTGAAAAGCAATACAGTGTGTTCTAATTAAACAGTGAAGGTCAGCGTAGAATATCTTACCTGCTAATGATAAGAAGGAAGACAACAGAGCCCAGAAGGCTGCATGGACACATGGCTGCTGGAGTCTCAAGCGTCTGTCTAAAAGAGAGAGTGAAAGAATGGACTTGAAGTAATGGTTTTTGATTGTGCAGGTTTAGTCAAAACCTATGGCATTAAGGATGATCGGACAGTTTTTTTCTCAGTTGTACTTGAGGCTGTATTATAAAAGATGTTTTTACAGTAGTGCTCTATTAAGCATCACTATAATTGGATTACATACTGTGGAATTATATAGGGTATTTATTAACAAATCTGATGTAAAAACCCTAATAGATTATTCAGAAGATTAGTTGAATAAATGCCTCAATGCTTTAAATAGATTAAACAGTAAGGTGTAACATTACTGCCAAAACATTAGTGACATTCCTTCTGCTCGGACACATTTCATTCACTCTCATATGAAAATGTATGTTGGTTACTTAATTTATTTTTTACTGTGCAAGCACAGTAGTTACACTACTCTTGCACAAATTTATTATTTTTGTCTTTGGAAAGTCTGGGAACATGCTCAATCCTGTATAGAATATCACGAAGTCTTATACACACAGTAACTATAAACCAAACATGAGTTACCTTTATCATGTCAGTGTTATGCTACAGCTTCTGCTCTAATTTATACTGCAATTTAATGTCTGACAACACAGTTTAAGATATCAGAATTGATATATTTTTCATGAACTCACTGACGGTCTCCCAGTCACTCCTAATGTAAACACATCCTACATATAATCAAAACTGCAACATACTGTAGGTCTAGCCATCACAAGTGATGTGTTTACTGATCAACCAAAAGCAGAATGTTGTAATTTAGAGTGAAGAGGGAGGAAACCAATATAACTATCCATCAACAAGCTTTTAGGGAGCAGCAGCAAATATACACTTTGGCTCAACGAGAGGCTCGCTCCAAATACTATGATTTATCACTGAGAAAATCTATAACAAGCCATGGCCTTTTTTCCCCACAATTAATCATCTACTTAGACCAAATGAACCTAATTTGGTTCCCGCCACTGACAGTTGTAGTCAATATTTCTTTTCAAACAAAAATCAATGGCATTAACTTAAACTCCACACTGATTCCCCATTAGTTCTCTTTTTCTTCTGTAGCCCTTCTTTTACTAGTTTTACAGAAGTCAGTAATACAGAATTGCTTAAAATATTTGACAAGATGAATATTTTAAACACCACTTTTGATATTCACCCTATTTCTCTAGTGAAATACAGTTTTGACCAATCTGTATGGTAGTCTTTTATCTAATGTCTTGGAGGAGCTTGTTGCGGTACAGTTGCAAAATATTTAGTCAGAAGGCCTGAATGAAGTGTTGCAGTCTTTTTCTTTTTTTTTTTTTTTTTAAGCATTTCACAGCACTGAAAATGCAGGGCTGTTAAAGACCTCCTACTAGCAGATTTGACTCCAGCTTTCCAAGTGTCTTGTTTATTCTCAGTCTAAGCACAGAATTTGATACTGTTGATCACTGCTTTACTGAATTACTGCTGTGGTACCAGAAAGAAATGTGTTGCTACGGGAAAATGCTCATCACTTTTCCTTAGTATTTCCTATGGTGTCATCACTCTGGTGTACTAGGCTGAATGAAAGTAGACATTTGAAAATGACAAAAGACTAAGCAATATTCTCCCAATTTCAACTGTCCAGTTTGGCTAAGCATGCCCACTCTAGCCTCAGATTGCTGCTGTTCATGGCTTACACGAGTGGAACCTGATGTGCACTGCTCTTGTAGGTGTTGTTTTGTGCATTCTGACATGCTTTTCTGCTCACCACGATCATAAAGGCCATTCTCCTCTGACCTCCCTCATCAATAAGGCATCAGCTGCTACTCACTGGGTGTTTCTTGTTTTTGGCATCATTCTTTGTTCAGTCTAGAGACTGGTTTTTTTTGTGCTATTCTGTGTAAACCTTCAAAGACTGTTGTGCATGAAAATACTAGGAGAGCATCAGTTTCTGAAATACGCCAACAACCATGCCACAGTCAAAGTCACCAAGTCTTTTGGCCATATGTTTAACATATGTTTATGTTTAGCTTTAATTCCTAAACAGTTAAATGCAATTTTTTTAAACCCTGTGAATTAAAGCTGAAAGTCTGGACTACAATCACATCTTGATTCATCCCAGTTTTACTTTGGACAGCCAGAAACGGAAGCTTTTAGAAATGATGATGCACACACCTGAATTTGCTTCCTAATTGGGTCTTATCAGTCACACAATTTTAAAACCAAAACGCATTAACGTGGACGTACCCGTTACCCTCAAAACTTTCAAAGACAAACGCATACATATACACACCCAAACATAGACAAAGGTACATACACAGGCAACTGATACACAAATATAATCCCATAACAGAAAACCCTTATTCTATTCTCAATGGGACATGCACTCTTCAGTAGTCAAGGGTGTTGTGACTAGAACTACAACATTAATCATACTGTCTTAGAGCTAAAAACATTATACACACTGGTACAACACCATCTACTACAGCAGATACTTAATGTATTATCATAACACATTTTTGCTCCTATTGGTTTATTATACCAATCATTCCTATTAGCGCATACAGACGCTGGCACATTCCATGTAGCTGCATTACTTTTCATAGATACCTCCAAGCGGAGTCAAAACTTCCTGCTGGCTAAACCTTCCCACACACACCTCATAGCTAACTCCACAGCTTTTAATTTGATTTTTTATTATTATTATTATTATTATTATTATTATTATTATTATTATTATTATTATTATTATTATTATTTATTTTTAGACTGTTAGTTCTTACTGCCTGCCAGCTTTGTTCATCATGGAGTGTGCAGAGACAGCAGGGAGCTGATCAAAAAAGCTGAGACATTAATAAATGGTAATGCAAAATGTTCTACCAAGGCACATCAGATTTATACAAAAGAGCCTCAGGTAAGAAGATAGTGCATGTCTAATTTCAGAGTTATTTGTCATTTCAAGCATGAAATTCAGGTCCCCCAAAGTTCAGAAACTCATTTAGGACACATATAGGTTTTAAAGATAAATATTTAAAGCTTACAAATCCAATATTCAAGACATATAGGATAAGCCTGAGGTTGGCACATCTGCCCCTGGAGCATGTACTATGTGCTTATCTAACAGTTATATGAAGGTCTACACGCTACCCTGATACTTGTGTTAGTCCTGAAACAAGTGCTATCTCACCAGGTCCAAAATCTAATGTAGTTCCTTCATTTTCAATTCCATAACTAGTCTAAGGCATTAGCAATGCAACACAGTTTCTCTTAAAACCACTAGGTTGGGAACAATAGGCAATCTTTTATTTAGTGTAACAGGTGAGGGAACGAACAGTCTGTGAGAGACACCAAAACTGACAACTGTGACAACCTTTACTCTGAGAATCTTTATATACACATGCTCTTTTGTGTCATTTTGTCAAGCTTTACTTCCTGTATGTTATTGCTGTGCTTACTTCATAAACCTGACAATACAGATGTGAAAGACAGAAGCTGAGAATCTAGGTCAATATGAATGCCTGAAATCTAAAAACATCTAACTACCTCTGCAGTTTTTACTTGCAGGTTATGATATGCCTCATAATATACTCACTTATTCCTTCAAGAACATATTAAATTATTAATGCTACTGAAACCACATCTGAGTTTTTAAATATTAAAAAAACAGCCCAACTAGTTGTTGAAAAGATTCTTTACATTTAAAAACTCAAATGTAAAAAAAAGAGCTTTTCAATCCACAATGTTTATGTTTCTAAACATTATGTGAATGGGTGAACAGTGGATTTAATGCATACATTCAAGAAACATATATCCAAGTTCACTAAAACTATGCGTCATACGTATAATAGAAAACAAGGTGAGTTAACAGCACCTTATGGAAATTAATGAAGGAAAGGGATGTAGCCCTAAAAAAATTCCAAAATCACAGCTGGAAATTGAAACTGAATATACATAAGTCTTAGAAACACAGCCACAAAGCAACTTAGGAAGGCCAAAGCAAATGTCTTCCTTGAGATCATAGCACATACAAAACGCAATACTAAACTGTTGTGGAAAAGTAGTGATCAACTCTCAGGAAAAGAGTGCCCCAAGAGTGTACCCATACAGCTTAGAGAAAAGGGGACTACAGAAGAGTTTGATTGCCAATAGTTTTAATGAATATTTTATTAATTCTGTTTTGGAACTGGGTGGCAATCCTACAGAAACCCAGTCCCCATGGGTTTAACTAACAAAACTACACTGATTTTTAATGACACAGATGATGAGAAAGTAAATAAAATTCAATAAACATTATCAAACTCAAGAGCAAAGGATATATGGGGGCTTGATACTTTTTTCTAAAGAAATACAAAGACATTGTAACTATCTCTGTCATTTCCATTATAATCTGATCACTGAAGGAAAGCTTATTCCTTAGTACACTAAAAACTGCCATGGTAACTCTTATCCATAAATCTGGTGACAGACAGGAAGTTAGCTACAGGCCCATGAGTATACTACCTGCCATTTAAAAACGGTTGAAAGGTTGTGACTGAACAGCCGATACCCCACCTAAATGAAGAAATCTACTGCATCCCATGCAGTTTGGTTTTAGAACAAACCATTGAACAGAAACAGCATGTCTTGATAAGGGAAGGGTGGCAGGTGCTGTACTTCTGGAATGGCATAAGGCCTTTGATACTGTAATTCACTCAGTACTCCTTTCTAAGTTATCTAAATTCCATCTGTCTACCAATATACTAAATTGGATTCAGTCTTATTTATCTGACTGCTCTCAGTGTGTCCAGACAAAGACAAAAAGAGCTTGTACCATGGGGATGTCACAAGGTTCCATCTTAGGGCCGACATCGTTCAGTATACACGTCAATGATTTTCCATCTGCGCAATGATGTGGATATCTTGGTGTATACTAATAGACGTATATATAAATAGCAAAGATTCTGAACAAGTTGCTGCCAAACTGAGATCTACCATGCATAAAGTTGCAAAGTGGCTAAGCAATTCATGACTTACTTTGAATACCAGGAACACAGTGACCATGTTCTTTTTGAATAAATGCAAAGTATTTTCCCAAATATCAGTGTTGATGGAAAGCAATTTAAAAAATGTTGATCAATTCAAATTCCTAGGAGTTACCTTAGATTCCACTCTTACATCTGGAACACGTATCAAAAAGATGTCCCATACACTTACATTCAACACAGTTCATTTTAGACATATTTGGAACTCATTTTGACATTTGATGTATTTAAGTTGATGTATCTACATACTGTACTTGAATGCTTGAAGCTCTTATTTCCACAATTGCATGTCAACCAGACTGTCTTAAAGTCCATCAGATCACTTCACAAAAAAAGCTATTAAAGTCTTGGACAGAAAATCACATCAATATCATCATTGTGATATACTTGTTACATATAACATGTTAAGTTTGATCATCTAATATTGTATTCAGACATATGTTTAGTACATAAGATTATCCATAATGCTGCTCCTCCACCTTTGAGGAGATTTGTCTAACCAACCGTGCTCTGATCAAATGAGCGGAGCTACTCGGTCCACTACAAGGTGAGACTGTAGCATGTCTAAGAGAGGCACTACTCAGCCTTCTCCTTTAAAGAATGGAATATGTTCCCAAACAATCTGAAAACTGAAAACAAATTCCCATATTTTCTTTGAGTACTCAATCTTGTCAGCAGTAATCTTATAATTATGAGTTATTTCTTGTTTTTATATAATTCTGCATATATGTACATAACATTCTGACATTTATGCTATTCTGCATTTGTGTGTGTGGGGGGGGGTGTTGGGGGGGGTGTTAAGAGGGGAGTGTTAAGGGGTGAGGGATTTCAGATGTCAGATTTCAATTGTATAAATCTGGTTTCAGTAATCTACAAAGTAAACTGAAATTAAACTCAAAGAAAGTACAGTCAATCTTAGATACTGGACTAGATTAAAACTATAAGGTGTGCTATTCATGGGCCTTGGGTTGAATATGTTAATATAGGTCTTAGACATTAAAAGTGTAAGGTTTGAATACATGGCTCTATCTGTTCATGCAACCCTGAAGCAAGTAAGACAAAAGCCACAGTCTGACTCATACCACATGACACTGGCATTATTTTAGGAGCATCTGCAATTTCTCTACCAATACCAGAATAGTGTGTGAAGCTTGGGGTTTTGCATAATTCTGTTTTCCAATTTTAGAAGTACAACGACATTTAAATACATTTCAAACCATAACAGATTTTGGAAATTAAAATCCAGCTTGTGCTGGATCCTAGTAAAATCCTAGGTTGAGCAGCTACCAGCGGCCAAAATACAGGCTGAGCTACTCAAACCGGTAGACCAGCTTTGCCACCTGGTAAGTGTTGCACATTTTCTGAATTTCCCCTACTAATGCTACATTGTAGACAAGTTATTTTTTAAGAAAACAACAGTAAGTTAGATAGAATCATGCACATTCATTCATTGAAGTCAGTAAATTCAGTAATAAGGAAGCTGCAAATAACTTACCTAGTGGTAAAGAAACTCTCATTTGCTATAGCATGGCCTATGTTATTGTAGCTGGGTTTTTCAGATATGTAAAATGGCAAAATCTAACAATGAATTATCTAATCTAATCTAACTACTATTCAGCTTTGTACCACTTCTAACAGGGAGATGCCAGGTGCCCTGTGGAAGAACAATAGTCTATAAAAATGACATGAAAGCAGTTTACAACTGAAAACGTTGCGAGAGAAATCAGCGTCACATCAGCAAGCAGTGAAATACAGGCGGGATGATATTGATGATCCTTTCTTATTCTGGATGCTGAGCCTCCCGTTTAGGCTGTCTTTGCGGCACCTGTTGTCTCCTCTCCTGACTCCCAAAAGTCACCCGAGGAAAACAAATCATTTTAAACACCCAGACCTGAGCCACGATTGCGCAAACACACGCATTCGCACGTGAAGGTTTGCATAAAATATTATAGAAGGTAGGATCTCTGAAGTAGATCATAATGCTAGTAAAATGCCTTGAATACTCTTGAGATCAGTGGCAACCGTTTTACTGAACCCGAAGGAGAACTGCAGAAAGGCTCATTTCTTAATCCACTATCAACAGGCTTTAAGGGGTTAAAGACCAATCAGTTATCTGTTAACCTGAAACTAATATGCTTTATTAGGGAAAAAAACACATAGTTAATAGACATGCAGGGTATGAGCTTCGTACTTACATTTAAAGTGGTTGACGCGTGTGCATGTCCAAGCTGCCCAGGAGCCGCGGCGAATAACAGAGCGCTCCTCTGTACAGGCTCAGTGCGTCATTTGCTTCAGTCATCTACAGCCTATATTTATTTTTTCCCTTTAAAGCAACATTCCACTTGTTTTTCTTTTTAAAACACGGTAAACAACTTGAAATCGGTGTAAGAGCTGAGCAATCACGATTGTAGAAAGTACAGCTCGCGATGAAATCCGCGTCCGCTGGGCTCGCGCTCAGAGAGTCCACCGCATACTAACCTACTAAAGAGTATGAGTAAAAAGTAGGCTATGTAATTAGTGGAACACTACTGTATACTCTAGTAGGCTACTAATGTCAGAATAGACAGAATAATCTGCCTACAGTAATATTTACATAGGCTGATACCATACTAAAGAGTATCTCGAGATAGTAGGCTATGGCATCAAAGGCACTCTGATGCATACTACTCTACTAAACAGGAGGGTATCATACAGTCTAAAAATAGTACAGGTGGGCTAGGCTACATCCAAAACTACTGCATAAGCTACTTTGTCAGAGTATTGGATTATACACGTTATAACGTGCTATTCCCCAGTATGCTATTTTATTAAGATAAAACATGTAAATCGTTTTAATTGAATTTTCATCTAAACATTAAAGCTTTTCAGGGACATTGCGCATATCAGTAAAAATTTCTAGGTTATATTTGATTATGACAAAATCGATTAGCCTACTACTGTAAACTAGTAGCTACAGGTGCATGCTATAGACTGATCTATAATTCCTAATAATCAAGCAATTTGGGCAAAATCAGCTACAATGATGACTCAGTCATGATTACTGTAATACACTCTGAATGGGTATCTTTATGCCAGTTCATTGCACACGCGCACGCGCACACACACACGCACACACACAGGGGCAATTCAGCATTTTATGAGGCGAGAGGAAACCAGACAATCCAGAGGTACCTGGAGGAAACCCATACAGACACAAACAGACCATGAAGGCATGGAGTTATGAGACCCAAGTGACACCCGCTATATAACTGTTCTGCAAAATATAGATTGCATATGATTTATTAATCTTCATTAGGGGTTATTTCTAGAGTGGCAGCCTATGCCACCTGTGTGGCCACGCTTTTGGGTGCAGGCACCTGGCTACATGACAAACTGGCCATTAAACAGATGGTACAAAAAATTTCTAGAAGACCGTTCTTTCACCTATCTGATATCAACATTAGTCATAAAAACGATTATTTTATGATTGAATATAAGAAGAAATAGCATTATATCAGACTATAATTTAATGTATGCAATTATGCAATTAACACTCAGATGTCTGCAGTATAATACTGTTCTTATATAAACTCAGTTGTTTCAGGATAGTAAAACTCCAGCTTGTAAATGAAAAATTATATATAATAACACTGCACAGCACAGTATTTGCTTCTTGAACACTGTTGGGTGTTTATTATAGATTTTTGGGTGCTGATCACGAATATCACATCAAAATTTACCCATCACTTACCGTTTCAGAGAAATCTTCAGTTTTGTCATGATTTTTTCTTATATTTGTATCCAAACATGTACGCTTCCGTAAGTGACTTATCAATAGCGGTTTGTGCAGCCTGGGCATGTCCAGGCATGGAGTCAGGCAAGGTTGGAAGCTGTTCTGTGGAAGTTCAGCTCGGCTATACAAAGTACTGTTGTTTCATCAGTGAATGGGACAGCCATGCCAAAGATTCGCACTATTCTCAACAGAACTGGCCACTACATAAAAAGTTAGTTCCAGGACAGAAAAATGTGGCACATGAATCGCTGGTCAACCCGGCAAAGATATTTTTGCCTCCTCTTCACATAAAACTGGGACTCATGAGGAATTTCGTGAAAGCGCTGAACAAGGAAGGTGAAGGTTTCGTTATTTAAGACAGATGTTCCCAAGAATAACTGATGCCAAGAT